>LN890961.1:571129-601467 GCA_900010015.1 Tuber aestivum | reverse complement strand
AGGGATGTGCGGTCAGCTATGGATGACCTGAAGGGAACCTTTCGAGCCCAGATGATCAAGGCCTACCGCTGCGACCCCCGCTACCACAAAGTTCTAGACAGTAGAAGGACCGGAGACCTTAAACTCTACGAAATCTCGGATGGAATGATATATGCCCCTACCCGATATGGCAACAAAGCCCTCTACGTCCCGGATGGCCACCTAGTGAATGGAAAGACACTCCGGGAATACCTGATCAGCGAAATCCATGACAAAGGCCATGCTAGTGCTGACCGGAACCTCCATTATGCTTCAGAATACCTGTACTGGCCAGAAATGCGTAATGATTTCAAACATTATGCGAAGACCTGTGAAGAGTGCCAAAGAAATAAGGAACCTACTACCCTACCGGAAGGATATGCCCGGACACTGAAGCTACCAGCTGACGTGTTTGAATCATATGCCATAGATTTCGCAGGACCCTTCAACAAATCCGGTGGATATGACACTATCCTAGTTGCACTGGACCGTTTCTCTGGATTTACCTGGCTCATACTCACCCTTGCATCGTCAACAGCCCAAGATACATGGGATCTACTTCGGCGAAATGTCTTTACTCCTCATGGCCACCCCCTCTCAATCGTTACCGATGCAGACCCTAAGTTCACATCTAAGTTCTGGAGGCAAACCTTAACCTCGATGGGGATAGAGCACATCTTAGCCGCACCAGGCCACTACCAAACGAATGGCCAAGTGGAGCGAAAGATCAGAGAAGTCAAGACAGGCCTCCGGAACATAATCAACAAGCAGCAAAACAACTGGGAACCGGCCCTCCCGGAAGCAGCAGCATACATTAATGCAATGTACTCTAGTACTATTGACACGGCCCCTTACAGAGCAATATATGGACAAAACTATCCCCTCTTACCTCGCACCTTATTCAAGGACTCTGCAGTACCAGCTTCCGACAGCGACCTCAACTAGCATGAAGCCCTACGAAACGATGCCTATCAAGCACGAAGAACTACCCGATTCCGAAATACAACCAAAGCACAAAAGAAGCGAAGATTCCACCATGCCATACCCCCCAGCGCCATGGTAATGGTACATGGACACCTGTTCAGTCCTGAGACCGGGAGAAGTAAGAAACTCCAACCTCGCTGGCGAGGTCCATTCAAAGTACTAGAATTCGACAGCAATACCGAGAATTAGACCATCAAATTGGAAGGACAAATGTACCGGTGTGGCAAGGCAGTGGTTTATTCAACTACAGTTAAGAGATGGCACCCAAATGACGATAGCAGATTCCCGGGACACAGCCACTCTCAGCCAGCCCCACTACTTATCCACAACCAGGAGGAATGGGAAGTGGAAGAGATACTTGACCACAGAAAGCGCTATGGAACCAATCAGTTCCTGATTAAATGGAAAGGTTATCCAGACTCCGAGAATAGCTGGGAGCCAGTGGAAGGAATTGAGAATGCAATGACCCTTGTGCATGAGTGGTGGGAAGCCAACATGCCCGGAGAACGACTACCACCCACCATCAACCATATAACGATAGCTTGGTCACCTACCTTACCCACCACACAACGAATACGCGAAGACCCTCCTAACAGACCGGATTTCTGGGCTCCCTATGATGCAAACGAGTTTGAAAGCAGCAGTGACGAAGACCAAACAATGGCAGATGTCATAGGCACCTTTATCTAATAGCACGCTCTCTATCCGAATGCCTTAAAGATGGAAAACTATGAGGAACTGAATGTGAGGCTACGCCATCAGCTTGTAGGACTGTTGGTGGACCGCGGTACTATCCTACTAGAAAATTAGTTTGATACCCTCTTGGTTGATTACTGCCCGAATTGCGAAGACCTCAGGCTACTGGTGGAAGTATGGGAAAGAGCGGCAGGTATCCGTGATTACTGTGACTTTCATTTCCTTTATTCCAATTGTTTTTTGCAATTTCGGACATGTGTATTTTGTATTGGTGATGGAGATTGGGCGCTAGCCAATGAGGAATATGGCGAGGATTTTTATGAGGATTTTGATTTTCGAGATTATTGATTTGTTTAGGTAAACAGATGTTTTGTTTTGGGAATGTAACCGGAACTGGAGTTCAGTCCGTTCGGTTCAAGGATTTGTTTTATGTTTTGTTTTACTTGTGGTTTCGAGTATCCTTTGATACTTAGTTTGTTTTACTTGTGGTTTCGAGTATCCTTTGATACTTAGTTTGTTTTACTTGTGGTTTAGAGTATCCTTAGATACTTAGTTTGTTTTACTTGTGGTTTCGAGTATCCTTTGATACTCAGTTTGTTTTGTGGTTTGCTTATGGATGGTTTGGAAATCCGTCCATGCAGGACATGGACGAAGCTTGTATTTAAAGACCGCTGAATCCCTTAGAGGAACAGCAGACTTCGACAGACAGAGTATTTCTAATATACTTGGTTGAACGGTTACCTCTTCAAGTCCCTATTTTTTATATCTTTCTCTTGGAGCCTCCCTTAGCGCAGTACGCCCATAGGTTGTAGATCAACTTGTGCACTACTCCTATTGTACCCGGAAGCGTGATTAGCACCCCGGTGTGAACACATTACAGAGGTAGTAGTGCTTCAGCCTACCCCTCCCACCTCCCCTCCATGCCAGTATCACTTGGTGCTGCTCTCACTTCTGCCATCCTTGCGGCAGCTCTACAACTCTTTCTTGGCTCTGGTGTCACTACAGGTACCATCCAACCTTTGCCACAACCAGACTCCTCATGGCTGGGGTCTACTACCCCCTCCCTCCTTGGCAGTATCAGCTGCCCTCCTCTGTCACAGGTTGCTGGCATCTCTCACCTGTCTTCCTCCCTCCACACTTGCAGCCCACCTCCGGCCAAAGAACCGGTTGGCCTACCTTGGTATTGCACTATCTTCTGGGTTGAGCTGGCCGGCCCCATCGTGGCATCTCGCCAGGGTCCTATTGTGGGCCCGACAGCAGACACATTCGTTTGCGGATGCTTGTAGAGGCACTTGGGGGTTTCTTAATCTATTTTTTCCTTTGTCGAGATGACGCTGAAGGGTTTTCTTCCCTCTCCTGCCTTCCCTGTGGAGGACGATTGTTCCTGTATGAGGTGGGATGTGCAGTTAGGCCCATACCAGAGGGTCTTGGGGGAGTTGTTTTGGTCCCTGGGGCGTGAGGGAATGCGTTTGGAATTAAGGTTTTGTTTTTGCCATAGCTAACGCTCCATGCAGGTTCTTGTACCTTAACAAAGAATATATGAGTTAAACAAAAAACAAAAAAAAGTCCCTAGCTTTAAGTCATCCTCCAGTGATTGAAAACTCAACACCATGGTTTCTATTGTGGCTTTCATCATCTAGCACCACCCCCCATCCCCCCCCCCCAATCTCCCTCCATCTAGCCTCGGCTATAGGAGGTGGGCTCACTTCCCCTCTCCCTTGGAGTCCTGATTTATTTCTTGATTCCCTTGGTTCCATCCCTGGTTGAGGCCTTTCATCTTCGTGATGTTTTCCCTCTTCCTACCCCACCTCGCTTAGGCGTTGGCACGGTCGGCAACCCCTTTTCCACCAACAGCAGACGGCGGAGACTACAGTTGCAGTATGAGAGAACAGCCTTCAGGCTTCAGTCAATCTCTCCATTCTCTTGCTTTCCTAAGAGGCTGCCTAGTTGGACACAAATGCAATAACCGATAGCTGTTGCTTACGGACTTGGGTCTACCCCTCCTCTTGTCTTTGGGGCCTTTTTGGCTGGCAGGTGGTGGGATCCCTTCCACTACAGTGACACTATCTCTCCCAGAACAAGGGACTACATGAGAGATGCGGTAAAATGCCTGCTTTACTTAGGGCTTCTCTACGGTCAGATTGGCTGGTACCCTACTACCACTCCCTCTCCAGCTGGCACCTTACTGCCTTGATCGTCGGTTGTCCTGGAGGACACACAGTCGCTGGCATGCCTGCCACACACCTCCTCTCCTCGCTTCTCGGTTGCCGCCTTCAGGGTGGTTTCCCTTATACCGTATGTGCCCGGGGCTTCGGCTCCCTACTCCTGGCCCTCATCATATGGCCTAGGGGTTCCTATGATGGATTTGAGTTGTAGCCATTGGCCCTTAGGGGTTCAGTTTGGGTTTCTGCCTTTAGGTGTTTTGTTCCTGTGGTTAGGCATATTCTTGGTTCACTGTTGGGTAGCTAGCTTTCTTTTGTCACTTGGCGGTGGGGGTTATTGGTTCATGGTCTACGGGAAGGACTTTGGGTGAGAGTAGTTTTTTCTACCCCAGAGGGTTTTTTTAGCTCTGTCATTCAGCCTCATCCGGGGGGGGGGGCAGTTTTTTAGGCATCATAGCTAGCGCTCCATATGCTGTTTTTGTCCCATAAACAAAATACAAAATGAGTCAACCAAGAAAACAAAAAAAATCCCTAGCTTTAAGTCATCCTCTGTCTCTGCTACACCTTTGGCGATTGAAAACTCAACACCATGGTTACTATCGTGGCTTTCATTATCTAGCATGACCACCCCCTCTCCCATCTCCCTCCATCTAGCCTCAGCTACAGGAGGTGGGCTCACTTCCCCTCTCCCTTGAGGTCTTGATTTATTTCTTGATTCTCTCGGTTCCATCCTTGGTTGAGGGTTCATCTTTGTGATGTTTCTCCTCTTCCTACCCCGCCTCACTTAGGCGTTGGCATGGTCGGCAACTCCCTTTTTCCATCTTCAACAGACGGCCAGGACTACAGTTGCTGTAGGAGAGAACAGCTTATAGGCTATAGTCAATCTCTCCATTCTCTTGCTCCTGTAAGAGGCTGCCTAGTCTCACACAAACGCGGTTACCGATAGTTGTCATTTATGTAATTGGGTCTACCCCTTCTCTACTCTTTTGGGCCTCTTTGGCTGGCAGGTGGTGGGATCCCTTCCACTACAGTGACGCTATCTCTCCCAGAACAAGGGACTACATGAGAGATACGGTAAAACACCTGCTTCACTTAGGGCTCCTCTTCACGGTCGGATCGGCTGGCACCCTACTGCCACCTCCTCTCAAGCTGGCACCTTACTGCCACAATCCTCGAATGTCCTGGAGGACACACGGTCGCTGGCATGCCTACCACACACCTCCCCTCCTCACTTCTCAGTCGCTGCCTTTGGGGTCATTTCCCTTATACCTTTCGTGTCCGAGGCTTTGGCTCCCTCCTCCTGGCCCTCATCATATGGCCTAGGGGTTCCTTTTACGGGATTTTGAGTTGTGATCGTTAGCCCTTAGGAGTTTAGTTTGGGTTTCTGTCTTCAGGTGGTTCGTTCTTGGGGGTTTGGCAGGTTCTTGGTTTACTCTCAGGTAGCTAGCTTTCTTTTGTCGCTTGGCAGTAGGAGTTATTGGGTGGAGCAGTTTATGGGAAGGATTACAGGCAGGAGTAGTTTTTTCTACCCCAGAAGGTTCTTTTAGCTCTGTCATTCAGCCTGGTCCGGGGGGGGGCGTTTTTTTAGGCATCATAGCTAGTACTCTGTATCCCTTTTTGTCCTATAAACAAATATTTAAATGAGTCAAACAAAAAAAAAACAATCCCTAGCTTTAAGTTTATTATCAGCAACTGGAGAAGAGATTTTATCAATATATTTGTTCTACTTTACTTCTATCTTTATAAGCCTTCTTGACTATCTCCAAGACAGAAGATTACAGGGCCTAGTGTATACTGACTTGACCTTAGAGATACCTACCCTCTAACATCCCCCCCCCCCTTCTACTCTATGGTTAGCTTGTTGTCTATTAATTGTTTGTCTGTTTTGCAGAAGAGTGCTTCTGGAGTATACTAGGAGTGCTCAGGGGGTTTCTCAGTAGTAGTACATAGCACAGAAGAGGGAGCATGACAGAAAGGCATATGGTGGGGAAGTACAATGGAAAGGTGTACAGCAGGGAAGCATGATGGAAAGGCATACAGCAGAGAAGTGCAGAGGAAGGTATACAGCTGGAGAGTGTAGTGGAAACGGGCAGCTGATGGGTGCATGGTGGGAGTACAAGTTTGTCTTTCCTTCATTAGCTTTTCTTGTTTGTGTGTATATAGGGGCTTACCTGGTAGAGGGGAGGCATAAGTTTGTCTTTTACTAGTTAGTTTGTGTTTGCTTGCTAGTGGGATGAGAGACTTACCTATGAGGGCAGAGAATTTGTTTTACTGTTTGCCATTGATAAATTCTCCTATCTTTACTATTAATTAGTTCTGTAATGTGATAGTGAAAGGGTAAGAAAGAGAGAAATATTTTTCATGAGTTGTGCAATTCCTTGACATGAGTCAGCTTGGCATTATTTCATTTCACAGCCAGTTACTTGACTAGTTTTCCGATTGGCCTGTTGCAACAGACCCCTGTTCATTGGCTGCTAGTTCAAAAGATTACTCAGGTTGTGATACCATATTACTCTACTGGCAGCTTCTAGATTTTGGACTTTCTAGTATTAGTATATGGAAATAATACAGGCGGAAACAGATATAGAGATGTATTTGTTTTGTTGGCAGAAGCTTCCAATTTGAATCTTACTCCCCACAGTATATGGTAAGTAGAACATTGTGTATCTACAGGATTAGCCATACTGGTTGTTGTTAGTTTAGTCTATTGGTTAGGAACTTCAAGTAGAAAGAGGTAACAAGAAGAAGGACCTTATAGATGGTGTAATATTAGAAAAACTTATTTGTTCATGCAATGGATCGGAAAAAAAGAAAGAAGATAATTGTATTATCAAACTGACAACTAGCTAGTGATATATATATATGAGTAATACAACTACTAGAATAAAACTCTATAGATACAATTCACTTAGTATTCATGATGGCATGAAGCAGGACAGGTTATTGGATACTTGTCCTACTCTGCTCTAGGTATAGGGCATCCTACCCTCTGGATTACCTGTCCTACTCCCCCCCACTCACATATGCCAGCACCTATCTACCTTACTTGACTCTGTTTTCTATAATTTTCTTTGATATATAAAATATATATATTTTAAAGGCACCTGCCAGTAAAGTCCTGAGCAATAATTATTTCTGTAGAGACAATATTAGGGTATTGAAGAGGTCCATATGGTAGTTTTATATTTTAATCATTGACCCCTGTTATTGTATGTTAGTATAAATAACTGAATCTTATAATACTTTTAGCATTTGAACTAAATCAATAAATATTATTTACTTAATAAAAAAAGTTGGGGAAAATAACAGTAAAAATTAAGAGAAGTGCGAGTGAGTAGGCTAAAATCTTCTCTGAATATTTCATGAAAATTTCTTCACATCTAGCATATTTAAAGTGATAAAAATGCCCCAGCAATTAGAAATCTCAAAACTGTATTTGCCTTTTACTACTTTCTAAACTTCTGATAAGGTTAGATAAAGGTGACCATGATGTGCCTTTTATCTTATAGTCATGGTAATACTAGACTTGTGTAATGAGTTATGGATTGAAGTAAAATATTGTAGGGAAATATTTATTCTTGAAGTTGTCTCCATTGATATAGTAGCTATATTAGATTCTTTTCTATTAGAACTTCTTAAATAAGAATTATTCAAATGTTATATGTTCATAACCATGCCATGATATTTTCTAAATCTTGTTAATGGGTTTGGTTATGTCGTTTAGCACTGCCAAGAGATCTTTATCATCAGATGCTTTAGATTGGGTTGAGAATTGAACTGCTCGTTTATTTTGTATTATGACAAACACACTTATTTTTACAAATGCAGCATATATGTATTTTAAAATAGATATGATACCATTTCTAGCGTTCGTTACGGGGTGGGGTATCCTACCCTCCGCTCCCCGTACGGAGGCTCTCATAGCCCCCCGCATGTCCTCCCAGTGGCTCCCACCCATATTATCTGGCAGGAGCAGGAGTAGGGACCTGCATAGGGGGTGGGCGTGAAGGGCTCGGAATAGCGGAAAAGATATGCCCCTCTACTTTTAGGGCCTAAGCTTTTTTTTTTTTTTGGAAGAGGGTCGGGTGGATCGATTTAAGTACAAAAGCTGGGACTCATCCATTTCATTAAACCAAATTTTTCGCTCCTACAAGTCTGCTCCCGCTTTGGGGCCGGGGTTATCAGAGGTAAATTCTTGTTGTGTAAACTAGTTCCGGCGCAGGCAAATCAACTATCAAGAAAGGCGCGGGTGTTATCATCCGGTAGGACTCGGATATTTCCGTGATTTTATTCAGGTATGAATGTGGACGTAATCCAGAGGACAGGAGAAACACCAAAACCGTATGAATTTAAATGGGCCAACTATTTTAGAATAGGAAAGATGAAGTTTTAGAGAACAGTCAATTGCACGGCGGCAAGAACCAGT
The DNA here is from genome assembly GCA_900010015.1 of Tuber aestivum. Taxonomy (NCBI): domain Eukaryota; kingdom Fungi; phylum Ascomycota; class Pezizomycetes; order Pezizales; family Tuberaceae; genus Tuber; species Tuber aestivum. Next base: position 593,181 of record LN890961.1, on the reverse strand, counting down.
GTATGAAACTTTCCAACCGGTATTTCTCTTCGGTATGTGTTTGGTCAACAGGAAATAAAGGGACTGACTCCTTTATTCGTAGAATCCATGACATGGAACTACGAGCACTCACGGATTCCGGAAAATTTGCTACGGGCTGGTATAGAAATCCAAGAGCACCCAGGCGTCGTACTTTTGTCAATTCGTGTTTCAGTAAGCAACACTCCTACCAGAGCCTTCGGAAAGGAAAGTAACAAAGAAGACTAACCCCGACACTGTCACCACTCCGTTTGGCGGCACACATCCCCTCCCAAATCTTCACCTTCTGGGCAATCAGCGTCTCCTCGGTGATCCCCATGTTTCTAGCACGTAGCTCAAGCTCAGCAGCCCTCGACATTTGCGCTTTCGCCTTGTTTTTGTTCGCCTGGCTCCTGCGCTGTGCCCGCGTAACTATATTAATTCGTAAGCACACCCTCGGCGTTGGGTTTACGGGAAGAGGGGGCGATACTGCGTGTAGCCACGAGCCGGTCATGCTCTATCTTATGAAGATTCAACCAAGCAGCCTTCTCATCACCGGTGCGCCCGTGAATCCCGGGGCGCTTGAGATGCCTCCAGAGGTACCCATCGCCCATCTCCCCCTTAAAAACCAGGGGGCAGACCGAGACGGGACAGGCGATTTCAGGTGGCTCAGGATTACCAGTGGTGGGATCTTTCAAAGCTTTCGAGAGACCGGAGGTAGAACAAGAATGGCTTCTTGGGATGGTCTTTTCATTCGGGGAGGAGGAGAAAGTGTGGGTGAGCACGTAATATCCGAACATCCCTTCGTGAGAATTATGAAACATGACGTTAGGATTGGAAATCTGGGCGCTTTTGGCGAGAAGTGCCTATTAACTTTATGTGGAGATGAGCGTAAAGTCGAAATAGAGGTCAGTGTGTGGGTTACGATGAGAGATAGTAGAGGAAATTCTGTGGGAGGGTTTGACTGAACCATAGGCTTTACACTGCCCATTAGTATATATAGCGGAGAAGGAGATGAGATGCAACTGTTGAGGTACTATGGCGTAAGGCCGGGACTGGTTGTTGTTGCTTGTGCATATTCCTGATCCGCGCTTGAGGGTTCGGGGGGGGGGGATACCACCGACGGAGGTGAATAAAAGCTATGATATTTCGCTACTCTAACTTCTCTACTATTCAATAGCTCCGGGCCACTCATCAGATCTCACTCGCTCTCTCATTCACCCAGTTCCCCAGTATAACCTCTAGCGCTGCCAGCAGAGGGTTGAACTATCCATTCATGGGAGAACACAACTACACAAGATCCTGTGTTTATTTCCCTAATGCGATTTTAATCTCCCCTATCGGTAGGTTAACTGCATTCTGCAACGAAGGTCAAACCCAATTTTATGGGTACCGAGGGTTTTCCTTCATGCAGATTCGATAAGGGAACACAAGTGCCAACAGATTCGGCATCATGATAGTAGGCGGAGAGTGGGAGAATAAGGTCGGGGGTGGTGAATTCTCTCTGTTTTTAGTGGCTACTCGATAGCGCGCCGCAAGGAAGACACTCCTCCCAATTTCTCCCACTCCATGGTTCTCATAGCGGGGGAAAGTTGGTCAGTAGCAGAGGTGCTGTACACCGTCCTGGCCGGAGTCTGATTGACAACAAGTTTTCGAACATGTGGATGAAAAGATGCGCTAGTGACGGGGGTTAAAGCAGTAATAGGTAGGACTGGAGCTCAAGAGGAAAAAGCAGTGGACTTTGTTGGTGTTTCTTTATTAAATTTTATGCGATATACATAGAAAGAGATACCTAAGAGACACCTAATCCCTAGTGAGTGGGGTCATTAAGGCGGAAGCCTACCTTCATTTGCAACGCTAAGTTGCATCGAAGGTACCGCAGCTCAGGCAGTTGGTGATCTGTTTTTTCTCTCTTTCCAATTCCCTTCTTGCAACCCTCCCCAGGTGCATACAAGCAAATGGTAAAATATCAATTAAACCTCAGAGATGCCCTCACTGTCTAGCCCGGATGCAGTGCCAATAAGCCAATCCGGTTCCTTGTTTCCATTGAGATCCTGTTCAATCCCCACCCTAGCCCTGGTCACTCGCTCCTTTTTTTTTTCTTACTTGCATTTGCAGGCAGGTGATGAACAGGGATCAGTAACAGTTGTTTTTATTACCCTATGATACTTTGATAAATTTACTTTTCTCCCTATCGAGAAGATCACTTTGTCGGATATGTCGCGTTCTTTTCTTATCCGTGTTAACTAAGGGGTGAGATGGAATCTTTTCTTCCCCTAACCCAGAGGGGGAAATTCTAGACGCCCTAGAGTCACTCTCGATTATTCCAGTTTTAGTGGTACTATTAGTTGTATACCATAGGTGAATTACTTCTTCTTTCTGATTCCGAAGATTAAAATGAACCTTGACTATCTGGACGGCACAGTGGCGGTGTTCGGCAAATCCTCTCGAAAACCGTTGCCGGATGATCGACGGAAATCAGCCATTATTGGCCCAGTTTGACCCGGTCACAGAATCGAGAACACCGTTTGATCCAACATGCCCAGTTAGCTAATCCTATCGTGTCAGGAAAACACTATTCCTTCCTGGAGCTCTGGCCCCTGAATCCGGAGGTTAGAAGGCCACCAGAGATAGTAGGTTCCGAGGGTTTTTTTCTGACCCTATCTTGTTGGTCTGGTCCCGTTGGGTCGACATACACTACTTAACTCCAACCCCCAATACTGTCTTAACCATTCGGGCACCGTGATGAAACTGAGCGGGTGACGAACAGGGGTCAGTATGATACCAAGAAATCTTTTGTTACCCTACTTTGACAATCCCCGATTTCTCGCACAAAATACCCCTGTCCGTCACCCCTCCTTGTCCCGTGGCAGAATCGGCGTATGAACTACCGATACTGTAGATGTGATGGAATGGCTGCGACAGTTGAGGGATGAACTCTATTCTGTAAGGCTGGTTATTGTTCTTGTTTTTTTTTGCTTTTTTTTATCAGATTGCATCCGCGTTTAGGTGGCGCTTTCATTAATCCGGCTGATTGAGTAATCGCAGCAGTGAGCACCGGTACTCTATGGTGCGGGGAAGAGTGTGGTATGGGAGTTCACAAACGTTGCCAGCGTCGCTGTGCCGGCAGTCTGTGGGGCCAGTCCCCAGGTTCTGGCAGCAAAATCGGTTTGCTGTCCCAACCGACCCAAAACCAACACAATTCACACAACTTTAATAATGCATAAGCAGCAGGGCTCTAATGCCCGTACACTAACGAATGCACCTTTAGGCCTCGTGAACACTGGAGAAACGATAAAACTTTGCGAGTGACTTGCTCGTTCGACCTCCGGCCAAAGGCTACCTGCACGGCTTTGCGGAGAACCGAACTTCTTTCATCCGTTTATTGTGTTTAAAGTAATTCTTACGGCGGTTTTGCTATATGGGGGCCCGTACTGTACTAACTTCGTTATGTAACGGAAGGGTTCAATTGTTCAGCCGCAAATTCCGTCGGGTGTCCCATGGGCTAAGCCCCCACCTCTCCATAACAGTGCAGGATAGGATTCCCAACCACTCGTTAATATTTGTTAGAAACTAAATCCCGCAAACATCCCTCTTCCCGCACCCCTAGTTGTCATCACGCTCCAACTTCGGAGCCACTGGTTTGTGCGGGGGCAGGAGATTGTGGCTCATGTGCTGGGATCCGATGTCTCAGTTGCACTACTCCTACATGCCAAGATTGCTGCAGCAGTGCTCAATAATGCGGCGTACAGTACTGTACTGGTTGGTAGAAAAAACAGTATTATTGGTATCCACTCATATAAACCAAAACTAGGTGCCAGTGATAGGGCTGATCCAGTTCGGAGGGGATTGAGGCCGCCAAGAGGAGCCAGTATTTCCTAGAGAACAAGTTGCACGACAAGATTTGTGACTTTCGTACCTGCGAAGATAAAATGCGCTAGGATCGCGCTGAATACACGCCCAATCACGCTGCCATTTAAAATTTTCTCGAGAGAGGGCTTCACACCCAGAAACGAAACCTGAGCTGCAAGATGGTTAGAGAGGTAGACCATGAGTTGGAGCTAGCAACGTTCCGGGAGCAAGGCGCAAGTCTAATATAGGTAAATTTGTATTAATGCCGGTTTAGGTTAACAAGCTCCCACACAACTGTCGGCCTCACAAAAAGGCCCGCAAATCATCTTTTTTCGTCAGTTTGTGGATTCCATCCTTTAGCTCAGTTAGAACCAACCGGGTAGACCCGGGGTTCAGAAGGCAGAGGCCTACAATGCTGACTCATCACAACTAAGAGAGAGGGCGTTCGGCGTCGCAACGACTAGGGTACCCGTGATGAGATTATTAAGATTTCTAATCCAATCTCTTCCCTACAATAGGACTCCGCACCTGAAACATCCTATATGAGAGAAACTCCCCGGCATCTTTACAGGAAGCTTATGATGGAATATAAATTGAAGAGGGATTAGAGGTATTTCTGCTCTACGATCCCAGGAAAATAGATCCTCTTCCATGACATAATACATTATTGAGGATAATCTCCCAACCATAAGGCTCTATAGAGAACATCCCTCTCTTTGCTCGAATGGGTTACATACACGAGCGACAAAATACACGAGCACATGGGAGACAGACCAAAGGGCAAGAGAAACAGTACGAGAATATTATACGGCTAGTGTTCGAACAACTCCGAGCATTGCGGGACCCTGCACAACCAATCCCGTAAAATCCCGAATAATTGAACCGTGTGCTGTGTTGTTGGAGTCGCCTCCTCTGGCAAGGTCTGGAGTTTTTTTATTTTTTATGGCCCTCAGAGGGGCTGAGCAATCCTGTTTCTCGCGGTGTTTTTGCCCTTCCCAATGGGGGGATTCTGTACTATATAGCACACTGTTCAATTATTGGAGATTCTACGGAAGCATACTGAAAATTACATCAAATTACAGTTGGGGCAGTGGAGGACTAATAGCACGAGTTCTAAGATCCGAAGCTTTTCTCTATGACGGCCTGTTGACGGCGGCTGGTAAGTATACCGCACTTAACTGTACCGTAACTTATAGTATCGCATGGTAACTCGCCGCTCAAACAGCACAAAAGGCCGAGTGACCGACCATGACGTTAGTGACAGGAAGAGTCTTTCGACTAGTGAAGATCATATGAGCGGCCGGACGGAACAAACGGAACCGAAGAGGCTGTGAAGGGTTAACTGTTTGTGCGTTTTCTTTGCTGTTTATTCAGCCCTTTATTGTAGCTGCGCCAACTTCCGATGATCAGTTGGACAGACGCGGGTGTTGGGGCGGGTGGCATTGGTTTGTTCAGGAGTGCTCAAAGGAGAGGAGAATCAGGTGTAATATATTTATTCTGACGGCAGTCCGTTCATGAGATATCACTCACATCTCCATCCTAGCATACTTTAAGTTTGGGAATTCGCCTAGGGGCCAATAAAATCTAGGCATTTTCGGATGCACACTCTCGGTCAGAAATTGTTTGTTTAAATGCCCTTTCAGATAGTGCTGGAGAAACCCATGCTAGTCAGCGCTGATTTTTGAATTAATCAGGGGTGGCGATGGGTGCTGCAACTCTTTTTTGCGCCAGGCTATCCCTGCCTCTCGCTCAAAATTTAGGGTAAATTTCCAGTATCCGGAATCGCAGGTTAGATTAGATATTGCCTCTTTTTCCTAATGATAATAGGTAGGTTAGGCTCTACTCTCAATAAAACTAGGGCTAGAAGCCAGAGGTCATGCGCAAATGATGAATGAAGCCCCCCCACATTGAGACGTTATTAACGGAAGAGTAGTGTAATATCAAATTCATGGTTTGTGGTGACCTCCCTCCTGGCATAGCGTGCAACCTCTAAGTTCAGCGTTATAAAATCTGTTTAGTCTGGTATAATGCTTGTTTATTATTGTAGGACAAATTGGAAATCTGAACAAAATGAGCGAGTGATAGCAGGTGACTGCCATACCTCGCGCGGAATAGGAGAGCGTGAAATACTAAAGCCACAGTATCATACATAAAGAGATAAAATTCACTTGTTTATTCTGCAGGGCTGTGACATACTAGCAACAGGTGCGACCTGACGTTTACTCTAGGGTCCGCTAGACTCGATTGTTTGAATGAGTAGGGGAGATAGGGCTTTTGTCAAGTATTTGCAACGGTTGGCCGAGGTGGCACGAGCCTTGCAGGTGTGTATGCCACGCATTGCTTGCGGGTCAGGGAGGGATTTAGTTCTATTCAAGCGTCATTTCACAGGCAAGAATACCAGGAGTATACCATAACAGGGGTTGTATGCATTTTGGAGGCCCTAGGTCTCGCTCTAGGTGAGAGTGTGTATCACCGGAAGTGCTTCCCTTAACCCCATCAAATGCTTTACCAGTGCTTCCCTAGTACAGTGGATAGCACGATCGCAGCATAGCCGATCCCCGTACTGTGCGAGAGGAGAGCAAAGATAAGCCAGAGATCCGGCTGAGTGCTCAACTGTGAGCACCAGCAGTATGCCAATAGGAACTCAGACCTGGCTACCTAGTATTCTATTGAGCGTAGTAAAGAACCAACTCTAATACAGACACTCACCTAAGCTTACTTTCACTCCGGTGCCAATTTGGGCACAGCAATGATCATAACATATTATATTATACCTGGGTCTAGCATGGAGGAGACGCAGCGATCAACTACTAAGTGATAAAATCAGAGAGAAGAGGGCGGGTTGAGTCGGCTAGCATCAAGGGATAGGGGTGGCTGGGAAGGGAGGGATTGTCTGGTGATTGCTTGTATTAGTTTGATACGTTTGTGAAATCCCATCTACTAGCTTATCGCACCTTTTAGTCATGTTGGAGCGGCTCCCGCCGGATAGATTTAGGGGCCGGGTAGGTGGTGTGGTTGCTTGCAAGAGGGAGAACCAACAAAAAAAAACAGTACAGGAGGGTGAGGTGTTCATTTTTTCACTTTCTGAGCATCTTACTTAGATTTATCTACACCCAGCGTCGGGTGTGAGTGCGAATGGAAAAGCGTCTGAATGTGGAGGAAAGTAACAAAGTTGTTGTTACGTATGACGTGAAAACTAAAGGCCGAATCGCCCACCCTATCCCATAACCTGGCAGGACATTCCCGGCCAGACTAAATGTGTAGTACTAACCTGTTGGAGTGAATTATTAAACGAACACCAGGAAACATTACTATCTCTGAGAACTAGATTTTCCCTTTCCTTAGATCTAGCGATGGAACTCAAAAAAAGTCGTTACAAAAGTCCTTGTGAAACATGGTTCCCGTTTGCCGGTGGAACACGCCCTTCTACCCCAATTGCGCCATACCCCCCCATCCCTTGGTAAGCCAGCATAATCTCCACCAACGAGAACCTCTGCTTTACATTAACATCTGCGGAGCGGCTGTATACGGTGTAAACCCTCATTCGCGGAAGCTCATATTAACTTGGCCAATACTCTCCGTCCTTGACTCAGCAACCTCTGTGGTCCGTGGATTGCCTTTGCCTCCCTAGCCCTGTTCTGAGACACAAATAGGACACCTGGATCAATCGGTTCTACAACGTGTGCAGCAAGTGATATTTGAAATTCCTGCAACTCATAAGCGGGTGCAGGGCTTGCAATTGAACTAGCTCTCTTTAGTCTCATTTTTGTCTGTTTTCTATTCTATAGTTCAGCCTGATATAGGTTGTCACCACTATTTTGCTACTTGGCCACGCTAATGCAAGGTATAATTGACAGAAGTCAAAAGTAAAGTAAAGTGGGGTTGATGCACTCGCTGTAAAACAATTCACATTCAATCAACTAAGGTTGAGAGATGTTTTGGAACAATTCTTAGGGAGTTTTTGGCGTACCGTGATTTGATTTTGAAATCAGGTCTTGGGAATTTTCGACACAAATTATTACTAATCTTATACCTAATCCTGCCCTGTTTTATCTGTTATAACTCGAGTTAAAACGGCCAAGACCTGGTTTCAAAATCTAATCACTGTACGCCAAACACGACCTAATATTACTCGGAGCCGCTCATTTCAATCTCGTCCGGAACTTTTAGACAGCGAAGGAGTTATTGCAACAGCGGAGCAAACCAGGATACAGATACAGACCAGAAGTGGGGAAGAAGGTGTTGTAATGACTCCGGTTGCAGAACAGCTAGCCGTTGGCTACCTTATAAGGCAGGGAGGCATCACACCGTAGGCACGCACCAAGTGCTGCCACTCACGCTCACACCCCAGCAAAAACATGAGCACCCACGCGCCCACGTACAGCCGCGCCCGCCTAGGCACTCCCAATGTATAGTACTACTCACCAATCCACAAGGTGATTTTCTCTGTCAATCCCGATTAATCTAAATCACAATTTACTCAGAGCGGGTAAATTCGGAACCGAGAGAGCCGCACACAAGCGGAGTACTGCACTTAATTCTTCATGGTTGTCTTGAACCGGACAAAATTCAAGTTAGTGAATGGTAGTCGGAAAATGAAAGTGTCTTTAATATTGAAAGTACTAGTAATACTACTCCAAAGGGCTGGCTTCTACTTCGGGGTAAAGTCAGGCAAAACAGAACTCTTGTTGTTGGCCTATTTCGGTTTAGGTAACTAAAGAGTACGGCCCCTAAGTCATTACTCGCTAGTGCTAAGATACCTCTGCGATTTCACCGATTAGGAAGCAAGACGGATGGAACTCAAACTACAAGACGAACACCAAGCCACATAAATTTAAATAAAGCAACTATTTAGGAGCAGGAAGAATGAAATTTTGGTAAGCAGTCAATTGGGCCGACGAGAACGAGAGCACTAAAACTCCTAACCAGTATGTCCTTTCAATATAGTAGTGTTCTTCACCCGTGAGAAGGGAGGGAGATACTGACTCGGATGTATTAGCATAATTCATGACACAGAATTTGTGAGGACTTACTGAACCCGGGGAAGGTGTGCCGAGCCGGTACAGAAATCTATGAGAACCCAAGCGCTGTGCTTTAGTCAGTTTTACATTCAATCAGCACAATCACGCTAGAATATCCGGAGAGGAAGATAATAATAAAAATACTAACCCCAACACTGTCACCGATCTGTTTGTCAGCGCGCATCCCCTCCCAAATCTTCACCTTTTGGGCAATCAACTCCTTCTCTGTGATACCCATGTCCCTAGCACGCAACTCAAATTCGGAAGCCCTCAGCATTTGCGCTTTCACCCTATTCACCTCACGCCTGCGCTGTGCCGGTGTGACTATATTGAATTCATCAGTACCCCCGGCGATGGGCTTATGGACACGAGAGAAGGGGGGGGGGGTATACCCCTTGTAGCTACGAGTTTATCGTATTCGATCTTATGAAGATTCAGCCAAGCAGCTTTCTCACCACCGGTGCGTCTATAAATCCCGGGACGCTTGAGATGTCTCCAGAGGTACCCGTGGGCCATCTCCCCCTTGAAAACTAAGGAGCAAACCGAGACGGGACAGGCGAGTGTAGGTTGCCCGGGATTGGCAGAGAAAGTGTCATGCAGGGCTTCCGAGAGACTGGAGACAGAAGCAGGGTTTTGCGGGATGGTCTCTTCGCTCGGGGAGGAGGAGGGAGGAGTGCGGGTGAGCATGTAAAGTCTAGATGTGTCTTCATGGGAATTGTGGGGCATGGTCGTTGGGTTGGCGATTTGGTTACTTTTGACGAAAAGTGCTTGTTCGCTTTGTGTGGAGGTGGGCGTGAAGTTGGAAAGGAGGTGGATGTGCGGGTTATAGCGGAGGATGGGAAGGAGGCCCTGTGGGAGGGCCTTGACTGAACTATAAGTCTTACATTACTTGCTAGCACAGAGGGAGAGGAGATGTGGGTGTCGACGTACCATGCGCATGAGGTCTATACTCGTGGTTGCTACTTGTGGGTATTCCTGATGAATCCTTAAGGTTTAGGAGTGGCAGAGATGCCATTGGTAGCACGGAAGAAGCACTATAGCTGCTTCGTCTCCTCTTAGCTGAAATGACTTCCGGAAGTTCATCAGATCTCACTCTCTCAGTTACTACTCACTCACCACCTCAACCGATGCTAGTGGAAGTTTGCATTATCCACCCATAGAACACATCTAAACAAAGAGCCACAGATATACCCGTATGACTGTTTTAATCTCCCTCACTCATAAATTGATTCCATTCCGGGAAACGGATATAAATTATTTTGCGAGTTTGGAAGGATTTACTCCTGGTCTCGATGTAAATTTGATAAGGAAGCACGGGATCAATAGATTCGGCGTTACCGCGATATGTCGGGAGAGGGTTTGAGGTCAAGGGGTTGTGGTATTATAGTGGATATCGGTTTTCGCGTTCCGTGAGACAAGATTGAGCGGCCTGGCAAATTCCCCGTTTCCAGATTTCTCAAGGTGAAGAAAGTGAACAAAAACAAGACACAATCGGATATGCGGCTCTAGCTAGTGTAGAAGCGTCAACAGAGCCCGAAGATGTAGGCAGAGGAGAGTGGTCAGGGTCAAAGTAGTAATTAGACCAGAGCTCGAGAGGGGGAAACAGTGCTGGGGGGTTGAACAAGGTCGGCCAGCCCACCATTACATTTTCATTTAAACTGAACCGGATGAGGAAGTTCAAGTGATAACTAGTGAATATTTTTTTTGGTGAATACGTACGGGAAATCGGGCGCTTTCCCAGAGGAGTAGCGGCTTGTGTTACCGCCTTAGAAATACCCTTACATCCGAGTACAAGAGAAAAGAAAAAAATCGAGGCACCGAATCCGCATGGCATGAGATGGATCTCTATGGAAGAGCTCCTAACGTCATTGACATAATGCTGTAAAGCATCGAACTTTTTGTGATAGCCTACAATGCTTCGTGCATTCCCAATTTTTTTGCCCATCCCCTTCCCCGAACCATTCTCGCGTGCATAAAAGTGAAAAAAAAGAGCATCAATTGAGTCTCGGAAATACCTCCATGTAAGCTGCATGCAGAGCCAATATTAGCGAATCCAGTCCCCTATTTCTTTTTGAAATCCCGGCCAATCCCTGCTTTTTCCCCCAGGTCACTCTCTCCTTTCTCACCCACTTACATACGCGGGCACTGCCAGCACGAATGCTGGCAGGTGACAACAAGGATTATTGACAGGTATTTTTTTTGTTACCCTACGGTGCTTAGACAGAACCACTCCTGCCTCGTAGAAACCCCGCCCTGCAAGGTCTTTTGCGTTTTCCTGTTATCTTTCTCAGCCAGGCTGCTTGCTGCTTGGGAATCACTTCGCTACGTTTCCTCTCCCGAACCCAAAGCGGAAATTCTAGTCGTCCTAGCATAAGTCTCAATTATTCTAGTTTTCCCTGTATACTATCAGTGAATCACTCACTCCCTTTCCCATTCCAGAGATCGCAAAAAACTTCGGGTATCCCGGGGCCAGTTCTGGCATCCCGTAAAACCCCTCAAATCCAATACTGGATTATCGACGAAAATCAGGACCGATAGGTCCAGTTCGACAGGTCCACAGCTAACCAAAAATACTGGTTAGCTAGACTAAAGTAACATTTTACCCCTGACCCTTGTACTGTACAACATGCCGGGTGGTAACGTGAGAAAAGCAGTTTACTGGTATCCATCCACACAAACAGAGACTATGTACTCGCACTGGACTAGTCCGGCAGACCCGGAGGCGGCCGGGAGGGGGTAATACTTGTAGGCGAAGCCGTGCCGGACGATTTGCAACTTCCGTGGGTAATAGATAACTTATCCCACGAATTATAAAATAATATTGAGAAATCACAATCGAGCCATGTTGAATTCATGCGCAATCAACTATCGCTTAACGTTTCTCAAGAGGGGGGCTCATTAGTGGCCGGCCTCGGGAGCAAAGTCTGCAAACCATCCCTTTCTCTTGTTTGCGAATTGCATAGTATTTACCGCTCCAGAGCCTCTTCGGGGGGCGGTTAGACCCGGGGTTTGAGGCGGAAATAAGCGGTACTGACTGGTCATAGTTTTCGGGACAGAGTTGGCATTTGGCATCGGAGCAAACCATACGTGTTGGATATCAGAGATTTTGCGCTCGCCGGACCTGGGCGGGAGTTATTAACAATGCTGCTAGGGGTTGCCACTCCGATCAACAGCCGATCGGATCCCCGACAACTGTTGAGTTTTTTAAACTCTACCCCTTCAAGAGGTCATACAGTAGCCAATTCTCACATTTCTTGAAACCACTCTCGTTGGGATTGTGCTTGAGAATAATGACTACAAAATCATACTCTCATGGAGGCATGAAAGTGCAATGGAAGTGGGTATTTTAGTCCTCTATTCCAGGTCTAATTTCGGGACTTTTACAACTCGACCGGGTAGGACTAAAGAACCAGGTGGCCAAGCCTTGTCCTTAACCTGTGTTGACACCACCTAGGTCTAGCAGTGCAAACCCTGCACAAGCCCTAGAAGTTTCGCGCCGACAGACAATTGATAAAACTTCAAGAAAACCGCTTGACGTGAGACCAACCCATCGCTTCTCCGGTGAGGAACCCCTTATCGCCTCGTGAGAGCCTTCAGACGCTAGCACAGTTTATTCAAATATGGCCTTGTTTGGTGCGTTGTGGTGGGACTTTCAAACCATTGTTGGCGGCCAAACTAAGGCTTGTAATTAGTGGACTGTTTGGTAAACCCAACTTTACTCAGTGCAAACTTCGGTTGCCTCAAACCACCAACCATGGTTAGAATTTATTGGCAAAGCGGACCTTTTTTATTATTATGGTTTTGATATCTGAACAAGTCGATAAGATAGATGTTGTTAGTACAGTTTCTTCTCTTTATATATATTGATTTCTAAATGAAAAAAACTACAAATTACAGGGTGCTTGTGGTATCTGATACGACACATTTTCGAACCATAGTTGGCAAGTGTTATCCAACCATAGTCGCACAACAACAGGTAGTAACTCTGCTAACCTTCCACCTGAACGCACCAAACGGTGCGTATTTTCACCCAATTGTAAGTTTTGCCTCAGCCGCTTTCTAATCTCAACTCACCATGCTAGCGCGTGATAGCTCTCGCCAGACTATAGTACCGGCATTGTACCCATGTCGCTGGATTGAAGATGCTCCTGTTTTGGTGGTGACCCACCGAAAAAAAGATATTTGAATCCTGTGACATGAGCACGGTACTGTACTCGAGCGAACACAATGAATGCCTCAGACCTGACTGAGCAGAACTGTCCACACGAAACGTCCCCTGGAATAACTAGTGGAGACTAAAGAGTTATCCACAGAATTGGCAGGCGTTAAGACCTACTGAATGACCACAAGAGGCCGAGATGGCAACAACCTGTGTTGAGCCCCGTTCTGAAAAGCAATCCTCTGGGCGTATTCAGGGGACCGAGCTATGTGCTGACGGAGGGTTTGGGCGTATGAATGTGTCTACCCGTATACCAGGATATGGGACCGCCGCACAGTGCTCCACTGTGAGTAAGGCACAGAGCTTGGGGTAAGCACGCAAGGATGCTTAAAGCAGTACGAGTCCCCGAACCCCCTCAAGTACAGTATGACATGCAGAAGGCCTTCGTGGCGAATCGGGGGGCCCTCGGAGATTCTACCATGTCCAGCGTTTTGGTCATCTCGTCCGCCCGCCCACCTTCCGCCTTTTAGTGCCAGGCTGTATTGTACGAGTACCGGTACTGTATGGGGGGTATCAGCGCCCAGTGTGCATCCCACCAGGTTCCATCCCAGACTTTGAGTCAGGAAACTCGACAGTGGAGAAAATATACTTGTACTTAGAGTGTGAGCATAAGTCTGTCGAACTCTCGCCGATTCGTTGAAATTACTATGAGTGTAACCATGTTTCTGTTTTTTTTCTGCAGCTATCTGGCCAATCCACGCTAATTTTTGGTGAAGGAAAAAAGTCTGTCGAACTCTTACCGAGCGGCTAGAGAGAATACCGTCTTCTGAGTGGCCGAGTGCCCATTGGGCCAACCAGAGGGAGTTCGACAGACTTACCCTCGATACCCGGTACTAACATAGAAAATAGAACCGCCTTAAATGCCAAGATAACTGGTAATACTACTCCTATGAGCTACCTACCACCCAGGGGCCAAGATTTTTCGCGAATTCAATCTCTTGTTCGGTTGACTTATTTTGGGAAAGCAACGGTAAGGAAAAGTCAGGCTATCATCATGCTCTATCACTCGGACATTTCTACGATTTTATGCCTTTGCCAACACCTAGTAGCTTTGAAATTTAAGCGGGACTCGAGCGATAAGAAAAGCACCAACACCATATAATTTAAAGAGGGCAACCATTCTAAAACAAGAAGAATGAAGTTTTGGACCACTCCCGGGTCCTACACGACCACCTAAACGCGCGTAACAAAGCATAAACGAGAATTTCCTTCTCAATAAAGTGCGTTCCTTAGTCGTGACCAGGGAGGGAGATACTGACTCGGATGCATTAGTAGAATCCATGATACTGAGCCCATGAGTGCCTGTGGGATTTGGGGAATGCCCTACTTGCTAGTACAGAAATCCAAGAGAACCCAGGCATAATACTTCAGTCGGTTTTCCTACTGATCAACAGAAATCCCGCCGGAGCCTCCAAAACAGAAGGGAATAAAGAATACTAACTCCGATACTGTCGCCCATCTGTTCAGCAGCACACTTCCCCTCCCAAACCGCCACCTTCTGTGCAATCAATTCCTCCTCAGTAATACCTAGGTTCCTGGCACGCAGTTCAAATTCCGCAGTCCTCAACATCTGTGCTTTCACATTGTTGGCCTCATGCCTGCGCTGTGCCGGTGTAGCTATGATACCACCAACTTCGTTAATAGCTTCCTCGAGGAGGGTTTATGGAACGGGACGTTATACCGAGTGTGGCCAGGAGGCGATCATGTTCGATCTTGTGAAGATCCAGCCAAGCGGCCTTCTCGTCGCCAGTTCGCCTGTAAATTCCGGGGCGCTTGAGGTGCCTCCACAGGTACCCATAGGGCATTTCCCCCTTGAAAACTAAGGAACAGCCCAAGACCGGGCACGCAAGCTCAAGGGGTCTGGGTCTAGAGGTGAAGTCCGACAAGGCCTCCAAGAAGTTGGAGGAGGAGTTGGGGTTTGAGGGGATTGTCTTCCCATCCCCGGTGGGGGGGATGCTACCGGTATTGTTGGGCGTGTGAGGTCTGGACATTCCTTCCGGGGAATTGTAAGATATAGGGTTTGAAATATGGTTTCTGTTAATTAGAAGCACCTGCTTGTTTCGTGTGGAAATGGGGTTGGAGTTGAGATGGAAGCCTGTATGCGGTCATAGCAGAGGCCAAGCTAGAGGTCCCATATTGCACGTTAGAATAAAGAACAGAGTAGAACAGTGAACTCGAGTGTAGTCATACCTAGAGTGAGGTCGGTGATCGCACTTTCTGCCTGGAATATACCTGCTGAGAACCTATGCCCTAGTGAGGGCAAGGAAGCCATGAATGGGGGTGAAGAAGAGTTATATAGCTCCTCCGTTTGCCTTTGATCTCGTTTGAGCTAAAATTGAATCCCCAGGCATCACCAGATCTCACTCACACTCACTCAATCGCTGATTTTGTGCATAGCCTCTGGTGGCGCCAGGTGAGCAAAACTAAGCACAATCCCGGACTTGCACCCACAGAAAGGTCGTACGCTAAAGGGCAGATTAACCTAGCGGTGCTCAGATGCCAAACGAGTGATTGCACTCAAGAAAGACGTGGGAGCCTGCAGGGGGGTCTACCCGCTGAGGCTCTTTCTTCCTTTCTGCTTTTTTTCTCTCTTTTTTTTTCATTCTCACACCCTCTGAGTTATTTTCTTTTTCCCGATTCACCTCCACAGGTCCCCAGCCCCCGCCCCCACACAGTCTGCCCCTCTTCCCCTCTCTTACATCCCTTTCCCCGTTTGGGATACCGGAGCGTCGGCAGGGGTTGGCGCCTGTGGACATAACCCTACCGGAGTACCCCGATGGCAAATCGCATTAAGAGTGCACTCAGGGCACCTTGATGTGCTATCCGGAGGTCTACTGTACTTAGACACAGATTAAGTACCAGGAGCCCATCACAGCACGCGATAGCTATCGCACCTCCATCTATCTAGCCAACCCCACAACTACCTACTACAGTGTCGGTTCCTCAACAATCGCCCTACCTATTTTCCTTCCCCAGTCTCCTACTGTGTCAGTTTTATCTAATCTTGAGTTCAGCTTGCCTTAATTAAATTTTCCCCATCTTTTGCTAGAAGAAGCGGAGCCACCTTCCACCTATCTACTGAGTCACAAAAGGCACGATGGTTGATAAGGGGGCCGCTGCGGTGCAAATACTCCGAGTATTGTTCGATGCTTACCTCGTGCATAATTCCGGTTCTCCGCCAAGATAGGGCGTTCTTTGAGCTGCACTCAGGCTGTGATCGACACCCAAAACCAACATTGCTTGCTTGTTAGTAATTCTCCGCGCGGAATCCCCACACCTTACATAACCTTTATCTTCCCTTAATCAGGTGGGGAAGACCCACAGGACCTGAGGGAGAGGGGAGTTCTCGGCAGTTCTATAAGCAGTGCCCCCCCCCCCCCCAACCGCTTTGTACTTTATGACTGTTCATGATACTATTATACTAATCTTGACCGCTGACCCCGGTACACTGAACGTTTGCCACTTCAGATCCAACCTTATACGACCCCCTATCTTGGGGAAAAACCGTTTCCCTGGAGGGATGTCACGGTCAAACTCATCCCCTAGTCCACGCATGCTTTCGAGAAACTCTATCGGAGGAGAAAGAGCAGCAGAGCAACTTCGTAATAAGAATTTCCCCGGAATGATTTTTCGTCTCTAAGAAATAAGAAAGCGCAACGACCAGGTGAAAAATTTGACCGTGTCATTTGCCCAATTGATAACTCGAGGTAACACTACGCTGTACTCGGCTATATCCATAAAATTCGGAAGAGCGATCGTCTGGTTTGTTGTTGGAACAAGATTGGGAGACAAAAACACCACAATATCCAAATACAATGAGATCATAATGAGTAGGATATCAAAACTAGAGCCCCAAATCGCCCAGTAACGGGGGTTTCAGGCACTTGCAAAAAAAAATTCACTTTAAACCCTTGAGTCTCATAGGATAGCGCCGAGGAAAGACAAGTCAACTAGTCCGGGTTTCTAATATTCATATTGCCGTCATTCTTTCCAACAAAACTTTATCGCCGGATCGAAAAAATCATTACATTGCCACCCCGGGTTTCCGATTTTCATAGAAACACCCGAGCGCCTACCATAATCGCGTCCAATCCACTATTATAATCCCAGTAGGGTTTCGGCATCGATCCGCATTAGGCTCAACCTCGGTAGTGATGGCGAGTGCCGACGGCGGGTATTTCGCAGTGGTGGGGGAATAACGTTTGTGTGAAGGTAGGTGTGGATGTGTTCGACTAGTAGTCCCTGACCGATTGTTTCCGCTACCTATAGAGAAAGAGAAAACATCCGCTACGGTCCTCCAAACCCTCACAAGAGGAAAAACACACAAAACAACAGTCACAACCCTGCCAACCAGAATATAACAGGCCCTCTAGGTAAACCCTTGTGCCCCGCTCACTACCGCCTAGGATTACATCTCCATCAGGCAGGTGTCCAGAATCGCAAATACCGGTTAATTATTGTGAATCACCGGCGCTCACTCGCCGCACATGCACAGTACACTGCCTACAACACCCCTGCCCCAGAGGGGAAGCAAAAATAGAGCCACCATTCTCCCTTCCGAGGCGGAAAAGAATGAAGCTCCTAGCCATTCTGAGAGCGGAAGACCCCCGCAACATAGCACTTGGCTCAATTATTCAAGTTTCCACCGTTTCTAATTACCTCGCAGATATGTTGTGTAAGTTGAAGGGAAATATGGCTTGGAAAAGAATGGTTAGGAGTCCTGCCAGCAAGCGGTAGTGAGGGGTAGTGAGGGGGAGGTGGGGTGGAGGGGCCGGGTTGTTTAGTCAGAAGGGAAGTGATGGTAAGCGGGGAAAAGGAGGGACAAGAAAAAGATGCAAGTTAGTTCGTTATTTATATAAGGGTGTCTGCTCACTCACAAATATAGAATTTTACAGTCGATATGGGCAGTAAAAGGGGTCTAGATGCAACCCCCGACGAAGCAAGTTTCGAATACGCGTAAAGACAAAGGCTTTCACATGTCACAAAATTAATGAGATCTTGCACAATCAACACCCCCCGGTTTCACTGTCTGGGGAAGACGCTAATCCGGCCTAGCAATTTCTACCTCTAGGCATGGGGGCCGTCAGTCTGTCGGAGATAGTGGATTGGGCGAGATTATATGGTAGGTGTGAGCAAAAGCCCGCCGAACTCACCTCCGATCACAGTTACAACCTCACCGAAATGCTTATTCCTTGTTACACAAGTGCCGCGTTGGCTAACCGACCAACCGGACACTGACACGGAGGCTCGAGATAGGGTTCATCATGAGGATCTGTTTCCCCTGAAACCATGATTAATAAACTGGCCTACCCCCAAGGGTACAGCACACAATTACCGTTCTAAGAATTGCGTGGGCCCATTGTACACGGATACCGAGCATGGGTATATCCCATTGTGCACGGCGGTGCCACAGGAAATACCGTGCGGGGTCTGCACGGGTGGTGAGTGTGGACCCGGGTAATTTATGGAGAATAATTGTTGGGATGGAGAGGAATATTTCGGTGGTTAGGGCGGGGGATTCAGGAAGACATTTTAGAGTTTTTCCTTTCTGGACTTATGTCGGACGCTGGGGGATTTGGGGAGATATCTTTTGTTTGTTTTATCCTCCTCTGCCCTAAGAGTTTCTTGTGATCTCTCTAGGGGTGTACTGGGGGAGGCCTATTTGGAGGTAAGTGTGCTGCAAGTGAATGTGAAAGTTGCGGACAAGGACTGAGGACCGAATGTCTGAGGGCTAGGCTGCGCATGCGGTCGCGCCCCACAGGACCCAAATGACAGGGCAAGTTAGACGTCATAGTATAGAAAACCGGAAATGGAAAAACTCCCGCACAAAAAAGAAGCCTGTTGAACTCTGTCCTGGTTTGTCGAAATTGCGCTTGTCAAATGCGAATTATGCAGTTGAATATAGGGATGGACAGCTGCAGTCTGCAACATGGAAAGATCACGTAAGTACAGCGCGAGGGCAGGCTGCAACGCGAACTATAAATACTAGTCAGTAGAACACTACTAGTGTAAGATTCTCGAGGCCTCGATGGGCTGGGGGGTGCGTTGTTCACTTGTAACTGGTCCGAGACATTTAGCCCAATACTTCCCTGCTCCTTGCCATTTGGAGATCCTTCAGGAGCCGCCCTAGTCATTGGGAGCGCTTGCCGTCCTGAAGCGCTTCCAATGACTAGGGCCCACCTTAGAGGTGGGCCAGGCTCACCATGGGCCCAGGCGGTAGTTATGATGCGGTATTGGCAACCCAATACCTAACCTCAGAGGTTCTTTATACTATAGTACCATTACCACTTGGGGCAAACACGAATTGCTGACCAAGTATTTTGAGTATATATATTTGGGACAGTCTATGCTGACGCATAATACAATAGGACATCCTGTGTATTAACAATTCTGTCCCCTCCACCGTACCGTATACCATAAACAAAAAACCCTACCTTCAGCCTTTATTACTATAGCTAGAAGCAAAAACTTAGTTAGTGTTGTCCTAAACAACTAGCAAGTTGATAGCTACCTCAGATGATATTCTTTGTATGATAAATAGAGTACAGTCAATCTATTTCTCCATAATTTCTATCTGCTAACAGGTCCAAAATGTTGGGACAGGGCCAGCTGACACTGACCAAAATGGTAATTTTTTGGGACGGGACAAGGAATACGGACAGCTGACAGTCCCAAGTGGTAATGGCACTACAGTATTACACAACTAAGCTCTATCTCTTCCGATGGCGCACTACCATATTTAGTGATGACTCGGAATTCCGATTCAGAAAACCCACCTCGCCCGGGCTGCTGTATATTGCTCCTCTCGATAAACATTCCAGAATACTATGGAGATCGAGAAACAGCTACTGCCTCAGTAACGAGTTCCTTAGATTGCTAAATGCAGCCAAAATGTTCAACTGTTGTCCACCCAAACCTCCTCCATTTCTTCCACTACCCGACCAATCACAAGCCTTGGCCCAGCTCACGGTACGTATGTATACGATCCAGTACCTACTCCTACCATCTCCAGCAGGGCCGATTTATCCTGAAGCCTTATCCAAGAAGAGTAACCCCGGCCAGGCTTTTGACCGCGCAACCCCCAGGTCGGGATTCCCTACTTTTTTTTTCTCTATCATACCTTGTGTAACAGATGGCGCAATAATAATAACTCATAAAGTTAAGGAACGAAAACCCCTAAGCTCCAGAAATTACATAAATCGCACAGGAGGGGGGGGTCAGCCCTGCTTATTCTCCTAACACCGCATCTGGACTACCGCGCTAAAATATAGGCAGACACCCCTCAGAATATCGTCGTGGGAATAAATACATTCTTATATGTATGGTTCTGGGCACTGGAGATTTACACCCGTTCATTCTTCAACTGATGACTAATCTTTAATTCACATATTTCACCCTTTCCGCAAAGGCCTCCTGCGCCACCCACTTCCATGTCCCATCCCCGCATACGGGTACCACAATTCCCTTACACAACACTACTAAGCCAATTAGATAAGCTAGTAGTAATTTAACATACCGGTATCCAATATGATAAATTGGTGTTAACTGTTCACGGTGAAATGTACAATAATATTGTAAGCCTTACAGAATATAGAATTAGTAGAAGATCCAGGCATGATTCAATCATATGGGACATTATTGAATCATGTAAACGGTAAAAAATTCAGTGTTCATGATTACAAGGAATGCATGAAAGATATCTAACCCATCTAGATTGTAGAATTCAGACCATACACAAAACCAGTAGCCGGAAACCAGGCAAGTTTCCCAGTAAAACCTTCAGAACTTGAAGCCAATATGCAAAGAAAATGCAAGGCATTAAAATAGTAGATATTAGGAATGTAGTTAACAACAGGTTGCTAATCAGTGGTAAGAATGCAAGACACATAACAGGAGCAGCCTTGAGATGGGTAGTGTAACCGGAACTGGATTTCAGTCCGTTTGGTCTAGGGATTTGTTTTATGTTTTGTTTTACTTGTGGTTTTGAGTATCCTTTGATACTCAGTTTGTTTTACTTGTAGTTTCAAGTATCCTTTGATACTCAGTTTGTTTTACTTGTAGTTTCAAGTATCCTTTGATACTCAGTTTGTTTTACTTGTGGTTTCAAGTATCCTTTGATACTCAGTTTGTTTTACTTGTAGTTTCAAGTATCCTTTGATACTCAGTTTGTTTTACTTGTGGTTTCAAGTATCCTTTAATACTCAGTTTGTTTTACTTGTGGTTTCAAGTATTCTTTGATACTCAGTTTGTTTTACTTGTGGTTTCAAGTATTCTTTGATACTCAGTTTATTTTACTTGTGGTTTCAAGTATCCTTTGATACTGTTAAGAATCCTACCGAGTAGGACCTAGCGACAGGTAACGATACTTCTCTGTAAGATGATAGCTCTCAGGCCTGTGCCTACGCGATCCCGATAGTCCAGTCCCTTGACTACTATCGTGTTCGCGCCTATCTTCTTATCCTTCTTCAAAGTCCTCACTTAGGACTTTAGTCGTTCGACGTGGGAGGAGAAATAGTTTTCTCGCTTGAGAGGAAAGACACTTCTCGGGTTTCTTAAGATAAATCTTAAAGAGCGCAAAGGTAGGTTTTATTGATAATAACTTAAAGGTAGGAAATAAACAAGAAGAACGTGTGAAGAGCTCATACTCAGGGTCCTAGTGACCCTTTATATAGTTGCTCTTCACCTGGCGTGACTCATACCTCGTGTCCCACAAACCCTGTGACTCATAACCATGAGTCATATGAAATCCATCAGACGACTCCTATGAATCGCTGCGCAACATGCCTAAACCAATCAAAACATAATAACCAAGTCAGGTGCGCAACTCGCATCACCTGAGTGAAACCCATGACTCATAAGTATGAGTCATGTGTGAAAATCATAACATCGTGTGACTCACAACTGTGAGTCACGAACAGGTAAACATAATAACCTATAGCGCACTAGTGTGCGTCATGTGAAAT
>LN890961.1:505410-547979 GCA_900010015.1 Tuber aestivum | reverse complement strand
TCTACCTCCCCCCGCGGGCAGGACTACCCCTGGTCGGGCTTAATAAAAAAATATCCTTTGCTGACTGGACAGGCCTCTTCATTCTCCTCTTCCTCTTCTTCATCCGCCGAGAGGGAAGGGAGCAAGCTTTTCTCGTTTTCTACCTGTTCTGTTCCTTTTCTCTCACCCCCCCCTTTTTTTTTTCATCTTCCGTTTCTGCTGCTCGGACTCTGTTTCTCTTCACTCCTTACCTGATTGTTTGTGCCCACGATACTACGAGCTGCCCGGTCCCGGAGCCCCTTCAACTAGTCCGGCCGTGCTGTCGGGGTTCAGGGGTGCCGTGCACTGAACCCCCGTTTCCATTTTCCTACTGACGCTCGGTGGTTCTCCTGTGAGGGGTAGTAGAGTAAGAATAAAGTGGATATCGAGAAGGTGAATTTTGTCGAAAGTACTCGGGCTCCGGACACTCCCTTGTTGCTGTTGCTGTTGCTGCTGCCGCCGTTTAAATGGCCAAGTCCCGCATCTCGAGAATAGACAGCGACTCGTTCGACCCAGCAATCGGTTGGGAAACGATCGACTTTCCCGACGCAACAGCCTACTCCTCCACCCACCCTTCATCCCCGGGTTCACCCTACGCGCCCTTGGGTTCTCAACACGGATATTATGGTAGTGGCGGGTATGGGCATAGGCACAGTCCCTCCCAAACGGAGGAATTTTCCCGAACCCGCCATGGCGAACCGGTCTTCTCCTCACCGGAGATATCCCCACAGATGCGCCCGGTTCCCGAAGACGGGGTGCCGGAATCTCTGCGTATAGCGTCCCCGCTATCACCCATGTTCCCACGCGGCGGCAACCCGCCGCTAAATCCGCCGTACGCCGCAGCGTCCGCCCAAACATATGGTTTCCAGACAAACTCGCATAAGCGACGGAGCACCATTGAGAATTCGGTCCCGCAGCTGCCCCCGCCGACTGCTGGCGGCTATAGTAGGAATAATAGTAATAACAGGAATTCGGTTGCATACGATATTCCCGCTCCACCACCGCCCCCTACGGTCCCGATGGACTTTGACGACACGGATTACGAGCGCGTGAGACTTACCGAGCATAATCGGATCTCGTATGAGGGGGGTGGTGGGGGTGGCGGGCAGTTTATTTCCGGTGGGTGGGGTGGGCCGGATCGGCGGCCAAGTATGGCCAAGCGATTGGGCGATAAGATCTTAGGCACGGTGAAAGGGCGGGGATCGAGGTTGAGCGCTAGAAGTTATTTAGGGCCTATCAGGGATCGGGGAGGGGGTTTCGGGGATGGAATAGGCGAGGGGGACTATACAAAGGTTGATGAAAGGGACGATGAAGAGCCTGTCGGCTATGATATTAGCAGTTTTGGCGCGGACTTCATTCCCGCTCCGGCGGCTAAGGCCATGGAGGATTACAAGATGGATGCAGATTATGCTTATACTGGTGAGTTTTGGTGGCCAATCGCCAGAGCACCCGCCACTGAGCGTGGCGAGAGGGCGTGTGGGGCTAATTGCGGCGCAGGTACCGGTGAAGTGATAGATTTGTCGTCTTTCGGGGGTGGGGGGGACAGTAATGAGCGAAGGGATTGTACGTTTTGCCAGAGTCTCCGAGTCAGCAGTGGGTTGGAGCTAATTTTTATAACAGCGGATGCATTCTCCCTCCATCGAGCGGGGACAATGGAAAACAGCGACAAGCAATCATACTACTTCCCTCCAAGTAAACCCCCCCCCCAGTAAAAAAACAAAAAAACAGAATGAATTAACCCCGCTAACCTGACCAAATAAGACCGTGTAATTCCTAATTGGAAACCGGTATCCATGCGCCCCTGGTTCATAGCCTGCCTCCTCCTCTGCTCCCTCGGACTAATAGGCGGCGTGGAAACCCTCTACCAATTCTCCGACAAGGGCCTAATCCGTAAAGGCGGATCAAAAGGAATAATATCCTTTAAGCGCGTAGACAAAGACTTGTCAATGGTAAGCTTCGCAATGTGGAAGTACCTCCCGGTACTAATAGCCGTAATATACGGTATCCTCTGGAAAATTACGGATACGGAAGTGAAGCGTACAGAGCCGTATTACCAACTCAGCAGGGGAGTCAAGGGAGCCCTCGCGGCAAGCACCTTAAACATCGAATACCAAACCTTTTGGAGTCTACTCGTTCCCATTGCCGCGATACAGCATCGGCAATGGCTCGTTGTGGCTTCATCCGTGGCATCACTCCTAGCGTTCGCCCTGGTCCCCGTGCTGCTGTCCGTATTCATCGAGATTTCCCCGTCCCAGCGCTCGCGCAAGAAGATGATGTTCCCGGGCACAAACATCAGAATGCCCGACGCAGATATAGAAAAGACGATTGTCGTTGATAAATTCTTTTCCCGAATCCTCGAAGCCACCGTGGCAATAATCTTCCTTCTAGGAGCGGGGATGGTAGTCGTTTTGTCCCGCCGCCGTTCCGGCCTGCTAGGAGACCCCAGCGGGATTGCGGGGGTCGCTGCGATGGCAAACAAGTCCCACATTCTAATGGACTTCAAAGACCTAGACTCCGCCTCCGAGGAGACGATCCACAAGCAACTCAACAAGCGAACATACATCCTGCACAAGGGTGCCCTCTGGCAAGCCCAATTGCTCAAGGAAAACGAGCGTGATGTGAACGCACCCAAGGCAATGAACCCGCACCCGCTCATCCTCCGCCTGAAGGGAGGCCTCCCGTTCATCGCCTTCCTTCTCATACTCTGTGGAATCCTGCCACCGTTAGCTTACGGCCCGCTCGGTGTAGTGGTGGACCAAACCCCCTGGGCCCTAACCTTCTTAGCCGTGCTGATAAAGTCCATCTGGGAAATCGTGGAGAAGGACATGCGCATGCTGGAGCCCTTCTGGGTCCTATTCAACCGGCACGCACCGAGCAGCGTCTTAACGCTGGACTACTCTGCCACGATCCCTGGATATCTGGTGCTCAAGGCCGCTAGTAAGGGGCATTTCCTCCTAGCATGGGTGGGCTTCGTATCCCTTCTCGTGGAAGTTCTCACCGTGG
The DNA here is from genome assembly GCA_900010015.1 of Tuber aestivum. Lineage (NCBI taxonomy): Eukaryota > Fungi > Ascomycota > Pezizomycetes > Pezizales > Tuberaceae > Tuber > Tuber aestivum. Next base: position 544,958 of record LN890961.1, on the reverse strand, counting down.
TGATGGGCTCCCTAGACAGCACCGGCGGCGAGGAGTCTGACCTGAGCTTCACTGTGTCTTTCGTCCTGGGTGTTATAATTCTTTGCGTGACAATCTTGACAATGGGCCTCGTACTGCACCTTCGCCGGGCCCCGTTCCTCCCCCGCCAGCCCGGGACCATATCATCTGTGCTGGCGTTCATACACCAGAGTAAGATGTTGGTGGACTTTGAGGGTACAGAGGAGCAGAGCACTGCTATGCGGAAGAAGAAACTTAGAAGGCTAGGACATACCTATGGCTTTGGCTGGTTCCGGGGACGCGACGATAAGTGGCATCTGGGTATTGATCACGAGGAGCTATTGCAAGGGTATAAGTTTGGGAAGAGTGCGCTGGACGGGGTGATTCAGAATGTGGATTGGGAGCATTGTACTGTCTAGTTGGGACGGGAGGGCTTGAAATGGAGAGGGGTTTGAATGTGTGTGTGGTGGGGGGGGTATTTGGCTTTGGCGTTTATGTTGCCTTTCTTGTCCTATTCTTCAGAAACATATTATCTCACCCACCAGCCAGTTTGTTAGATATTCCTTATTCTTCTTGTTACTTCTTTCCCCCCTTAACCTGTACTATCCGATTTCTTCACTTTACTTTGTCAGTTTTCGCTATACCTAGTCGGTGGGAACGGCAGGAAGGAAGTAAGGAGTCAAACAAGATTATATCAATCGGATCAGCTATGCTGCGCTCTGGGGTTCACGGCATGGCATAAAGCGGCGCATCATATCCTACCATACAGTGGCGGAAGTACACCCTCGTCCAAATGTTTAGCCGCAAAGCACGACCCAATGCGAAACTGTCGACATCATAAAATCAGGATGCTTGCGTACCTCCGGTTGTGTAACCGATACGAAGAGTTGAAAAAAACTCAATGCCCGAAGGGCGAGGGGGAAGACATCACCCGACCCGTGTGTAAGGTAGTGGGGTACCCGATTCTCCCCTCCCCCGCCTCCAATTCGGTTCCTCATTATCTATTACCCGTTCGGCCAGCTCGTTCACGCCGAAGTTTATCATTCCGGCATCATATCATACATACCACATGGCATTGGCGCTCGCTTACATAAGCACGAATGAGCATTCCAAAGTATTTTCAGGAGACTTCCCGCGGCACGCTAATCGGCTTGTAGCAGGGAGCGTTCTTCCCCGTTATGGCAGTCGCTACGCCCTCCATCGGCCGGTCAGAGAGCGGGAAAATCCGCCATCGGGGCACCAGATCGGATACCAGGCCAACCTAGCTGCACTTATTTGGCCGGAGGATACAAGTACGGTACGAGTAGTAAATTAGGATTTCTACGGATTCTTTTTTGTAACAGCACTCGAACGACTCAGCGGTGCAGTGCTTCTGGCTTACTGTAGCCTAGATGTTTTTGGCGAATTGCGGAGCTCCGGTCATTCCGGGACCGACTTGGCGTGCTCTGATGGGAAGGGAACTTGACGGTATCATATAGATACCGTAGTACTGTACTCGTACTCGTATAGAGAGAGGGGTGCATCGTACTTGTACCGCACAGTACTACCCGTAGGGTAAATTATCTATGAATACCCTACCCTACAGGATAAGCCCGAGGTTATTTAGCCGCGTTGGTACTGTATGGCGCTGTGACGCTGTCAACGCAATTGGTCCTGTCGTGCTTGCAGTGTTCTGCGCCGGTACCCGTTGTCCATCTAAATTTACACGTCCAACGGTACAAGTATCATACGCATCTCCGAAATGCGCTAGGGGGCTTGGCTGCAAGCCCCGGTTGTGGGGTCCATCATATCATAGTCTACAGTACAGTCACACCCCGCTATCCCGGATCTCGATAATCCGGATACCTCGCTGTCCCGTATGAATTTCTGCGAGCTTTGGATTTATTTCCACCAAAACCTCACCCGTTGTCCCGGATCCCTCGCTGTTCCGGACAGATTCTTCGGATTTTGGCCATCCGGGATAGCGGGGTGCGACTGTACTCGTACTTTACAGTTGTACTCGTACGTCCCGGTAGTTTCTGGTGCAGTGCCGTATGGGGATTTCCGGTATCGGTACAAGTAAGAGCGCCGCAGGTTTTGGCGCCAAGCGCAATGGCGTATTCCGGGGTGCGGTGTCTTAGCCGCCCCGGAATTGGCATGGACTCGGCGCCCATATTTTTTTTTTAAAAAAAAATTCGGAATATCCCAATTTCTATTCGTATCTTACATTAAGGTGAGGTTTTATAGTTTCTTGGCGTGCATGGTGGCGGTTTTGTGTGCAGTGGCGTATCAATTTGTGGGAGTTTTCAAAATTTGGTGGAGGGGGGGGGGGGGTAGGGGAGGAATGGCTGACTGACCATTGGTGGTTTCGCTATGTTCCGGTATAATAGACTAACTTATTCGTAGGTTTTGATATCGTAACTGCAGCCGACTGCCATCCTCCGAGGGGAAGGGGCGCATCTGTTTCTACTCGTACTTGTACGAGTACATACAGGTACAGTACTGTGCCACGGCTGCCGCGGGCCCGCCTGCCTGGCGGCTTTGGTGCTCACCTGGGGGTAAGTTAGGCATTCGGCGCTGCTTAATTTAACTGAAGCAATCTGCACAATTCTGCCCGCTGGTTTACTCCCTCCCCGTGTGAATGGTGGATGCATATATTTAACCTTATTTTCGTTCCCCTTCATACCAACAAACTCAGGCTCCGTTCGGCTCGATCCATTCATGGATTCAAAACCACCTTTTGCGAAATACGTTTTTGAATTCGATGGTTTTGCCAAACAGTCCATCGGGCACTAGGCAAAAACTCATTTCCGAACCGTTATTTTTCCTGGCATGTACAGTAACACGGTATTATTTCTCGATAATATGTTGTCTGATATCACATAAACTATTAATCTCGCTTTCTGAAAACCTTGATCGGAATTTCATTAAAGATGTTTTCAATTTACAAAACTGAAATGACAGTATGCCAAACACTGTGGAATTAAAAACGCGTTTTGAATTCACGGTTGGCTCGAGTGAAACAGAGCCAAGCTACCTACGGATGAATTGGCGAACGATGGAAGGATCCGTTGGGGGGCTTGATTACATAAGCACTATTTCGTGGCGGGATATGTCAGTAACCTTTTTTCCCGTGTTACTTACTGCACGGGTACTGTGCTCGGCAGGAGCTAATACTGGCACTCGTGCTCGGGGGGTGCAGTCAGTCAGGTGACACCTAAGTGTGTTAACTGCGCTTTAGTGTAGCAGACGGGGGGTATGGGTTAGAGCGAGAACAGAAATCGATTCTTAGCCACATCTTGAGATATTTTTTTGCATCCGGGAGAAAAGTCTGCCGACACTGAAAATGGTAAGATTTTGCTTAGTTGGCATTGTCTCAAAGATTCTTAACTCTCAGACGTTGGGACAAGGGTAAATTCACGGTGCAGAGCAGGGATAGACATCCTCCTTTGTGGAGGCGCTCGGGAAAGTATGCGTTCCAACCCAGGGTCTGGCGCTATGGTACAACGGGCTTGGAACGAGTGATGAGAAAGGTGAACAGGAAAAATTGATAACTAGTAATGGTTAGCTATGATCATGATATGTTTGAATTTTTAATCCCTCCTTTGTGGGGTTTTGTTGCACTGTTCTGCAGGAAGTCATGGCACACGTCACGCAACTAGAAGCGCTGTACCATTGCTATCTACAAGTAACCTCTGATACCTGCTGCGTATGATACCATGAACTCATAATATACCCTTGCACTATGTCTCCCTAATTGCCCTTGTACCCTAGCACGGTGCGTTCGGATGAGGATTTTGTCCCTGCTCTGTCTCGAGCTCGCATTAAAACGCCATATCCTATGAGGCCGCTCTATCGCTAAGGATAAAGCCTTTCGGGGATCTGAAATATGACGCGAGTACAAGTTTCACCTCGGCCTTCTCTTATCCCGAGATCTGTAAAAGCACCTCCCGATTCTCGTCGGTTGGCGTGCCGGTGTTGGACTAGGAAGACGGTCAGATGGAGAAGTTGGCCGGCAAAAACGCTCCGAAAATTACAAACTCCAAAAATCTCGACTGATGGCCAGCAGTAGGGAGAGGGAATTCGGGGGAGTAGTAGTTATTCCTGATAGCACGGTATGTTACCATTGTTGTGCTGAATTCCAAGCGAAACCCACGTATAGAGAGAGATTCACTTCTGCGCTTCGCACCCTTCCCACTTTCCAATACTTTAATGCGGTTGGCTAAGCGTGCCGTGATTTGCAATTGGCATTAACTTATGTATTATCACGTTGCCGTGGCTCCAAAGCTCTTAGCAGGTCCTCTGCGGCCTTCATCACAACTTATCACCCGATTCGGCTCAACTCCCGGTTTCGAGACTGCATCGCGACCTCTCAAATTCTTTGATTATTTTGAGTCTGAATAGCTTATCCCCTTGCTAAAGAACCTTTTTTTTTTTTAAAAAAAAAAACTCCCCCCGCGGTTGTGTATAACGCGATTTTAGAGCTATGTGCTGCTCGGAATTTGCGAGACTTCCGCCGTGCTTGAGTTCTTTTGACTAGAATAATTTCTCATGCTCTTTTTCGGTTCTTGTTTCGACATTTGCGTAATTTTAGACATATTTAGAGCTTTTCGGAGTGGGGGTTGGAATTCCGGTCAAGGGAAAATCTCGCCTTGGGCAAATGTGGCATTCAACTAATTAAGTTACCGGGATTTGGCGAACCGTGGTATCATACCGTATTGGGTATGGTGAGAAGTCAGCTATGTACTGTACCGTACGTTCCGGCAGCTGAGAAGCACGCAGCCAACCAGGGAAATTTTCGACCAAGGCGGGCTAAATTCAGGTGGGATTGCAAATGGTACTTGTACGAGTACAGTGCAGAGGTTTCTACTGGGTATTTTCGGGTCCCGGCCCGCACCGACGTTCCGCCATACTCAGCCATGAGATATGATACCGCACAGACGCGCCACGAGATTTCGGGTAGCTCGTGTGTTATCATACATAATCTCAGTAGAAGCCTTGGCATGGCTACTACTCTACTTAGGAACTTGGATGATTGGAGGGTCTGGTGTGCATCATAGCCGAAAAATCCCGTTCTCCGGAAAGACGGGGAAAAGAGGTAAGTTAGAGCAGAAACACACAGCCCCTTTCTCCTTTCCGAGGCGGAAGATGACAAGAATTTCCTTAGCATACTGGGAGAGGAGGGCTTAATGACATGGCTCACCGTCTGATTATTCGGGTTCTTACGGTGGTAAGTACGGTGCATGTAGGAGCCGAGCGCTCCCTAGTGCCAGCATACCAGCAAATGAAAAGTCGGAAATCAAAAATTACTGGAATACTGAGAAGACGAGAGACTGCATGGTGTGATCCCTGCCTATCTGCCCTAAGAAAGTTTTTCTTCATTTGTCCACCTTGTTTTGCTGTCTTCTATAAATCTCCCACTGGCTATCTTTTCAAAACCATTTTTTCACATTGGAAAAGGTGGGGGGGCCATTGGGTTGGTGAATTGTAGAGCTCATCCCTGCGTTCGGCATCGGTGAGAGTTTGCTTAGGGGACTACTGCTCCAGAGACAGGATTACATCCCCGGGTATGCCGGTGTTCTGCCGGTATTGGGGGCCTAATAGTATGATATTTGTGATGCGGTGCTGGAAAAATAGTTGCGCGTTCTCAGTTCCGGGTGAACATATAGGGTGCCCCCCCCTGGGATGAGTGAGTGAGGAGTTTTCAGGGTATCTTTCCATGGAATATTATATAGATTAAATTTTCGGTCTTGGATTTCACAATAATCCCCCCGCCGGATGCAACTTGCCTCGCAACCCATTTTTTTTGCCCAACCTCCGAGACCAGGGCGGTTGCGTCACCCCAACGAATAGGCACCGTACCGTCTAGAGGTCCTGGACTTAGATTTGACCCCCTGGAGAGAGAGAGGGGGTGTAACGGGGTGTTGGCCCACCCAGCGCGCCATGGGGTGCTCAGGAGAAACCTTGCTACTTTTGATAGCTTCCCAGGGTTCAGTTCAGTTAAGAATCTCTAGGGAAACAGAATGTGCGTTTGCGAGTATACCGGCTCTAGCTGGCCTTCTCTCATAGTAGTTTTTTTCCGCTACTGGCATCAAACTTTTAGTGACTGAGCGCACTCTGGGTAAGCCAGAATGGGGTTTTGATTCTTTTTGTTAATCATCTTTTGCGGGTGCGGCTGGAGGCGTGCTCTCAGGGGAACCACAGTCATCATGAAGGGTTTATGTCTCAATAAGGGTGCCAGAATGTCTCCTGAGAAGTGTTTCCTTTAGCTCCTTTGAAAGTTTTCTCAACGGACTCTAGGTAGGAGCATATTGAGCCCTTATAGTAGGTGAAATAGTGACTGCAAGCAGCCAGGCGGGTCTGGCCTTTTTTAGGAATTGGCATGGTAGGGCTGTGGGTTGAGGTTCTGCTTCTGAGGCTCGTATGACCGGGCATGGTTGGGGTATAGATAACTGTAGCTTCCGAGTGATCTAACATGATTGACCTGACTGCAGGTTTTCATTATATGTGTATACAGTGACATAGATTAAAAAGAGGTATTACATATGCTCTAGAAACCTCGATTCCTACATGGCTGCTGGCGTGGTATGCTATCTTTACCACTGTGTCTTAATACTAGGGGGGTTAAAAGAGACCTAGGGGCAGAACTTGTGCGGATCCGGAGTGTACACTTATATCCACACCGGGATGGCTGTAGCCAACACCGCAGCCAGGATGGGTAAGGGAAAATTATTTTTCAGTCTGGGGTTAGTAGAAAGAGGAGCACTTGGAGAACCAGGGTGGAGAAGACGCTGTAAGGGAGATTATTAGGTAATGAGGTTTGTAATGATACGGAAATGGTGGGAGAAAGTAACTTGATAATCAAATAAGTTAATAAGTATTGATTCATTAGAAACTTATACACGATGGGAATATCGAGTGATAGGAAATTGTAGAGTATCGGTGCCGGTACTTTCAATGTGGCAGGATATTTTTGATTTCTCCTTTCGAGCCTTCAGTGTCTCGAACAAAAAGTATTCTCAGGTATGGCATCGGATTGATGGGTATTTGCAGCTAGCTGAAGATGTTCACAGATATCTACTGCCAATTAACAACCATTTACTAACCACACTTCCTGTGATGCCAGAGGCCCAGGCCACTCACGAGACTCGCAGGCTTTGGGAAGCCTGGGCCCCTAAGGCGCGGGCAAGCCTCACTTTGACCTGGCCTAGCCGGACTGTAATCCTTCAGTCTATTTGCGCCCCTGCTTGGCCGCTCACGAACACTGATGTGAAATTGAGAGCGGAGTATATTACCGCGTATACCTATTTACATTTGATTCGTGCCCAAGCGATCTTGGTCGGTTGAGTCTCTGTACTCTAGAACTAAACTAGGAATAAGTAGCCACAGTTTAGGAAAGAATCAAATAAGGTTGGATCTCTGTTGGATGGTCCTATAAACTGTCCCATAAGGTTTCGAGTAGCAGTGCCCCCCTCTAGTCTAGATGCAAGAAAATAATGCTAATTCCTTTGCATTTACCCTTAACTTGCGTTATCTGGTTGTGCTCCACATAGTGGGACAACAGAGGGTCTTGCAGCCTCTCGCAGGGACACTCTCCCCGCCCGCGCGTGGTTTCTACGTCTGAAGTTAGTAGCTGGTGCGGAGGGGAATGGGGTATCTTTTTTTCTGTTCATCGGGAAAGATTTCACTTTCGTAATAGGACCTCCCACTAGAAAAGCAATATTCGATCTATCCTGGATAGCGGGTGGATGGAAAACGGGGCTCGGTGTCGGTGGTGACGTGCCTCTGGGAGCTTGCGAGATTGGGGTTGGGGGAAGAAAAATTCACATTCGCGGCCGGGAGACAAGGCCATTTCCTTTCCATCTTTATATAATTTAGTTACAAGTGATCAGCGGTGTCGTCCAGTATCAGGTGTAGATCAAAAGTTGTCAGTAATCATGTCCGTATAGCCTGGATATGATATCATACCAATTGTGAGCCAGGGTTCTAATTTCCAGATAGTGTATTCTGTCTGAGGGCATAGCAAAAATACAGCACGACGAAAAGTTTGGTGGGTGTGTAAAAGGGTTTGATACTCTAGGGCAACCGCTGAGGAATCAGATCTTTTAATTGTCCAGGAATTAATCCACTCATATTGCCGTTTCTAGGGGCTATTCTGTTAAATAATTGAGGTATCGCTTGCCAAATCTTTTGTTATACTGAATGCCGCCTATGTTTGCTACCCCTGTAGTGGTCTGCCTCCGGGATCTACTCAGTGAATTCAAAAGGGAATTTAAGATCGACCGGATCCAAGAGTCCAGTTGAGGTGAGAGATGTTAAGGAGAACCGGGAGGAGAGCTTCCAGTGTGGCTGTAGGAAGGCGGGTGGGAGAAGTAGTGGTAGTAAAAGAATGGTGGAAGTATTGTGCTAACTCAAGGTAATAGCAAGACTAGGGGTAGGTGCTAAAAGGGTAGGTGGAGCCAAATGGTGATGGGAAGGTGGGCGAGAGGCAAGTTATGGAGCATAAGTCACTCAAGTGCACTTCTAGAATTCGGGTTAAAATTTAGTAATAATTATTTACCTATTATATATCATAGCTCTTTCACATGCTGAGTGGGATGTGCTAATTTTTGCCTAGGCTGGAAATCATCCAACTGAGAAATTGACCTACTTACTGTAGCCAAATGAAAGTCTCTCCTAGTAGGGTAGGATGGAACATAAATGTATTTGCAGCGGTCTTGTCATGGAGATCGTAGTCGCTATCGAGGTTCAGCCCGTGAATCTCAATCGATGTTAGCAGCCAGAGATGCTAGAGGAAGTCCAGAGCTTATTTCCCTTTAAATTTCTTTGCTGTTTCCGGGAATAGGTATTCTAATTTACCTAGATAATGTCATTATCTACTTGCTTTTTCCGAATATTCAATGCCCCTTTTTCCTTACTTTTTAAACAGGAATATGTATGCCTGCAGGCGCCAAAGGGGTTTTTGTCTGGGAGATGTCTGGGTGCGTGCCCTGAAAACTGGGGCGATCAGAACGCTGGAGAACTAGGAGACTATCCCGCTGCGTGTCAACCTGTCAGCTAACTGTATTGCAACTTAAGAAATTCTCGGGAAGGAGGGAAATTGGGGTTTTTTGTCGTTAAATCCCGGGGCAAGACAGCACTTTGCAGTGTTCGCCAAAAGGGAAAAAATCTACTTGGTTGGGTATGGTTCTGCCTCCAGATGAGTCTCAGTTCCAGGAGCCGACAATTCAATCTGAAAAGCAACCATATTCCAATAGCCGTTTTTGCACACATAATACTACCATAAAAACTCAAGTAAACGGACCATGTGCTATGTGGTCCGAAATTTCCTCCTCTGGAAAAGGGGGCAAATACACACCAAAAAACACGGTTTCCAAGACAATTGAAAAAGAAAAAAACAGCAGACCTTACCAAGAGAGGCAAGTCCAACGTCCTAGCACATGCTCCATTTATTCGAGTTTTTACGGTATCACAACTGCCCGGGATATGTCCAAGACACGACAGAGAATTTTTTTTCTTTTTTCCCCTTCCTTGAGTTTTTCCAAAGCTGCGATATTAATACTGGGAGCTAGGCGTCGCGGGTTGCGGAATCGCTCTCGGATGCAACACGGTAATATTTATATTTCAGCTGCAGCGCAAGACCAGGGGCAGCAACTCCAACGTTCTAGCAAGACTCGGTTACTGCGGTTCTTACGGCAGTGGGCTTGGATACGCCAGGCATCTCTTCTCTCTCTCTGCCATCTTTCTAATCTCTCCACTCTCCCCACTATCTTACCTACCGCAATTTCTTCGTGCAAAATCTCTTGCGTGGGGTTCTTTTGTGGACAGAGTGCGGCAGTGTAGGCAATTCACATAATGCCGTCATCGTGGCAAGAAATATGTCTAAAACACGACCAACGATATTTTCAACTCTTCCGGTTTCTCGAGGGTTTCTGAAGCCGCGATGTCATACTGGTAATCTACCTTAGCGAATCGCGGTATAAAACCTGGATATATTAGCGTTTCTTTCTCCAATCCGATAGAGGCTAAGGACGTAAGGGGAGCATATGAAATGCCGTGGCGAATAATGCAAGCCAGATGAAAAATGAACCCTAAGCTGCGTGTCGGGTGAACAGAAGCGCTTATGCTCCAATCAAGCCAGATTGCTGATTAATCGAAGCAAGTGTGGAGGATAGGTTTCGTGCTGTAATCAACGCTTGCCGCCATCACCCATCGCTGGCACCCTATAATCCTGGTTCGATCTGAAGCTTTAACCGCCCAACTCTTATACATGTGCCGTGGTCTGTATGCTCTTGGCAAACAAGCAAAGGAAATGACCTCCCTGGGAGGTTCTCAACGGCATACAAAATGCCTTCGCTCGCTTAACCTGCTGCACTAGAAAGAGCTATAAAATAGAGAGAAGAAAGAGGAAATCTCCAGGAGTTATTTATGGATGAGGTTTATTAAACCCAAACGTTTACATGCACATTTTCAACGTCGATCTGGGGAAAGAAAAGCCAACAAAGACTCCAACGGGGGGTTTGGGCGCTGAAGGCTGGGAACGTGTAATGTTACGCTCCATAGATCGCAGCAAAGTGGGATATCGGCCAGTGCGTGAGAGCCGAGTTAATAAAAAACCAAACACTAACCACTCTGTGGATGCCCTTTTACTACGAAGCTTTGTTATCCTTACCCGTAGAAACCACTAAAAGTCAGCATCATATAGTAGAAAACAAAGGAGCAGTACGCCGTTTCTTTTTTTTCGGGTTCGGTTTGTCATAATTGTGGTGGGGGCGTGCGATGTCAGTTCATCGTTTGATTAAGTAGTACGGCATGAGATATCACTGAGGGGGGCGCTCTTCGCGGTGGAGCAAAATAATGCGTAGAAAGATGGATAGGAGAATAGAGCTCCCCTCGCCATCCTAATCTTATCTTGTTCTTCTATGCTCGCTACTGGGTAGAGGATTCTCCCAACATGATCCTTAACGTCATTTACTGACTATAGCTCCACCATTTTACCTCTGATAAAAAAATAAGGAACCCGCCCTGGCTCGGCTTGCGAAATATCTTGGTTGATGAGAAACACTGGGTAGGTAAAGAGGCAAATCAATACAAGCGACACTCTAGAAAGGCGAAAAGGGAGAGATAGAGGATGGTGTCCAGATATCCATCAACCCCCCGCCTAGATTAGAATTCAATATTGCACCTCGGCCCACAGTTTGGCGAGCCCTTCTGAGTACAATATAACACCGACCCAGGCTAGACTTCTACCTCGATTTTAAGTGATGTCAGTTGACTGCAACTCTATATGAATAGGCCGCGCCTGCTAATAAATAGCCACAGTTTAGGAAGAAATCAAAGTAAGGTTAAATACCCACCAGATAATCCGATAAACTTCTTGGGTAGTACAGCTCCCGTCGGCGGAGATTTTGCACCGACCTGTATACAAGAAAGAGCGCCGATCCAGCCGATCTCCCCACCAACTCCAGCTATCCTATCGTTCTCGGCGCTATGGGACTCTCCAGTAGGCATCGGGGCTCGCGAAGACACTCGTGACAACCACCCGCTATTCTATGCCCGAAGTCAGTAGCCAGCGAGGAGAGGAATAAGGGTATTCACAAGTGACTTATTTATGGAGGTCATCATCACTGGCAAGACATAGGCAGTCCTCGATCCGAGGATGGGGAGGGATCAAAGGAATTATGGATTTTACTTCCCTTTGCCATCTCCCACTTTCTCCGAAAAGGAGACCCCAATTCACTTCGACCATTACCCATTTGCTTTCATCCAAATATTGTGCGACTTTTTTCCCTACGGTTTTATCATATTATACCCCGGATTTGTGCGCCTGCAAGCGTCACACGAGATGTTGTGCAGGAGAGGGGCGGGTTCGTCCCCTCAAAAAACCAACCGTTTTGCCTACCTCAATAGGAAATACTAGCACCAACAGCAGACAGAAAAACCGACCACGTTCCGATGATCACTGTATGCCCCAGACACAATGCTGCCACGGTGGGTTGGGATATATCTAAAAAAAGTCCAAATAATTTCTCAACCTTTTTCCCGTTCTTCTATTTTAACTCCGCTAAGATATCAGGCTGTGGCTAGCCCATAAGACAGGAGATGAAAGAGAGATAAGCCGGATGACAAGGAAACTTAAACAACACGGTAAGAGAAATTTAGCACCCACCCTAATTATGTGGTTCTGATTAAGCGAGAAAGGAGAGAAAGATAGATTTAGCAACCAACGTCCACCCCCATGACTCAATTTGCTTGCGCCTGCAACCCCTGACCACGGAACACAAAGTTTTGGATAATAGCCAACCACTGCGCAACAAAAACGCGCGTGCCGTCCACTATGAGAGATGATATAAAAGAAGAGAGAGGAAGTTGATCGTTAGCCCCCCCAATAGAATTCATGATACAATACGGAACCTGTGGGTGGACGCCCGAGGAACTTGGGAGAAGGATCTACTGGCTGTCGCCGGTGGCGTAATCTAGGAGAATCCCAGCACCGTACTACAACAAATTCCCCGTTTCAATCAGCAACAATCCCACTAGTCGCCCGGGGATAATATGAAATAATAACCTGGATATCATCACCGGACCGCTCTGCAGCCCACATCCCTTCCCAAATAGCTACCTTCTGAGCAATAGCTTCCTCCCTGGTTATTCCCATCTCCTTAGCACGTAATTCGAATTTAACAGCCCTCGATTTCCTCTCTTCCTCCGCCTTGGTGTCCTCTGCCAATTTAATCGTACGTCAACATCGTCAGCCCGGGTTCTCAACAGTATCTCCTTGGAGCTAGGGTTGAAGGAGGAGGAACTCACCAAGAGCAGAAAGGAGCCGCTCGTACTCCACCTTGTGAAGATTGAGCCAAGAAACCCTCTCGCCACCTCTGCGCCCATAAAGCCCTGGGTATTTGAGATGCCTCCTGAGGTACCGGTGGGGTGTGTCCCCCTTGAAAACTAACGAGCAGATAAAGACGGGGCAAGCAAGCGGAGGTGGACCGGTACTGGCAGGGGTGGGCCCGTGTTGGTTATGCAAGGAGACGGAGGAAGAAATGGGTGCTTGAGAGACGACCATTTCATCCCTCGACGAGTTGGAGGAGGAAGTATCGGTAGGCATGCAGCGTTCTGATATCCTTTCACGGAAGTTGCCAGACATGATTGGCAAGCTGTAATCCTGTTACCTGTGAGTAAGGATGCTGGTTGCAGAGCGACGCAAGGCTTAAATTGAGGTTGATGGCCAGGTGGATGAACGTTAGAGATAAACGAGAAAGTTCCGGGGGAGTAATTCACCACAGCATAGCTAGTAGCCTACCCTCTATTCTATGTGGTAGCAGAGCGGAGGGGGGATAATGTCCGCTTATATAGAGGATAGGCTGGCCGAGGGTTTTTGGGACCTACGGATGAGACCTCCCAGCGTTCGATACCCGAGGGAGACTGACGAAGAGATACCTGATTGCGGCAATAGTGGGAGTGTGTCGCTGCGTTGTTGAGCCCCGGGTGATTGTCGAGGTGAGCCGTGAAGAGTGTATCAGATTCATGAGTTATCCTACCGGTCATGTATTATCACTCGTGGATAAAGGCGGGGGCAACCCGATATATAACTGGGCTCGTGCGATGCACACGCTCAGGACCTAAAATAAAAGAAGCAAAGTGTGAGGGTCCCATCCCAGGGCGGGGTTACCCGTACTCGAGCACCCGTGAGTGAGGGCAAAAAAACAAAAACCGGAGAAACCAAATCCAAGAGATCAGTTGGGGCGGAGCCTCCGTCCCGTCGGCTATACAATACTAGTAGTACGATGACCGGTTTATTCACCAATCGGGCGTCCCGAACGCACCGGAGTTGGTTTAATCCAGGGGTGGGGACCCGTACCCTCGGGAAGGGTAAAAAAGCAAAACACAGCTGGCTTACTAAAAGAGGCAATTCCAACTTCCTAGCGAGATTCTCCCTACTCGTGTACGTAAATTAGTTACAGTTCCTGCTACGGTGGGCTCTTCAGAGAAAATTTCCCGCGTGGGGGTATTTTTTGGCTGTGCAACCAAGACATGGTTTAATTTTTGAAGAATGTTCCGCGGTCCATGTTTTCGAGATTATCAGAGGCAGGGTACCGGTAGGCAGTTTTTTGAACTTTTTTTGTTGCGTATGTCCAATATATTGCGGGGTGTTTGGCACGCCATGATCGTGATGTGAAATCGTGATCTCATATTACAATCATGGCCTACCAAACACCCCCTTGCACAGTAAGTGGTGGTGGGCTTGTCATAAGTAACGCCAGGGCATGGTTGAGAGTATTTGGTCGCATAAAATATCACCCCGGCCACATGCTACGACCAAAGCTGAGTAGAGAGCGGAGTCGGGGGAGTAGAGGGGGTTAGACAGATAGGAAAATAGGTCCCTTTTGGCAACTTAATCTTTACCTGCCTCCCCATGCTCGCCGCCGCAGGGTACCAGATTCCTCCGTCATGATCATGAATAAAGTTACTCGCCCGGAGCATCCCCCGCACTCTGCCTTTGGTAAAAAAATATACCGAAAACGCCAGGTAGCTCGGCCCGCGAAATAAGTCGGCCCGTGTGAAATACTGAGTGATTAAAGAAGCAAGAAAACCCAGCTAGAGGGAGTAATAATAAAAATAAGCGAGACCCCAGGGAAACTAACCGGGAGAGGGGACATCAGTGTCCCAGAATTCATTAATCTAGAGGTTGAATTGGAATTCAATATTACGCCCATCTCCCATCCCGATGAAAGACCTCTGGAGTCTATACCACCACCACCTGTCTGGGTTAGATATCTATTCCGAGCTCCATCGGTGTCCGCCAGCAGAGGCCCTCTGCAGGCTCCCGTCTACGGATAGAGGTCGACCATTTAGAAAATCGGAGGAAAGGTTAAATTTCGTATTGGACGACCCTACAAACTTTGTTGGCAGGGCGATAGGTAGGGTCGCTTCCATCTAGTCTGGATATGAGAAAGCAGCCCTGATTTATCCCAATTCCTCTCTAAATTAAGTTATCCAATAGCGCTTGGCACCAGGCAAGCAGTAGAGAGTGTGGGTGCTCTCGAAAGCCCTGATTACCGGGTTTCTACTCCCATAGTGGGCAGCTATCGCTGAGGGAAGCAGGGGTATATATAGTTGCCCAGCCATTGAGATCATTACCATCAAGCGATAGATCGATCCGAGCATCAAGAACGGTTATGGGGATTCCTAAGTTCAACATTTCCTTTTGATTCCTTTGGAATTGAGATTCCAATTTTGGTTTCACCCATCGATTTCCGTAGGTTATCCACTTGCTTTTTTTAAGTAATCTGTCGCCCTCTTCCCTGCCGTTTTCCAAGAAAATTTACGCACCGGCAAGCGCCACAAAAAGTGTTGTGCAGGATATATTCGCGGCCGTGCCCTGAGAAAGGGGTTATTGTTCCAGGTAGAGCTCTGGCCCCAATGAAGGTTCAAGCTTCCACAACCGCCAGTTCGCCCATGAAACCGTGCAAGTGTGATACTGTATTCCAAAGACCACAGCTTGCGCCCGCCATTCCTTACCAAGGAATACAAGGTCTTCGGTAACGAGTAACTATCACATTATCTACTCATAATGAGCCCACGGGCGATATTAGAGAAGATCTGAAATGCTTCGGGGAAGAGGAGGTAGAAGGAGCAAAAGAGGGAGAATGTTAGCAGCTAACTTAAGACTCTTAGTAGGATTCACCACACGGAACGAGTGGGTGCCTACTGAACTTTGGAGAAGAGTCTACTAGTTGGTGCTAGTAGGGAGAGCTAAGAGAATCCAAGCACAGTAATACAGTTAACACACCATTCATAATCAGCGATAATCCCAATTGACTTTGGGGGGGGTAATAACTTAGATATTCCTTCCAATCTACTCTACAGCCTATGCCCCTCCCGGATCGCGGCTTTCTCGGCTGCAGGCTTCTCCCCGGTTGTCCCCGTTTTCTTGGCGCTCGGCTCGGATTCAGCAGTCCTCAGCTTCCTCTCTTTTTCCATCTTGCTGTCTTCTACCAATTCTGTTATGCCAGCACCGCCAGCTTGGTTTATTTTTTTTAGGGCCTCTCCGGGTTTAGGGTCGTGTGTGTGTGGGGGGCTAAACCGAGGGGGACCAAGAGGACTCCCTCGTACTCAATTTTTCGAAGGTCAAGCGAGCAGCCCTCTCGCTCCCTCTGTGCCGGTGAAGCCTGGGGTGCTTGAGGTTCTCCTAAAGTACCGATGGAAAATTCATACCCCAAAAACCACCGAGAAATTGGAGAAGGGACACGCAAGCGGAGACGGGCGAGTGTCGAGAGGGGGTCACGGGGGGGCATTCAAGGGGCCGAATGATGGAGTGGGCGTTTGTGGAATGAGTTTTCTATCCTTGAAGGAGGACCCGCGGGTGGGGGAGGGATGTTGGGACTTGGGTTCACGGGCGCTTCCAGACATGATCAGCAAGTCGGAGTCCCGCTTCTTGCGATTAGAGGCGATGCCTCTAGTATGATGAGATGACGAAATCGAAGTTGATGGGGCGCCTGGACGAACGTTGGAAAAGACGAGAAGGTTTCACGAGAGAAATTTACCAAAGCGCAAGTGGTACATTGCCCGCTGGTGGCCGCAGAAGCGGAAGAAAAAGAAAATTGTCCATTTATACAGGTGTTGAGCTGGCGGGGTGGGTTGTTGGGGTTTTTGAATGTGCTTGCCGGGCACGAAATTGGAGAGAGGTTGATGAAGAAATTTTTTTGATTGGAGCGGCACTTCAAAGGCACTGCTGCCTTGTGGTTCTTTCGGCAATTGTCAAGGTATGCCCCGGCAGTGAAGGTTGTGGTTAGGTACAATCATACTTAATCACCCGGGATATCCCCGGCCACCGATTGGTCATACCTGAGGAAATTCGGTTTATGTGTAGCCAAGCCGCAACCACATTTTCGCGAGAGATGTATGATAACACAGATATTTTTTTCAAAACCGTGGTCATACTTTTGGCCTGACTACCCACAGACCTGATCTTACCCGAAGCAGTGGTTGTGTTCGCGTGATACATGCAACCTCCCCATACGGGTTTGCCCGTTCCAGTGGGCAATGGAAAAAGCAAATTATAAGAGATTTTAACGGGTAGAGGTAGCTCCGGCGTCAAGGCGAAGCTCGCGATTGCCGTGGCTTGCATGGTAATGGGCTACGAGTACAATGCTTAATCTTCCACGTGCTACCCCCGAAACAACCAACCGTGTCTACGGTAGCGGATCTAAGAATCTATCGTGTGGGGGTTTCCTTCGTTCCTCTTTTTTTTTCGACTGGGGTTCTACAGCACGGATCCTGGAGAGGGTACGGGTTATCATACGTAAGAAGCGAGGGTATGGTTATTCTTTTTGGCTTCTTTTTGTCGTGTGTGTGGTTCGTGGTGTGATACTTGCAAGGTGTGGTAGGGTTACTAGTGCCCGGTATTAGGTCATCAAATTATTACTTACAGAGCGACACCGGGGAAGGACTCAGCCAAGATATGGTGCCATGCACTTAAAACATACACCTTGCTCAATGCAACACGTAACGCTCAGCCCTATATGTAATCAAAACCTTACCCTAAATCCACCACCTTTGAAAAAAATTTAACTTTAATTTATAATCTCATATAAGGAATAACATATTAATATAATCAAGCCTTGATTTTATACCTATATGCTCTTCATCTTTATACTCTATGCATTTTTCTTGTTCAAAATTGCATGCAAAGATATCCTCATCTACCTTCTATGTCAAACTCTCAGGCCACCCCTAAGAGGGGTTCCTCTGTATCATCCTCAAATTCAGTTAATCGATCTACCCTTCGAAGTCGTGCTAGAAGAGAGCAAATCCGACAAGCAAATCTTTCTCAAAATAGTAATCAAACTATTTCTTCACCTACAGCTATTTCTGGTCTCCCAGAGTCCGCTTCATGTGAAAGTCCAGCTATAAAAAATGGTATGCTAGGAATACGAAATCAAGGTCTTGTATATATTTGTAATAATAATATATTGTGTCTTTCTAGTAGCATTCTCTACGCTAAGAGTACGCAAGTACCGGGCTCGACTACAAGCTGCAAAATTAGCAGCTGCAACTATAAATTCAAGTCCCGAAATTCAAGTAGCCCACCAGGACTCATATCAAGCGATCAGCTCAGTTCCAATTCCAACCGAGCCCGAGCAGCCGAATGCCCGTGGCACAGTCCAAAGAGACATAGACCCAGCCCAGGAGGATAGCTCAGTCCAAACTGCTACAGATGTGGTAGAGCAAGACAGTTCAGTTAAGACAGTCTTGAGCAAGTGGCCTATCCGGCCAGGACGAAATTTTAAACCATCAGCTGCACGACTCAAGGTTTTGAAAGCTGCAATAAAAGCAATTTCAAAGGTCATAAGACTAGAATCTCAGAAGCCAAAGGTTAATGGCTTGTATTATACTTGGCACTATCAGGTATATCTATTCCTCAAGTTACAGGCTAGACAAGAAAAAAAGCTCTGGGTGGGCCAGATCTGTTTACTGGAGTGACATCAAAATTGGAAAGTCGGAAAGTGTTGGCTAAGAGAGTAGCAGTGGGAGGTGGTTGGAGTGATTGGGTTAGTCGTAGGATTATGCGACAGGAAGTAAGATGGGTCAAGAAACAATCCATTGAAAAGCCAAAGCAAGGCGATCATCGAAGGATCATCAGCATGTTAGAGGATGCTGAGACAATACTGGTAATTCGTACCTACATGAACTCTGTTGGAGAAAGTAAGTTCAACTCTAGCATTACTTGATTAAGTGTTCCTTGCAGTAAAGTAGAAATATAATACATGGATACTAAAAACCAAAATAGAGTTGACTGCTGGAGGATTGGCTCGAGCTGTTACCGAATATTGGCATGCCAATAATGATGAAATTAGCAACAGATCAATTTCCAATGTTGCACGAGAGGTTGAAAAGGCCATCTCCTCTGCCACTGCTCAAAGATGGTTACGAAAGCTGGGATTCAAGTGGAAAGAGTACAGAAAGGCAGTTTATAATGACGGCCATGAGAGACCAGATATTAAAAGATATTGTGATGAGGTCTTCCTTCCTCTCCTAGAGTCATACCAGGATCGTCTGATTACTTGGAATGAAAATCTAGAGATTGAACCAAATCTTGAGTTGCAGTTGGGAGTGAAGCAGCCTTTAATCTTTGTTACCCAAGATGAATGTACCTTCAATGCCAATGATGGTGCACATTATCTTTGGGTACATCAGGAGCACCAACCACTTCGCAAAAAAGGCCGCGGAAAGGGACTTCATGTGTCAGACTTCTTATCTCCGATTGGACGCTTGGGCAATGGCGATGCATGTGTAATTTTACCATGTGGTGGAGATGGCTGGTGGACCAGAGAACGATTATTAGCACAAGTTCAGGAAAAGGCAATTCCTGCCTTCGAAGCGCAATTTCCGGGATGTCAGGCCCTCTTTGCTTTCAACAACTCGAAAAACCATCTCAAGTATGCCGAAAACGCTTTACGAGTTACCGAAATGAACCTTGAACCTGGCGGGCTCAACAAAAGGATTATGCGAGACACCTGGGTAGAGGATATGCATGAACCAAATGGTGGTTATATGCAAACCATGAAACTTCCAAGTGGAATACCTAAAGGTTTAAATCTAGTCCTTATGGAATGAGGACTCTGGCCTCACAATAAGCCAAATTTCCGAACTCAGTGTTCCATACCTGCTACGAATTCCAAAGGATCAAAATTGAATCCTGCATGCCTCCAGGGTGGCATCTGTTATGCGCGAGCCTTGTTGGCAGCACAGCCAGACTTTAAGGCCCAAAAGCCAGAATTGCAGGAAGTAATTGAGAAGGCAGGACATAAAGTTATATTCTACCCAGCCTTCCATTGCGAGATCAATTTCATTGAATACTTTTGGGGGGCAGCAAAGCATTTTACACGAAAGAATTGTGAGTACAATTTTGACTCACTACAGCACTTAGTTCCAGTTGCTCTAGCATCTATTCCACAGAGTCTTATCTGGAAGTATCATGCGAGAACTGTACGGATTATGGATGCTTATCGTAATCATGTTGTGTATGCCTCTCCAGAGTATGAAAATCTTGTACATAAAAAGTACAAGTCCCATCGGCGGATTAGTACAAGGGCTCTTGATATGGAGCTGGGATAAAGATAGCTAAGGATATTGAGAGGAAATTGCTATGTTTGAGAAATAACATACTATTAATTCTATGAGGTTGTTAGAAGTGAAAGTTAAAATCTTTCTAAAGGTGGTGGATTTAGGGTAAGGTTTTGATTACATATAGGGCTGAGCGTTACGTGTTGCATTGAGCAAGGTGTATGTTTTAAGTGCATGGCACCATAAAGAAATAGGAAATCAAACCTCTTTACCTCACAATTTTACTTGCTTCTTCGCCGCCATCGCTGGGTAGACCACTCCCGCAATCTACTCACGGGAAAAAAGATAAGTGCCCGATCTAGTTCGGCTTGTGGAATATTCTGGCTCATGAGAAACACTGGGGAAGTATCATAATGGGGGAAAAAACTCAAGTATAGAGAGTAAAAAAGGGACAAGTGCGACTCCGGTTAAAGATGGAATTCAAAATCGCACCCCCGGTATGATACACCTTGGGGGCAAACCTCCAGAATATGCACTGCTATCTGTCAGAATTAAATATATACTTCGAGCCCAAGCGTACTGTAAAACCGGGGCCACCAATAAGTGGAGACAACCCGGGAAACAATCAAAGAAAGGTTAAATAATCCCGGGTAATTCCGATAAACCTGCTGGTATGGTGCCGAGCAGCACAGCCTTGCTCATCGCAGGTATGGTACCTATCGCTGATACGGGAAAATACCGCCGACCCATCCGCACTTCTTACTAACCCAAGTTACACTGTCATGCTAGGAACTATAGGACAAGCAAGAGGACTATACGCCTGCCATGAAGATACCACGGGCGGCCACGTCCTGGATTTGCATCTATATCCAAAGTCAGGAGTCACGATGGAGGAAAATAGGGGTATTTATAGTGATCGAGTAATGGAGATCATAGCCTCTGTCAAGATTCAGATGATCACAGATGCTAATCGACCTGAGCATCGAGAGAGAGATTAAGGGGATTCAAGAGTCTATTCTCTTCATCACCCTCTCCACTTTCGGGGGATAGAGATTCTGACTTATTTCAATCGTGTCATCTACTGGCTTTTTCTGGGTACGGTACACTCTAACCCCTCCTTCTACCGTTTTACATGACATCCTACCACAAGCAAAGAATACGATACACAAAATACCAAAATAAAAACATAACCTCAATCATTCAAGTCTACAACGGTTGATCTTAGTTTCAAAGCCCCAGCACCACGTCAAGGTGTCAACCACGCTGGGGTCCCACGAGCCACCCGCTCGTAAGCGGATGATAGCCATTTTCTTTACAACCCCCCCCCCCATCATATCAAACCATGGTCTAAAGTATCACTCCTTCATATCAGGCACCCTCCCTTTTGAGGCGTGTTACCTATTGCTCACTGTTGGCAATGGTAAAAATGATACTGCTCGTGGGAGCCAGGACGCTCCCGGCAGGGCAGGAACTCTGGCTGTCATTTACAGTCCCGGAGCTCCTCCGCAACTGTGATGCAAAGCCCATGAAGAGGAAAGAAGGGGATTTGGAGGGGGGGGCCGTATTTATAGGAATCGGGGGGGGGGAGAGCAAGAAAGTTTTTTCTTTTTTTTTTCTCCATAGAATTTTTAAGAGGGTGGAGGTGAGGTTTAGGTTTTCAAACAGTAGGGTTCATAGAAAGGCTTTTATAATTCTATAATATTTTAATGCTAGGAACATGCCCTCGAAGTCTCGAGGGGGAACTGCTAGTAAGAGTAATTATTGCTTTCTAGTTGCTTGAATACGGTACTGTACAACAACCGCAACTAAAGAGCTTTACCAGCAGGAAATTCCCGCACTGGACCACAACCTGTCAGCCATTGCGATATGGAAATTCTGAGGGGGGGAGGGAAAAACAGAATGTTCTTGTCGCTTCATCCTAGACCAAGGTAGTCAGAACAGTACGAGTAGTGGGATCGTGATCAACAACTGATTGTTCACTGAGAGAATTATATTCAATTTTCCAACGGCCTGAGACACAACTAAAACACGACAAGAAACCTTTCCAAGCCTTTCCTCGTTCCCCAAGAGTTCCAGCGCCCTCATGTCATACTCGTGGTCTCCCCTTGCAAGTCACAAGATGGGGCTTGGACATATGATGTTTACGCCCCCGCCACGATACTGGGTTAAGGCTAACTTATGAAATAGGAAACCAAGTACTATACGGTATGATAAGCCGGATTACAAAGGAAACTTAGACCAGAGGCTATAAGTTAATAAGTGAATGGCAACGTTTGTGCCCACATCAAGCATATTTGCTGATTAAGCGAAAAAAGTGTGAAAATAAATTTAGAGCGGTAGGCAACAGCCGTTGCCATAACAATCACTTGCGCTAGCAATTCCCAACCAATGAACACAATGCCTTCGATAACGACCAACCAATATCTAACCAGAATGAGCGCGCCGTGCGATATAGGTGATAGAAAGCGCTCTGTGGGGCGGGGCGAAAAGCAAAAGGGAGAGTAATTTGATAGGTAGGACCTCTCAGCAGAATTCATGACACGTAACGAACAGAATTTGAGAGAAGAGTTTACTGATTCCCGCTGGTGGCAGCATCTAAGAGGATCCCGGCACTGTACTACAATTGACCCCCCATCCCAATCAGTAATAATCCAGATAGCCTACGGGGGGTGGCGGGCGGAGGGTAATAACTTGGATATTGTTGCCCGTCTGCTCTGCAATCCACATCCCCTCCCAGATTGCAACCTTCTCAGCAACAGACTTTTCCCCGGTTATTCCCATGTCCTTGGCACGCAACTCGAATTGAGCAGCCCTCAACTTCCTTTCTTTCTCCGCGTTGTTTTCCTCTACCAATTCGGTTATGTCAACTCCGTCAGCCTGGTCTACTTCTAATTCCTCCTTGGAGTTCATGCTATGGGATATGGAGTGGGGGGCTAAACCAAGTGCCACCAGAAGTCTGTCGTGCTCCGCCTTGTGAAGATCCAAACAACTTTCTCGTCACCTGTGCGCCCGTGGAGGCCGGGATGCTTGAGATGCCTCCTGAAGTACCGGTGGGGCGTTTCTCCCCTGAAAACCAGTTGGCAGCTAGAGACAGGGCAGGTGAGCGGAGATGGACTGGTAGTGCCAGGGGGGGATGTGGGTAGGGCTCTCAAGGAGTTGGAGGAGGAAATGGGTGTTTGTGGAACTGTACTTTCACCCCTGGAGAGAGTGCCAATAGGTCCGGAGTTCCCGGGTATGCCTTCAGGATATCTGCCGGACATGGCTGGCGAGTTGAAGTCCGGTTGCTTGTGACTAAAGGTTCTGGCTCCGGTTGTGATGCCCGATGGCTGAATAGAAACCGATTAATGGGAGGATGAGGGTTGGGAAAGGTGATGAGAAAGTTTGGGGGAGACAACTTGCTAAGGCTTGACCGGTACACTGCCAATTGGTCTATGTGGTCGAAGTGGGAGAGGGAAGAATAAGGCTAACTTATATATATAGATTGAGAGGGGATTGGTGGTGGGATTTGAGAATGTACCTTTTGGGTGCGCCGTACTAGGAGGTGCTTGGAGGGGATTAAGACTAGGGCGGAAGGAGGGGACGTGTATTGCTGAACTCGCTTCCCAATGGTGAGCTGGATACACCATGGAAGGGTTCCATCATCAGTCGTCACTCGCCCGAATTCACTGAATCGACCCAGAACTGGGCAGTACTTGGGGTGTGGGTATGGGTACCGGTGGGGTGGTTCGGCTGAAATTTTTATGAGTGTAACCATAGGGTGGGGGCCAAAATTGTGATATATAGATACCGGTACTGTATTAGAACTTCCCACTTCCCTTGCGCCTTCTGTGTCTTGGGATACGGCAGTGCCCGGCGTATGACGCACGGAACCCTTGTAAGCCATCAACATAACGAAGTATTCTGGAGAGAATGCCCAAGCGCAAAGGGCTGCCCCACCTCTTGGGGAACCGTGGGGTAACCGTGCGACACCATCACAGCTCCCGGCAGTAGGCAGATGGCTCAAAGGAAAATATCCACGAGCTCATGGGACTCTAGATTTCCCTCAAGTTCTCATAATTGGAGAATTTGTAGACCGACGCCTGGGTCTCACACTGCTCCGTGATGGTCGGTCGAGGAACTCAATAGTGATGGGGCTCGGGTGCGAAGTCAAGTTTAGACGCTGGGGGTAGGACGAAAGAAGCCTCGCAGCGGGAAGTTCGTGTCACTGATTACCGGCCAGCTATTTCATCTGGGGTCCCTCAGTTCATGATCGCTTCGGATTTCTGGCTTCTTGCTTTCTCTTCTACGCGGGGGTGCCCTCATTCCATGTTTCAGAATTTTTCTTCCAGGAAATGGTACTCAAATTAGTTAGAGTAGAAATGATTGCCCAGGAAGCCGTTTTTTTTTTTGAGGGGTAGGATTTTTTTTCTTTTTCCTTTCCTTCCTCTCGGAGTTGTCCGATTATGAGAGAGGCTCTGTGAATTTGGACCCGAACTTTTTCTTGTGTTGCACGAGGAAACGGACTACTGTAGCATGTGGGCAGGAGGGGACGTTCAGAGCCCGAGGAGAAATATTTTAGCACCCGAACTTCAACCCACATGATGAATTCACAGTTGTGGGATGCCGGCGGTCAGCCAATTCGCCGATACCCTCCTGCCCCTATCAGATCAAACAGGCACTGGTCTGCATGTGTTCAGTTCCCGAATTCACACGGCTTCATATTTCCAGTTCACAAGTTCAGACTAGATCCCGGTCTGCACCTGAATCAGCTCATCTAACGAATAGCATTGGGAAGGTGGAATGCAGTTGCTGTGGTATGGTTGTCTACCGGTAACGGGTTCAAGCACCAGCACGCGTTCATGGTCACATCACACAACATCCCTAATCATCTGGGAGCGATCTCCGGAGGAAAAAAATAATTCTTTTTTTCTCCTGTGATGATTTTTGCGCAACTTAGAAGATACGATACTCTCCCTCGCCATGGAGCTGGTATCGGCACTGGCGTCGACACGGCACCGAGCCCAAGCCTGGCAGGATTATCCGGTCATCACCGGCATACGTTTCCTGGCAAATTTAATATAAGGAAATGACCGCTTTGCGAGTTTGCGGCACCACAAAAAAGCCCGCCTTCATCTGGACCGTTGCAGGAAAAACAAAAAAAAAGTGATGAAAGAGAGGTGGGGTCCGGAAATCCCTGTGCGGGACTTACCGGGCTCGGACGTTTGCATACGTCTACTGAGTAGGAGCACAGCTGTACTGGTACGGGTACCGGATTATACCAATGCCGCAAAGAAAGCCTTTGGTGATCGAATCCGGGGGGCTATAAGGGCAAGGGGAATTTGAATCCTGGCTTCTGAAAATGGGAATTCAAGAGGGGGTTTCTTCCACCTCAGTAAGCAAGAACAGGATGAGGAGGCGGAGTGAGTTATTGTACTCGTACACAGTGCCGTAATGAGGGGGGGGTTGCATTAAAAAATGATCGAAGGACCTGGAACCCGTTTCTCGAACTAAGGGGTTCTATGGTAGAAACCGTTCTGAAAAAAGAAAGAAAAGAGGGAGAGAGAGAGAAAGGAAAGAGAGGCCGTTCTCATACCCACCAATTTCATCCAGATAGGTAGCCGGACACTTCAAGAACGGAGCTTTGGCGCTCGGGCCCCCTGAATGTCTTGAGATTCACTATTATTTCTGGTGTCCCCCACGGGTAATTGGCATGTTGGATTCAAATTGGTTGATAGGACTATCGCTTGAGCTGGGATTTTTGGTATCATCTATCCCCGAGTTAAGAAAAGAAAAAAGAAAA
Source organism: Tuber aestivum (assembly GCA_900010015.1). NCBI lineage: Eukaryota > Fungi > Ascomycota > Pezizomycetes > Pezizales > Tuberaceae > Tuber > Tuber aestivum. The sequence goes on along the minus strand of LN890961.1, from coordinate 519,133 downwards.
AGAAAAAAGAGAAGGGCAAGGGGGTAAGTAATAGTGTGCCTGAGCGCCAAGACTGGAAATGTGCAACAGTACTGGTTTCTTTCTTTTTTTAATCTGGCCACAAATTGGGCTCTTCTGGTCAGCGGGTGAGAACGGATTAACTTAGACAAAAAGTTGCATTCAAACCATGAGAATGGAGGACTTCCCGTAAGTCTATGGGGAGCAAGGTCTATTTGGAATAGAGAGGTGGATAGGAGGTGTGGCTTCCCGTAGACAGCAAGATCGGTGAAAATTTCTCCTCTTACTGGATTGGGGATGAACCAAAGTGCTGGTGCAAGATCGGTTAAGCGGAGTTGTGGCGAAGGTAATGTTAGAGTTTCCGACATCTCTGTCTCGTGGCAATACCGGTACATGACTTGAATAGAAGGGAGGGCTGGTCCACCCCCCCTCCTAACTACAGATCTTAAACACCCTCTCCTATTGTGCGAGTACAATATTTAGAAATTTCCGCTCTATCCTGGCGGTATAGACTTACGGGAAGTCCTCTAGTGCGCCTCATAGGCATCGAATGGCGGGAAACTTCCAATGGAAGAGGAATGTCGCTGTTTTTATTATTACCAGAGCGATATGCGTGCGATGGCGGTGATGGGAAATAACTTTTATATGAATCTCGACTAAGTAGGAGCAAACTAACAAACTAGCTGTGGCATACCGATTGTGAACTTGTGCTTGTGAGTAGCTACGGTAACAATTTAAAACAACCTGAAAATGGTAGACGATAGAATAGAAAAGACCAAAGCGAATGAGCCGAGATAAGCAAGCAAAAAAAAAGCAAAGGGAAGAAACAAAGAAAGGTATTCCGTAAACAATCCCGGTGATTCAACGCTATATCCGCTTAAGTCCATCAGACCCTTCCCTCCTGCTCGGGAGGGAGGAGGAGTAGATATTGCCTACTCTCCACCGAAAATACTTTTCCCGGCTTCGCCCTTATCCTTCGCTTCTGGGGTTTCCTTTGCAGAGTCTTTGGCCTTAGTCTTGGTCTTCTTGTCAGAGGCCGGGGTGGTAGTAGCCTTCTTGGTCTTGGCCGACTGTTCCTTTTTAGTGGGGGCGGGCTTTGCTTTAGTGCGTTTCTTCTTGCGTTGCCTATTTCCCATGCTCAAATTAGTCTCAATTTGATTTCTAGGTCTGATAGCCAAGAGGGCGTACTCTTCCTCTTCATCAACTCTACTCTGTGCATCATCCATAACTGCTGCAGCCTTGCGTTTTCTCCCGCCTTCTCTGCCTCTTGATTGCGCTTTTGGCGGGGGCAAGTCAGTAGCATCTTCCTCAATGTCATCATCAGCATGCAACACCATCTCTGCGGCTTCATCTTCGGTATCGCTATCACCGCCAGCCTTCTTGCCTCTCCCCTTCCTAGCATTCCTCTTCCCATCTTTTGCAGACTTCGTGTCTCTGCCGGGAGCAGTGGTTACGCGGGACTTGCGAGCGGCGGGGGGGGAGTCGTCATCGGCGGATTCAGTGACTTCGGTGTACTTCTTTGGGGTTGTGGCAGTTGAGCGGGAGGAACGGGGACGAATGGGTTCTGCAATGGCAGCGGGCCTGGTGGACCTTTTGGAAGGGGTGGGTTTTTTGGATTTGACAGGTTCGGGAGATGCAGATGCGGGGGGGGTCGGGGTTGGGGTCGATCTTTTGGCGGGAGCACGCTTCCTGGGCGTGGTGGCGGTGGTGGAAGCTACAGAGGATTTTTTGCCAGACTTTTTGGGGACAGGTTCTTTGTCAGTTCTGTCACGGTGTTAGTGCTTTGCGGTATTATAGGCAATTGCAGGTCAACATACTCCACAGCTTCCTCTTCCTCGTCGTCATCATGCTTCCCAACCCTCTTTGCCGCGATTGCAACCTTTCCTTTGATCTTCCCAACAGCCTTCTTTGCGCCCTTGCGATTCAAGCCAACATCACCTTTCCAGTCCTCATCATCGACATGCCCCACATCCATCGCAATCTTAACCCTGTCCTTCTGCTCATCCGGCAACTCCTCCCATCCATCAAAGAGGTTCATGTCCACTTCCTTCCCCTCCTCATCCTCTTCGCCCTCCGGCAACAATCCCTTGCGCGCATTAGCAATCTGTTGAGGAGTGAAGCAGCCCCAGTGGCGCCAGGACCAGGACTCGAAAGTGGGCCCTTTGACCCATGTCCCCAGACGGAGTTCGCCTTTCCCGATTTTAGCTTTACCGCAGGTAGTAGCTTTACAGCTCGCACGGCCGTTGGGGGAGACTTCGACCCGATAGACCATTGTTTGGCTGACTTATTTTTCTTTGGCGGTGGTGTTGTGTTGGGGCGGTGTGGGAGTTAAGAGCAGAGAGGGAAGGAGGGAGGAAAGAAGTACAGGTAGGGGAGAGAGAAGATGGAGGGCAGAAGGAGGTTGATGGGTGGGAGGGAGGGCGAGGGTGAAGGAGATAACGCGTCTCAGGTGGGCGAATGACGTCTTTGATTATGGTTTTAGCGTGTTGTGGGTCACGCCAAAAGGGGAGAACGCGACCACAAGGAGGCGATAGTACTGGTACAAGTAACGAGACACGGGGGAAGAATCATAACAAAGGTGAAGGTGGAGGTGGAGGTGAAGGTGAAGATGGTGACTGCGATAATCCCCGGCTTAATTAAACTGTGATACCGGAATCCAGCCTCCCTTTCCAAGGCCCCCCGTCGCAGGTAAATAGGCAAATATGTAAATAGGGTAAGTCGAGAAGTAAATAAATAAATAAATAGGTAAATAAATAAATAAATAGCAAAAATTGGCTGCTCACGTGGAAGGAATAGATTAATTAAGCAGATAACTTGCCGGTATCATGAGCACAGTCTGAAATTTTTTGGCAGTATCATACTTGTACGAGTACTGTACCTGTAGCCTGCAACCCAAACTTATGCAAAGGAAAGAGAGCAGCGGCTGGCGGGTAGCGCAACCGAGTCGTGTGCTTTCAAGCTGTCTTTTGATTACATAATCACAAAATACCCCACTAGAGCCCTCGTACCTCCCCATGGATAAAGTATTCGGGCACCTTGGCATTATCAGCACTATTCCTCGTGCCAAGCGTATGAATACTTTATCGTTGGCCGAGTAGTCCTAACCCCTCTGCAGAGCCGCCAAACGGGGAAAGTGAGGAGGAGAGGAAGAAAAAAAAAAAACTCGCTAGCACCCACCTCGTGGCAAATCGTAAGGCATAAGGCAACGGAATAAACCCTTTCTGTTACCGCTCCGGAAAGAATTTCGCCGCCAACTTCTATAATCCATCCTCAATGTCATGCTCTCACAATTCACTCGATCGGTCCCGAAACATCGAGCACAGGCGCTATGTCCGTTTCTATACCCCTCCTTCGCTGTTGGGTGCATGGCCGTGCTTCAATGGCCGTTTACGACAGCTGCGCCGAAGAGGGTATGGTACCCCCTTTCTCGATTCACCACTCTTGAGGGAAACATCGATGGAGCTTACGAATGGCGAATTGCGAGTAAAAATGATAATAGAACCGCTCTGGATATTACACCCCTAGAAAGTACTCCACCGTCAATGAACCCTCGACAACGGACACCGAGGATCCGAATGGAGATGGGAAACGGGGAGAGGAGGGAGGGAAGGAGGATGGGGCTCATCCTGGCGAATCATTCAAATACTCTGCTCCTCCGTTAAATTACTACAGATTCCCACCCGATCCCAACGATCCCAAGACTCGTCCTTTACCGCTCCCCCCACTCCCTCCGTACGGTGATACCCTTTCCCATTCAAAATACCGAGACTACTTTGGCGTCAAAGCCATTCCCGATAGACCCGCCTTATGGTTAAAGCAGTTAAAGGAAGGGCCCTTCCTCCGATGGAAAGTTGATCACGTGAACGTTAGCGGGCTGTTGGTCCTCCTCGAAGCGGCACGGGCGGAGAAAGTTGATGTGATAACGGAACTGGTGCTACGTAGGAGGTGGAGGGATGCCGTGTGGATTGTCCGGACCTTGTTAGAGCCCATGGGGAGGGGTTATGACAGTCTTGATGAGGGAGCTGATCCACTTCTGGGGGTCGTATATACCGCCCTTGGCGGAGGGAAGTTGAAGCCGCGAATAAGGAAAGGTGAGGGACGGGATGTTGCGGGGATTGCGGGGAAGGCGGGGATTTGGGCCATTGATAGGAGGATTAAACGGGATGTGGAACGCCGACGGAGGGGTTTGAGTATTGTCCTTGGGTCGGTTGGCATGATGGTTGTCCGGGCAGGCAAGGAGCGGGAGGTTCGGGAACGTATGGAAAGGACCACGTTGCAGAAGAGGGCTGGGAAAGCCGTGGTTTCGAAGGGGGGGGCGGAGAAGAGGGCGGAGGAGTTGGCTCGGGATAAAACCTCCGGGACGGAATCTGCGCGAGAAATTCCGAACGAGTATACTGACCTCCTGCCCACCGCTAGGCAGATCCTGGGTTATATACACACCGCCGGATTGGTACCTATGACCGTATACTCTGCTACCCAGTACCCCCGCCTCCATTTCCTGCGACCAAGGATAATGGCCTCCATGTCCGACGCTGTGTGGCGGGCTCAGGAGGCGATCATAGCTCAAGAGGCGGAGGAGAAAGGGGTCTATGGGAAACACCGGGGGATGGAAGTTCCGCGGGCACGACAGTGCCTGGTGACCTGGGGCTCTGGAACCAGAGACATAACAGAAAGGCCCAGGGCCCAGGGCGGAGCTCCGGACAGGGGAGCGTGCTACGCCGAGAGGGAAACCTGGCTGGAGCTTGTTATGGCCTTGGCGTGCGAGGGTGGGTTCGGCCTCGTGGGTACATATCTCTTGGATAGGCTGCTGCCTAAGAACAAACAGGGGTGGAACTTTGTCAATTACGCTGAGGTCTCCCCCAAAGATTACAGTCCCAATTGGATTCGTGCGTTGCACGTGGACAAGAAGGTGGGTATTGTGGAGCAATGGGGATTAGAGGGGTATTCGCTCAGGAGACCCGACATAGAGACACTCCCGTTCACGCTTCCGGACTGGGTTGTACCGGGAGTCATCAACGCGTTGCTAAACTCTGATGCCGAGGGTAGGGGCGTCGAGCGAATCGCCAGCTGCGCGTTATGCATCGCGCGAATGATCCCCCCTGGTCTCATCCGCCGCAGTGCAATCGCCCGCGTTCTACGATACCCCAACATCGTGTTAGCGGAGAAAGCGAGCTTGACGAAATGCCTCGCTGGGATCGAGGACGCTCTAGGACATCATATCAAATCACTCGAGATCACTTACACTGCCCTTCACCAAGCTATCAAGCGGGACAATCTTCCCGGCGCGATGCTGATCTGGGCCGATATAGTCGGAAGGTCTCAGGCTGTTTCGCACCCAGAATGGATCTTGGGGGCGTACCTCATGGCGCTCGTGCGGGGACGGAAGTTACAGGATGCATTGAATTTATTGAAGCCCGACCCTGGTGGCCGAACGGTAATCCCGAACTCGATGTACGCAAGTGCATACATAGCTCCTGCGATCATGATGCTTGCGGTTACGACAGATAAGTACCCGTTACTGGAATTGGTCGCAACAGCGGTTAAAGAGACCGGCGGGACGCACGCTATGTTCTCATCGTTGCTAAATGCATATCTGCGCTTCAGAAGAGTCGAACTTGCCCACGGAGTGCTAACCTTTATGACTAACCACGGCGTGCAACCAGATGCTGTGGATATCGGCCTACTGGTCCAAAACGAGCTTAGCAGGGACATGAACGCAGCCTACCACCTCGTCGAAGTTGCCACCGGGACCGCCCCGGATCCATACCCACCCCCACCGGGGGATCCCAATAAAGTATCCTTCGGAGACCCCCCTGAAACACATCTACCCCCTTACACACCGACGAAGGCTATCCCTGGAGTAAAGCCGGGAGTCGGCATCTCGCGCGATGCCTGGATCGCTGTCCTCGACCACGCAGTCCGCACCGTGGACCCCTACCGGACAAAATGGGCGTTGGACAACCTCGGCGTCGACGCGAACACAACCCAAGGCATGGATACCAACGTCTTCAACATCCTCCTCCGTGGCGCCACGCACCGCCGCGGCTCATACGTTGGCATGCATCTCTGCCAGCGCTTCTGGAGTGACCGCCCGCGCCACCGTGGGGACGGAGACGGCCTGGGAAATTTGCTCTCCATCAGGACGGTGCTCCACCAGGCGCTGCGCGAGATACAGGCGCTGGACCGCTACGCCATGTGGGAGGAGTTACAGCGCAGACGGAAGCAGTGGAAGGAGCAGCACGGGCCGAAGGCTAGTGGTACCAGGTTCGAAGGGGGGGAGGACTGGGACCAGAAGAACAAGAGTGTGGAGGCGATTTGGTATTGCTGGAAACAGATGAGGAGGATGGGGCTGGAGGTCAAGGAGGTGGAACAGCTGGTTTGGGCTCGTATGAAAACGGAGAGGGTCGAGCGGTAGTTGGTTGGCGGTTCTTGTATATGTAAGGGATATGCGGGGGGAGGGGAGGGTGTGTGTGTGTATCATACGTTAGACATGGAAGTATTAGTATTCGGCGTCAATCCTGGGGAGGTCGGGATATAAATTTACAGATTACATGTCGCTGCTCTACTCACTGTGGACCTTTGGATACCGGTACGGTAACTCGTGGGTTTCCCTGAATGTATGGGAAGGATAGAGCGGGTAAAAGTTACCGTGATTTTCTGGTCCGATAAACAAGATCTCGCGTGACATTATTGCAAATGCCAAGGGCTATCATTCTCTGGAGTGTAACTTTTCCGTTTCCATTCTTGACGGCAATAAGTATCGTTAGTTGCCAAACGCTAGGAACCCTCGGAAGAAAATTGACGTTGCCGCACCATACCAAATCCGCCAATCCCATCTGCGTCCAACACTAGCACTAGTTGTAGCAGCATTATTACAAGACGTTCCGAGCCTGGTTTGGGCCGATCAAAACATCGGAGAGAGGCACCAGCCCAGGCTAGGCACAGGTGCTACAAGGGCCATATTATTCGGACTTCTTCCCTCTGTTTTTTTTACGGTATCATAGTCTACGAATACCGTACTGGGGTTCTGGGGTTGTATGGTACTAGTGCAGTGCTCGTCGCACGACAGGAGTAAATTTACGAGTAGTATAATACCAGAGGTTGTCTCACGTGCTAATACCGTTACGCTTCCCTGGCCAGATCATTCAGAGCCGTACTGTCAGGGAATTGGAGGACACTCATGAGAGATGACGACGATGGTCGTTGTCCGACTTTTGTTTTCCTATTTGGAAGTTTCTACCCCCTTCCATTAATGACAAAGATAGAAAAGTGGTTAGCGAGGGGTTGAGAGGAGGAAAAGGAGAAAGGGGAAACACGGAGGATAGAGGACAAGCATCGCCGGAATTTCCCCTTCTGTGTTTTTCTTTTGTCTTTCTTTCTTGCAGAGCAGTCTCTTTCATGGAGGGGTAGTTGAGGATAAGGATTCATTGTGGAACGAGGTTGCATCTCCTCCTATTCATCTTGTCTATCATCTTTGACGTTATGGTGCCGGTGAAGTGCTTTGCTATGGGCAAAAACGACGGTCTGGGATTAGGCTGAAATATCTTGCCCAATCCCTGTCAAAACTGAAGAACAAAACGAACCCTCGTGGAGTAAGGGTACGGGGTTTTTTTTGTTTCGATCCGATGCCTGGTCTGCAGAGGGAGCGAAGTGTAGAGATCGGAGCTGAGGACACTCGTGACTGTTCAACACAAGTGGGGTGTTAGAAGCGGATCTAGAGACATGTAGGAGGCGAGCTGCAGGTCATCTGGGTGGCATCTGTGAGGGAAAATTTAACGAGTACTCCATCACGATAAATCCTCTTCATTCTTGGCGCTAAGCCACGTTTACCTACTCGTATGATACTACTCCAGAGCAATTAACAAGTTTGGTCTACCGTACCGTAAACTGCCGGATAAGGAAACCGCAAGCCACTCAGACGCTCGCTACTCGGACAGTTGCTGATTGGTTAGAATTCTATTATGGAGAATCGCCCCCGATCACTTTGGTTGCAACGGTTTATCAGGTTTACCTCAGGAAGCTTTCCTGTTCGAGTTTAGTGTTCTAAGTGAGGGGGGTGTCTACTCGGGCACCATGTGTTTTTTTTGGGTGCGCCTGCTGTAACCTTCTCGAGCTCGTACGATACTCGAGTACGTACCGTATTTCTGTGAGGGGAGAAACAGGGTTAATTGAGTTGGAATACAGTACTCGAGTACTTATGGGGGATCTCCGAAGATTAACCCCCGCACGGGTATGCCAAGCGGATTGGTCTTGCGCCATCTGTCGAGAGCCAGTGTGGGAGTAACGTCATGGGACCCATTCGGCTTGGTGATTGGCGGGATTGGAGTTGCGGATGCGCGATTTCAACCCTTGGGAGTATCATAGGGGGAGGTATGGGATGACGCGGGCATAACTGAGGAAGTGTCGGTGGTGAGAGAGGGTAGAGCAGAAATAAGGGGGAACATTGGGGTCTACTCGAGTACAAGGTCTAACTTAGTTTACTTGGTCCCCTCTGCCTCCTCCTTTACATTATTCCCATTTTTCTTCTCCACTTTCCTTTCTCATCGCAATTCCACTTTTAAAGAATGCCTTCCACTCCGCTATCCGCACTACTACTCATCGGGACGGTGTTGCTGTTCGCTACCCCGGCCTGGGCTTTTGGGGCTGGGAATATTGTCAACGTTTCTCAGGTTGCTGGGAAAAATTGGCGTCACGGGGATATCGAGGAGGCGCTCCTGGAGCTGTTCTTGAGTCAAGCCGGGAGCAAAAAGTTTGACAGGTTGAATGTCAAAAGGGTTTACTTTGTACGTGTTGTTGGCTCATGGCTGATCGCGGGAATGGGATTCCTTGGGCTAACGGGGAATGCAGGGAAATTGGCTCAGAGATTATTCGCAGGCTGTTGATGTTGGTGGTTTGAAGCAACTGCCGAAGGATGCCATCCGCGTTTTGGTAAGCTGCTGTCAACTTAAGCTTTTAATGAGAATCTGGCTGACGGACAGGGACACGTGGCAGTTGTGGGTCTTGTCGTTTATTACTTTTGGTTTTGCGACCGGAGAGTTTGAGGTTACCGAGGAGCGCCTTGGATGTTATCGCCCAGAGGAGCATATTGACAACCCAAAGGTTTCCCCCGTAGGCTTTGCTGCTTGTTTATCATGCAATATCTAACCCTCAATTTCCTATAGGGCTACGCCGGTAATGAGGATGCCCGCAAATACGATTGCCGCCTACGCGGCCCCGTTGACGAGGGCAAGGAGTTGGCTGTGGATGAGCGTACCGGACTTAAAGCCTACATCGCATCCGAGGATCGTGGTATGGACACCTCTGCCGGACTTGTTCGGAGGAGGTTTGAAGAAGCTATTGAGAAGGGCCGAGCATATGGCAGGGACGGCAGAGATGTGGATCTGTATGAAGCGTTGAGACTCCTGGGAACTGGGCTGCACTGCTTGGAAGGTGTCACGCCCTCTAAACTTCATTCTGCGTGACGCTGACTGGGTAGATTGTAGACTATGCGGCTCACTCTAACTACTGCGAGCTGGCTCTGAGAGAATTGGGGCCCCAGGTTTATCCCCATGTTGGGGAGCAAACTGAGATTGAAGTCAATGGAAAGAGGGTTTTCCCGGTAGTCACAGGAACATGTGCGATGCAACTCCTTATTTGATTCCCTCAACCCTTACTAACTGCAAGCTAATTCCTGCTTCTTTGTCTTTAGTTGGAATGACGGATTTCCTTCACAGTGTTTTAGGTGAGGTATCGGACAAAATGGTGCAATCCGAGGTCCAGGATCTTGACAGTAAACTCAGCAGTGCGTCTGATCCCAACAGGTCCAGCGAAGCCACTTCTACCCTGAAGGGTATACTTGACAATATCCCATGGGCTCTCCTCGGTATTGGTGGGGATTTTGGGTCGGAAGCAGATCGACTACAACAAAACGCTAATGCTAAAAAATTGGAACGAACCTCAATTCAACCCAAGATGGATGTCGCCGGATATGACATGGAAGAGATGAAGCGCCAGACGGAACAAACTGTAAAGGATATCTTCCCCATTTTGGAGTTCCATGATAAGGTTATCAAAGCTTTCCAAACTGGCATCGATAAGATCCCTGGAGCTAGCGCATTGATGGAAAATCTTACTGGTGCTATGCAAATTTATGTCTTCAGCATCCTCGCACCCTACATCAAACCCATTCTCGAGAGGACTAAGGCTGAGCTGGCTGCCGGTTCCGGTGGTGTTCTGGCTGCCTCTGAGAAGGCCCAGTTTGAGGTTTTCGAGGACGAAAACTGCTCGGATCCGACTCACTCTATCCTTTCGAAGGATCATTTCACAAATATTCTCAATCCCGTTGCCGGGAGAGTTGCTTCGGCTACAATTTCATTTGCCGTTCCTTTAGTTGTTAGCGCCTGGGACGATAGCAACAAGGATACCCGCCAAATCATCGACGATATACTTCAAGTTTTCCATCACCCGGCCCTCAAAGACGAGAACAGGGCAGGGCAGCATGCTATGTTTGAGGCCGTGAAGAAATGGTGGGAGGAGAAAGATGAGAGCCAAAGGCACCACCTGGAAGAGGCTCTCAGTAAACAAGGCGTCAGAGATGGAAAGAATCACGAGGGCGAGGACCCAAATCCAGGACCTGGCGGATGTGGTCATAGTCACGAGGGTATTCCGGGGGGTGGCGTTCCGGCTTCCCGCTCTAGTGGAAATCGACAATTTAGTTCTGGTGGGGATGAAGCTAGCCGTAGGGAATCGTCGTACGGCACCTCCGGCCGCGATCGCGAAGAAGCCTCCACTGCCGGTGGAGGTTATGGCTCGGTAATTGATCCGGGGACTTCGTCTTATGGTAGTACTGAGACCGGTTACTCCTCCCATCGCCAGAACCAGGGGGCCGATTCTTATGACTCTTCCAGACGTGACAACGGTAGTTACGGGAGTGCCGGTGGAGGATATGGATCTAATACCCGAGGCTCTTACGGCTCCTCCTACACCCGTGATAGCGATAACCCCCAGGGTCGGGCAGGTTCCCATGAGCATACTGGGACGTCTTCCTATGGTGGTGGTAGCGGCGCTGGACGTAGCGGATATGATAACGAGTCTCCGTCTTATCCCCGTAGCTCCGGAGAAAACACTACCTCCTACGGTCGTGAGGAGCAAATTTCTTCCTACGGGCGCGCAGTCTGTGGTGAGGAGGCTATCCCTTCCTCCTATGGAATATTTGGTCACACTGAGGGGGGTGGTTCCTACACTAGATCAGGGGGTAGTCGGGAGACCGCTCCACCTGGCAGATCTGGCCGTGGCGAAGAAGTATCACCTCACGGAAGAATGGGCCAGGGCGAGAGCAGCTCCACCTACCGGCGCTCTAGCTTTAGTGGTGGCATTGAGGAGCCTTCCTACGGGCGCTCCGGTCACTCGTACGGCAGTCGCGATACTGACACTTCTGAATATGGGCCACCTCGCAGGACTGATGAGGGTGAGGGACAAGGGTATGGCCGCAGAGGTGTGGGCGGGGAAGGGTATGGGGAGGAATATCGCGGGTATGGCTACTAAAGTATTACTTTCTTTTTTGGACTGTGTTTGGCGGCAGCGGTATAACAGGCTAGTTTGTGGCGTGTATTCGGAAATTCAGTTGCTATTATGGAACTTGCCGGAATTTTGGAGTGTGGCATTACCGGAGTATAATTGATGCCGCGGGCGTCGCTTGTGCTTGTGGAGTATGATGTCATAGATTACAATACCCAGAGAGCCGTTTGCCCCCCAAACCTCTTATTATTGTCCGTGTCTCAACAGGAATAACGGATAGCACTGTAGAAGCGTTCACCAAGATAGGGTCCGGGGTGGTCTACAGACACCGCCGCCCAGAACTGTTGTTGGTTATATTCTCTACAGAAGAGACCGGGCTCGGAACGAGGCATTCTGCCGGTTCATGAAGTGCTCGCTATGATCTTTAGTCTACTTGTGAGCTTTAGCAAGAACCATTTGATTAGCGGGGTGGGTTATAATTTTGCAGTCCAGTGCCGGGACCATGGGTGATCGTGGCGCCGACATCCCCTAAGGGCCGCGGGGTTATTTGGTAATAAGCTTGGTTTTTCGGGTGGGTTCTCCGGCCTGCATCGGAATTAAAGTCAGGTTAACCCTCACTAACTTGCCCGCACAGAAGTGAGACACACTCTTATGGAGTGTCAAAGGAGATTTCGCCAATGGCGAGATGCTATATTCTTGTGGGTGGGATTAGAAATGAATGCTTGCAGATTTCACGCGACATCTTAAAGACATGGCTGTATTCATAATCACAGCTTCCTCGGCATTTCTGGGAGTTCCAAGTTGGAGGAGAAAATGATCTCTTCATTCTCCGGCGCATTTCAGGCTGCGCCCTGCACAGGGCAGATATCTTTTGCGTCGAGGTTGGTGCTAGGAGAACTTGTCAAGCGGTTTTAGATGGCTACTGTGATCGGGTTGGAGGAGCGATAGGTTAATTGTGGTAGGAAAGACGAATAGCGGATGGAATGGTATTACGGGTTGGAGGGGTGGGATAGTCATGGTTTCTAGAGCCGGCTGCTGCTCTTAAGCGCGATCTAGTCATCAGACCTGATACCCACTTCAATCTCGGATTAATGGTATCATAAGAATATGTTTACCATCTCGGCGCTGTATGGCCTCGGCCTGGCCGGACTGTGGGCTGGCTTCTGGGGCTCACCTAGCCGCGCCCGGCCGCTCTGCGGGTATCTCCAGGATTACGAGTGATTGATTGTGATTGCCCTTATTGGGGGTGTATTTCAGATTAAAAAAGAACGCCAGTGTACGTATCACTAGCCCCTGTATGTGCATTTGCATAATGGGTGATATGTTATCTTCACGAAAATTTCTCGTGGGTTCAGATTATTTATTATTCTATGGAGTTGGGGCTGAAGGATCCCTGGGTGTAGGTAGATTTGAGCCTAGATCTGGAGTATGAGTTCATATTTTCGCTTAAATTGTTGTGCTCACCGGGATCATCAGGACCACAGGAAAAGAAATGATTTGGGTTCCGGAATTAGTGGGGATGGAGCCTGCCTACTTGGAGAATGTGAGGATCGCGGTGATGTTGAAGTGATAGGGGGGAACAACTTTGTAAGTGAAAAATAATTTTTAACACGCAAGCAATCTATCTACTATACGTTTTAGGAATATATTGAGTGATATGAGATTATCTAGCATCTGCGGTACCCAAATCTTTGGGCTTGTCGTAATGCTTTTTTATTTCTCGTTGTGTTTGAGAAATAATCCAGCCAGAGGTAGCTTCAGATATTGGTAGGCATCTTGAGATATCACCAGACATCATAAGATATCTGCTACGTATTGACAGAGTATTCACCAACTACACCGGGCATAGTGAAAGTCCTCCAGCACTCTGGGATGCCCACAAAGCCTATAGTCTTTATGAGAGCTAGACCTAAGTGTCCTAGGTCGGTTTTATTTTGACTTGGCCTGGCAGGACTGTTTATCTTTAGGCCATCGGCAGACCAGCCTGGTTGCTTGAGAACAATGGGCAGCTGTACAAAGATTATATTTGTGTGGCTACTGGTCGCCGAAGCCTGAACGGCAAACGCCATATTGTGATAGGGAGTCTGGGGATTGTGCGATCGCTATATGCGCCCCTCGCAATGGCGAGATTTTTTTTTTTTTTTTTTTTATTTTTTTTGTTTTATTCTATTTATGCATCTAGCCACATGGCTATGGCACAACCTGAGGCTGCCTATGTAACAAACGACTA
>LN890961.1:454434-505390 GCA_900010015.1 Tuber aestivum | reverse complement strand
AGGTCGGTTTTATTTTGACTTGGCCTGGCAGGACTGTTTATCTTTAGGCCATCGGCAGACCAGCCTGGTTGCTTGAGAACAATGGGCAGCTGTACAAAGATTATATTTGTGTGGCTACTGGTCGCCGAAGCCTGAACGGCAAACGCCATATTGTGATAGGGAGTCTGGGGATTGTGCGATCGCTATATGCGCCCCTCGCAATGGCGAGATTGTTTTTTTTTTTTTTTTTTTTTTGTTTTATTCATTTATGCATCTAGCCACATGGCTATGGCACAACCTGAGGCTGCCTATGTAACAAAACGACTACCAACCCCACATCCATACCTACTATTAAAGTAACAGATTCTGCCCGCACCTCTTGGCCCACCCTGTGGGCCATTTCTTATGCCAATTCATGTGCCCCCCCCTACCCGTATGACTCAGGCTGCCACTCACATCCCCAGTGCTCAATAACTGTGATTTCTTTTCATCTCCTGAAATGCCCGCCAGAGCTTGAGTGATGCATCCTTTCCCCTCTGAGACCACAAGAGCTTGGCCATTGATAGTGCTCCCATTCCCAACCAGTCCTTAGCCCTCTTTCACTGAGCTGATAATAGGCGGCAATCCAGAAGAACATGTCTAACAGTCTGACTAGAGGAACCACAAAAGCATGCAGGAGAAGCGATCTTCCCAATACGGTGAAGGTAATGCCCACAATCATTATGACCCGTCCTAAGCCTGCTCAGCAGTGTGCGTGCCCCACGATCTTTGCGCTCAAAAACGACATTCCACCTCTTACTCGGAGTCCCACCATAACTCTTGCCTTTACCTGCCACTGCCCTATGATAGTGTTTGCTCCATAGCTGTCCACAGAACTCACGCGTGCGCCATCGTAGATAAGCTATTGAGGTGTAAGCATGGCGTCCACCACGTGCCATCTGCGCTCCTGCCTTTGCAAGCCTATCCGCCTGCTCGTTTCCCTCCACCCCACAATGACCCTTCACCCAACCAACTGTTACAGTAATACCATGTCTCTCTGCCCTTGCGACAAGTGCCCATACACGTTGAACAACTGCTTCTCCTGATGATGCCTCCCTTCGGCCCATTCGCTGTACAGCTGCCTGATTATCGGACAGGACTAAGATTTGCTTCCTGCCTTCCTGAACTGCCATCAACAATCCATTTCGTATCCCAGCCTCAATGCCCACAAGCTCACTATCATAGACCTCCATTTCTTTTCCCAAAGGAATTCTCGCACCATACTCAACACCCCCATTATCCCTCCTCCACCACCCAGCTCCAACCCATCCTCCAATCATGGACCTATCTGTAAAGACTAACACCTCATCTGTCTTCTCCTGCCATACCCACAAGTCTTCTATACCACTTCCACCCCCCTCCTTCCCTAATCCTCTAGCCATAACCCTAGGACATATCCCATCCACTCTCCTTCTACAACTAACCAGCTCAATCCTCTGAGCACTTGCCCCGGCCAGCGCACGCAGACTTTGGGACATCATCTCAGCAGGGGTAACACGCTGTTCCAGGCCTTTCCTTCTCCTTCCCACCCTATAGGCCAGGTCCCTATCACCAACGGGTAGCCTCTTTCGGCCTACTATATGATGAAAGTCATGGCCCTTGGCTCCCGCTACTGCCGAAATTGCCTGCTGACATGTACGCTCCTGTAACCGTACCTGCGTAGGGGCAACTTGAGTTTCAATGAGAACTGCCTGCCCTGGAGTACTCCGGAACATCCCCCCAATCCTCCGTAAATGTTGCATATTCACCGTATCCACTTGTTCTGTCAGTGTCCTTTGACCCTGCCACCATGCACTCGACTCAAACTCAAAGCTTGACCTGGAGCAGGCTAAATAAAGTAAGCAGGCAGACCCTACTCCCATTCCCCTACCCACACACAATCTTGTAAGAAGTCCGCCACTAACTCTCAAGGCAGCAAGCTTCCTCCTGATATGAGATCGGAAATCAAGGTTACTGTCAATCCAGACACCCAGAACTCGGATGTCCTTTGATGACCGAACCACTTGACCATTTGGCAACTTCACCCTTGCAGGACTCCCACCTATGCATAGAAGCTCCGACTTGCTCCATTCCCAAAAGAGGCTATTAGAATCACCCCAATCCTGTGCCACGGTAAGCAACTCCTCTGCAGTAGCGGCATTCGCAGCTTGGGTCTGACCACTTATCCTTATGATCACATCGTCAATGAAGCTCATTATGCGGACTCTCCATTGCCTAAACTTTCTGTGCAGCAAATATAATAGTGGGGCCAAATAGATGTTAAACAGAGCTGGAGAGCATGGACTCCCCTGTGGAATACCGGTATCAACTGCTGCCCAAGGCCCCTGAGTCCCATCAAACCGTAAACTAGCTTCACGGCCACTCATGAAGTCCTTGACCCAACGAGCGATATATGTTGGATAATTTAAACGAAGCATGGTATCAACTAAGGCTCCACGTGAGACATTGGTAAAAGCCCCCTTAACATCAATCGCAAGAAGCATAACCTCCTGCCTGTCGCGTACCTCCTCTATCATATCTTGTATAGTAAACGCTACTGACAACTCTGCCGACCTGCCCCTCCGACCACCATATTGATTAGGGTGTAGCTTGCCCTTCTCCTCCCCTAACAGGTGTAGTCTCTGTGCAACAATACTCTCGTTCACCTTACCCATAGTATTTAGAAGGGAGATAGGCCTATAGGCCCCCACCACACTATAGTCTGGCTTATTTGGTTTAGGAATAACAGCCACAACCGCCCGCTTCCACCTCTCAGGATGAACCCCCTGTCCCACTATAACATTTGCCACAGAAACAATCTACTCCCGTAGAGTTTTCCAGCACCTCTGAATAACCAGAAATGGTATGCCATCCTCCCCTGGCGCTTTGTGGGGTGCCTGTGAAAAGACTGCCCACTCAAGCTCTTCCACTGTGATATCTTCAAAGATTCCTTGTTCTACCAACTCTGCCCCCCGATCAGGTGGTACACAAGGAAGAAGCTCCTGACGAAGAGCCTACTCCTTCTCTTCAAAGGAAACAGCAGATCCCTGCACGGTTACCAATTCAGGTAATCTAGTAGTCCGTACTCCTTTAACCACTCGGAGGATCTGCCACAAATCCTCCCTACCTCGCTCTCCTACAAAGTCTTCCCACATTTTTTTCTTCTTTGTCCTTATAGCCCTAAAGTAGGTATTCCGACAGACCTTGTAGTACCCCAATGCATCATCTCGGTCTTGCTGCAGGACTGACTGCTTCCAGACCCTTCGGGCCCGAGTTGCTGTGCCACGCAGAATTCCCAGCTCCTTATCCCACCATCCCTTCGACCTCCAATGCATCTTCTTTCTCCTAAAAGCCATCATCCCAGCCATCAACGCTGCTCCTAGTAAATCAGCCAACTTACTCCCATCACAAGCCTCACATGCCTGATTCCACTCTCCCTCCCGTTCCCTAACAACTACTTCCACTGCCCTTACACACTCCTCCCACTCCTTCTCAGTAGCCTCCTTAGTTATATAACTCTCCTGAATTGGTGATGACACCCACTCTGCCTGTCCCAAGATATCAACTGCTATTGCCTCATGGTCAGACCCAATATCCTCATTCTCGTATACTGCCCATCTCACATCCATCTGGTGGGTATCCACATTACACCATGCAAGGTCCAGAGTACTCTCTGAACTACCCCGCCTCCAAGTACAAACTCCCGGCTGATTTAGTAAACAGAGTCTTTCGCGGTCCATTGTATCCAATAGAGCAATGCCCCTTGCATCCGCAGCCCTGCAGCCTGCGTCCCAAACCTCATGGTGAACATTAAAATCCCCTAACAAAAGAAACATACCCTCTTGAGCAAGCCCTACTGGCCAGCGATCCATCACCCATCCCTGCACCTCATGCCCTGAGTTGTAAATATTGCACACCCGTAATTTGAGACCTCCTTTTTCCACGTCCACAATCATTGCATCATCCTCTACCCAAAGTGTTGGTCTAGCACAAAAGGCCACTCCCGTATCCTTCCGAACATAGGTACATACCCTTGGCCATCTGCCTCCTCCAGCCCGTATGATTAGAAAATAACTTGGGTGTGTCACCGTAATCCACCCGCCAGCCACCACGCCCACCCATGGTTCCTGAACCACTACCACATCAGCTCCACTGCTCGACTCCAATGCTCCTTGCATGCAATTAGTACTCCTATTACAGTTCACCTGAAGGATTCGTATGTGTTCTGTCATATTGGATTGACCAGAGCACTAGTTGATTTCTTTTCTGGTTGCTCGTGGGCCCTAACTAATCCTGAGGTTTTGAGTGCATCCTGCTTGGCCCTCTTCCATGCCACACAGCCTTGCCAAGTACCTGGATGAGTACCCCCACAGTTTGGACACTTTACTTTATAGTGTGAACAAAGTCTTTGTCTGATGTCACAGCTGATACAACGGTGATGGTACCCAGCATGCGAACCTGAACACAAGTAGCATTTTGGAAGCCTTGTACACTGGTACCAGTAGTGCCCCAATCCTGCACACTTTGTGCATTGCACAACCTCACCCCGTGGCCTAAACCTGCGAAGTCCAAGTCTACTTCCTTCAATAGAGACAAATCCACGCGATATCAATGCCGCATGCTCTGACTCCATAGAGATATGGACCACCAGAGAGTCATATGGCTCATCCCCATTAGCCTTCACACCCAACCACCGCCATTCCTTCATAACCTTGATCCTATTTTCAACCTCTAATGTCTTCCTCAATTCCGTCATGGATCCATCCCACTTTCGATCAACCCCATAAATCACAATCCCAGCCCACCGCTCAACCAATGCTACCCCTTCCACCTCCAGTCCTACCCCCCTCAAAGTAGTATCTATCGTACCACCCATCTGCTGTAGCCTTGCAGCACCACTAGCATCCAGTGCAGTAACTATCAACTTCTGAGCACCAGACTCGTTCCGGCCTCGGCATACGGACCGTATTATACTTCCACCACCACTCTGAGTCTCCTTATCCAGCTCCTCATGAACCCTCTGAACTTCCTCGTCGGTTGCCCTCGTACTCCCTGCTAGTGCAATTATTACCTCCCGCTTACTGCGCCTCTCCTCTCTCAACAACCTCTCGTTCTCCGCCTTCATCTCTAATAGCTTTCTGCTTCCCGGAGGTGCATATGCTCCGCCAGCTGCAGCTGCTATTCCAGCCCATGATGCCCTCTCCTGTCCCCCCCTATTCCCTAGAGTCCCTGCATCACCCTGGCGCAACACTGGCAACTTAGAGCCACAGCCCACATCCGCTGGCCCACAGTTATGTGCAGGTAATGCCTGACCTGCCACTATCGCTGTAAGTTCACTCACAGCAGTTGTCAGCTTCTGTAGCTGCACCTGTAGCCCCTTGAGCTCCTCCTCCCTCTTCCGGTCTCTCTCTTTCAACTCCCTTATCAAATCCATCACCTCCTGCTCCACCACTGACTGTGGTCCCCTTGGCACCCCAGCAGGGGCCCACCGGCTGATATTCATTCCAGTCAGAGCTCCCTCCTTTGACCGTGCCCGCTTAGACCGGCCTCTACCCTGTGCCTCCTCTGCTTCTACCTGATCCGCCCAACTAATTCCACTTCCTCGCTTCTCTAGGCTACTCGGAGTAGGTGTATCAACACCACCCTCAGCACCGGGAGTCAACTCGCTTCCACAATCACTTTCCAAGTCCTCCACCAGGGACCCACCCATAGAAACATCATCCTGCCCAAAGGATACAGAGAGATTCCGTTGCAGTTGAGGCCCACCAAGAGATTTTGGTGACGGTGGTGACTCCAAGACGACATCCATCCTACCCTCCCTTCCCGGACCAGTGTCATGTGCGGGTACATTATCCTGTCGCCTAATTGTTCTGCTTGGTGTCCTGTAGGTCCTAGCAGGCCTCCGGACCCTTCCCAAACCATCTCCCATCGCCTCCCGGATACGTTCTCTTTCATCCATCCCCTTCCGTCCTTTTCCAATATCCCGTAGCTTCCTCGAGTTCAGCACGGTAGTCCATTCCTCCTGAGTTAGCTCCATCGTACCTGCCGGAACTCTGTGGTGAATGTTTGCTTGTTTGTTTGTCAACCGAACCTAACCCTGTGGCCCCCCCAGGGGCTGGGCGTAAGCGAGCTCTGTGTGGATAGGATCAGTTACATGGGTGAACTGAAGCACTCTGAGCAAACTGATAAAAGGAGCCCGTACTGAACAGTATAATCTGTCAGGTTTAAGGGGGGGGGGGGGGACTGTTGATGTAGAGCAGTGTTCAATTGATCCGGGGTTTTCCCTCTCCTAATTGGCTACTTTTAGCGGAGACAGTTTTTATTCTGGTTTTTTCATGGCGAGATGTAGTAGCGTGCGATGCTGTGGGTTGGTCGGATAATATTTACCCTACCCTCCCTAGTTAGAGTCATCACAATTGCCTTTCTACCCCCAGCTTCAGCAAAGTGTAAGAGTGTACAAGGATGGTTCCTCAAGGTAGAGGCTTGTGAGAGGCAGGAGCGGGTCACTAAGTAGAGGTCGATTTCCTCACTCCCCAGGAGCGCCCATACGACATTCACTCGAGATCCGCACATTGCCCTACGAAGCGTAGTGGAATTGTGCGAACGTGCTCATAAATTGTTAACAACCCTCGGGCCTCCCAGAAGAGTCCATACCACCTCCACATGCAGAGGTTTCAAATTGGCCCTATGGCGGAGTTCGGCGTTTGCCATAGAAATCTCCAACAGCGCGCAAACAGTTGCCACGTTTCCCAAACCTGCCTCAATATTTACCCGTGTCTGTTCAGCGGTATTGAGCGCATTGTGGTGGAGCCCGGCGAGCATCAGTGTGTGAACGGCGGTCACTTTGCGGTCGCTTACTGCTTCGCATAGCAGACGTACAGATGTGTGCTTGGGGTGGTATCTACCGTTAATGGCTTGATCGATCCATCTCTCTAACAGGCCCTTGATTCTCTCCCTGCCTCCCCGCCCTGCCACGAAGTATAGCAATCTTCTACCATACTCCGAGGATAAGGTATGAATTACGGCCATGATGGGTAGAGACAAAAATGTCAGGAAAGTAGCGGTTCGTAGGAGGAGTGCGTTTAGGTCAAATGCATACCCCAACGCCCTGGCCATTAGAAAGTCAATCTCATTTGTCGAACGAAGAGATGACATTGTGGGAGAAGCTCGGCCAACTTTTTGTTTCCATAGAAGGGTATTGGTGGCGTTGGAGTTTCCCTCCAGATGTGAGTGTTGACTGGATTTATACTTAGGAGCTCCAACCAAGGGAGCCCGCGCACGTGAGGGAGGTTCGGCGGAAAGCTGGCGGTAGCAGCAGGGATGGCGGTCATTTCCTGGGTTTCTGCACGGCGGGGAGGTAGTCTGATTTGGAAATAGAGACATTCCTCGCTGGCCGCCTTAGTGCGTGGCCGATCGACACCGGTTTGGCCGCCTTTCCAACTCCACTCTGTTTTTAACCAATATAAACTCTTGTGTTATACCCTTAGGCGGGGGATATTGTAGTTTGTGAGCATGTGGTCTGTTGGGTTCGACAATAAAGGCTGACTTTGTTCAGGAGGGGTATGCTCTTTCAGTATTCTGCATTGCCAGGGATGGACAGGATGATAGGATATTCCTATAATTCTGGTTAGCATGGAAGACTAAAAAATTCTCTAGCGTGGGTGAGGGAGGGAGGGCTTTATGAGTGTTGAATTATGAAGTGAGTTGGAGTTGGGTGGGAATGCTCTGGATTGCTTCACTTAGAGGAATTTTGTTGTTAGACATCAGTGATCAAGGTTTGTGGTCTCTCCTCTCTCAAGGAAGCGTGTGATTTAGTATAGTATTAAAGAAATAATTAAATTTTAATAATAATAATATTTAACCCTCATAGAAATAATCTGAATATACCTGCTGGTTGGATAAGTATTTATTCCGGGGGTAATCTTTTGTGAAACACCCAGCTGGCGCAGTGGTTAATATGTCAAGAACCAATTAACTTCCTGTGCACTTAGCGGGAGCCCGGGAGTTCAATTCCGACTCAGAAATGAGTTATGGTTGAACGATCCATCACGTGGGGCAGGGAGAGGAACAGAACCTGCCCTATGGGAACTGGGAGATTGAGGTGGCAGCATCCGACTCTGGGCCATACCCTTAGGGGTGTGGTTCGCGATCGGCGGGTAACATAGCAATAAAAACTTTTTTTTGTTCATTTTCATTTGAAACAAGAACCTGGAATCCAGAATTTTATATAAACTGTATGGGCTTCCTCTGCAAAGTTGGCCATTTACAGTCAAACCACTTTTCACCATTGATCTCCTTGAAAACATGCTGTATTTTCTTGAAAAGGCTTCTTAAGAATTGTTACTATGATACCGGTAAAGAGTGTGTCTGCTAGTCCCCGGGGCTGTGGCAGTTCCAGTAGTGTCCAAGCTTCTGAGAATATGTTTTTAGAGATGGCGCCAGACAGTTGGCGATATCAATGAACTGGTACATGAAGGTTGAGGAAGACAGTCATTGGGGATTCCCATCTCCAGTGTTCTAATATGAAGGGAATCCTGCAACTTGAAGCACAACAATATCCTAACATCACGGAACCACGAAATTCTAAGATAGTTGTAGGCTCAACAAAATATTTCCAGCATTTGGCGCCACCTACACCCGTGCCTTGGAATACATAAGCCATCAAGACTCAATTTTATTCCAGATATTGTATGACAGAACCCCCGAACCTTTTCCCACCCTCTCCACCATTGCACAATACATATTAATAATGATAAAAAGAAATAATCTACACCATATTAGCAAGCACCATCCCAAAACCCAACAACAGCGCAAAACCAGGACTGTTAATCCATAATCGCAAGCAATCACACTTGTCATAGTTCCTGCCAAATCACATTCTATCATAGCTCAAGTACATTATTGCACTATATTATATATGTCTGCATAGCATAAAGTGCCTGAGATACCCTCTGAAGTGCAAGGCTTGCTGTTTAAAACACTTCCGTCATAATGGCGAAGGGGGCTATATGAGAGGAAAAAATAAAAAAAATGGGATCGGGCATTTTTTTTTACTGTCGGTGTTACTGCTTTGACCGTCGTTCCGGGGTGACTGGGCAATACCCGTATGTATCTATGTGTATATGGATTTTCTTCTCCGTGCTCACTTGCTTTTTCTATCCTGGTTATTGTGTTTCTGTATTTATTAACTTTTATTGTGGGTTACGAAATCGGCCCCTCGGAGGCTCTCAACTTTCCTTTACCGTTGTTGTGGCTTCTTGCTGTCGCCCGCTTTTCGCAACTCTCGGGGTTGGAGGAACTAATACTGTAGTGGTGGGATGCGCCTTAGTGGGTTGGATAATAGACAATGTTTTTTCTATTTTTTTTACCATTTCTGTTCGGACGCCTTAGTTTCGGGCACCGTATCAGTTGTGCGATATGAGTGAATACAGTATTATTCTAGCACTAAGATACCTAAGGACAACGGCCCTTTTAGGATAGAGTCTAGATATAAAAAAAGGGGATCCCGAGAATGACGTGCGCTTCCAACAAATCCAGAACCCCAAGAAGGAAGCGACATTTCTGTTTGGGAGGTGAGGAAAAATAATCGCTTCCAGCTGTGGAAGCAATACCAGTATTCACCTCTTCAAGGTGTTTATCACTTCCCGCCGGTGCAACACTAGCCTTGGCTGCACTGGGTGCATATATACTAACTTTATAAACAACTACTCCGCCGACGGCATGCTAGTACAGGTATAAGAAAAAAAAACCCCCCCGATCGGCAGCATTTTGAAGCTTGTCGTGCCGACATTCTCGCTTTTCTAACAACGAGAAACACAGAAGCCGGTTATATACGGTTAATTATCACTACCTATTTTGTCTCAATGTGTTAATTCAATTCATAGTGAGGTTGGATATTAATGAATGGGACCAACTCCGCATCACCCGCACAAGAGAAAAAGAAAAAACCGGTGCGCCTAAGACGCAAGCAAAAGCAACTAGATGAGCGACCCGTACGAGGGCCAAACGTAATATACTCGGGGTCTGGATGGACACGTCGGGTACTGTACCGCACTGTCCTGCACCATACATATTGTACAGTACAGTGGGGCAACAGTTACCTGATATGCAGATCCGGGTGGATGTGGGCCTCCTGGGGAGGTGATAGGGAAACTGGCTGCCCCGAGGGGAAAACAAGTCGTGGTTATG
This sequence comes from Tuber aestivum, assembly GCA_900010015.1. Taxonomy (NCBI): domain Eukaryota; kingdom Fungi; phylum Ascomycota; class Pezizomycetes; order Pezizales; family Tuberaceae; genus Tuber; species Tuber aestivum. Next base: position 495,205 of record LN890961.1, on the reverse strand, counting down.
AAATCAATATTGTAAATGGACTAACTTAGCCGGTAACAATGATGGTAGATGTTAGGAGTATCATACACGACCCGTTAAGAAAGTGGCCCCTAGTAAGCCAGTATCCTATCTCGTCTGTTCCTTTCTTGCCTTTTTTTTCTCTTTTTTTCCTAAGGTTGGAAACCGACAGCTAAAGTAGTGGCTTTTACTCAAGTGCAAGAACAGTTGTTCCCAGAGACACCCTTAGCTAGCCAAACGCACCACCTGGAAAGGGATTTTTTGCCTTATGATCAAGTGTTGTTCTAGAGCATAGGCCACCGACTCTTTCTGTAGTAAAATCCACAGGATTTCCAGCACACCCAGAGGATTACACTACCGAGACATACATGACGCGTTACTCCCGTAATCTGCACCGAGGTCCATGCAACACGCACAGCCTAACTCTCGGGGGATAAACGACCATTACCTGATTAAAGTGGTTTTTGAAGATACAGCGTTCAATTCTCAGGAGTTTCTGCACTGCCACTAGAATCCCGACCCAAATACTTGCTGGCCCTGAAGTTCAATGCTCCACTTCTTGCTTCCATAATACGTTCCTCCCGTCCCAATATTACTCCGTGCAATAGAGGAAAATCCAATCTCAACGTAAGATTCCCCCCATACAATAAACCAAACAGAAATACCACTTCCAGTGATGCCTCCATTTGTCTACATTCCCTTACTAGGGATAAGGCAAACCGGCTTGTTCTGCAGAAAACTGAAGGCACGATCTTAAAAAAAAATTAGGGTTATCCCTTCAATCCCAAGGTGTCAGGCGTTATGATACCTGTCGCATGAGCCGATGGGCACATTATCAGCACAACACAGGTTACCTACTAAGACCAACCCATCCCACCTAGCAGAGCGTCGCTTACTGCTACAAGGGGAGTATTTTGGTACGTTTGTAGGCTAAAGGTGGAAAGTATAGAGTCTGGGGGCCATGGCAGAAATAGTGACTACAGATGTTTTCTTTCCCCTTCCACTCGCCCGTTTCCTTCTTTCACCTTTACCTTTTACTTATTTTTTGCGGGATGGAGGATATATATGGCAATGATACTAATACACATATCGCTCACCTCTCTAGAGAGTGTTTCTAATTAGGATTTAGTATTGGGATTTGATGAGAATTTTGATAGGTCTGCTATCACACTACATATTTGTGTTTTTCAGTAGAGGTCTCCGACGGCGCAGCTTTTAATCAAGGTCCCTCCAATGCCATGCGGCTAGTCGGGTATAGATGGAGATCATCAAATAAAAAATTAATCCTTTCCCTCTTTCCTTGTCTCTGGCCAATACTAGAGCTACTTCTCCAGATGATCGTTTCAAGATCTAAACAAAACAAAACAACTTTGCATGAGCCTCTCCACACCCTCACCCACACACAGTCCAATTCCACCGCCTTTTCAGCACTGCTTTCCCGCAAAATATCAGCACTCTCCTAGCTCCTAAGGGCGTGTTCGGCTACGACCGTTCCGTTCCGTTCCCCATACAAATGACCCTTACCTCCCGTTTGGAAAATCCCTAACGGAATCGGGTGTCTGGCAACCAAGAACACAGTGCCCATTCCATTTGGAAATGGCCATAGCAGAATTATTGCCCTACACTAAGAGCACTGAAATTTTAGATCATGTATATAGTGAAGGTTAAAAGTAAATAGAATGAATTCCCTTGCAATCTGGAATAATAAATTAACACCCTCAATCAATGTCATATCAACATCCTATGCACACGATTGACATATTAATGAAGACAATAGAGCTAATATTCAATGACAGACTCAATTGCAATTTCCTCTATAATCTATTATTATTTTTTCCTTCCAGCACAATGTGTTCATACCTCTAATCATACAGGACATTTGAACCATAGGTTGAGGGCTGGTTGGAATAATATTTTTGGTAGGAAAGGCACAGGGATTTTTAATGGATTAATAACTTGAATGAAACTGATTGTAGAAAATTTTCATGTAGGAGGAGGGCAAGTTTTCAATAGGATAATTAGGGTATCTCTCTAGCAATAAACAGGTCGATTACCAAGTCAAATAGGTTTCCCCGTGGCAAAAGGTGTGAAATGGAAGGCAACCGTTTTCTGCAAAACAAACCATCAGGAATAGAATGGTTGCTTACTGTTCCGCTTTTGCTGAACAGGCCCTAAGTGGGCCTAATATTGGGCAATTGTTTGACAATTTCCAGGACCTTAAGGATACGATTAAAGATTGGGCAATAAAGATAAATACTTTCTTTTCGGACCACCGATACAGGCTACAATTACCCAATCCACACGTTTGATGTTCCAAAGGTGTGAGACTCTTGTGGCTGCCGTCCCCGGTTACTGATATTTGCCGGTGTAATTTCTTTTTTATCTAATCATCATCACCTATACTTGATAAGCTGTAACATTGGTGAGACATTGTAGTATTGGAGAGATTCGTAGTCAAACGCTGTAGCGTTGGGGACCTTTATTGTTTTTTCTTCTCTATTGATGATGATGCTATGGTTTGGAGAAACCTGGGTTACTTCCAATTGCTAGCCGTAAGGTCTCCGGTCACATTCCCCCCAGGGGTTTCCTCCTATTACGCACACTAGTCCCAGCCGTCTTTGTCACCCAACCTTAATTATCACAACCAACTTCTCATCTTACCTAAAATCTTTATTACCCGATCCTCAAACTCTGACTTCCTCTTCCTGCCTAAATTTCAGCCATCCTCCGGCACTTCCCCTAGTCGTCTTGGACGGAAGGAGGTCCTTCCTAAGTGGTTCCCCGGCAGGATAGTCAAAACTTCGCTCTCAATCAACTCCCTTGCCCACTATTCTTTTTTAGATAGCACGTTAATTTCAAGCATAGAACCTTAACCACGGCTTCCCGTTGGCTAAATTTGCTACAACCAAGTTTGAAAATAGAGACCCGTCTGCACGCAATTTCTCAAGATTTCCTCTCTCCCATCGCGCTGGTTTAAAAAAACTTTTCAGCAAGTTACTTGCTCCAAGTCTTCCGGTACAAGCTTTTCCCTGTGCTCACACGAATATCGGGGCGCGTGCTTCGCCAGGTCAGAATGCCAACTTCCGGAATCCGCTTCCTTCCTTCCTTCACAGGGAGCGGGTTGAGAGAATTTCTTTATCCAAGTACTTCAACCCCTATGGGCGAAGAACCTCCCTCCTCTCCTCAGCTCCCTATTCCCATCCCCCAAGGGGTAGCCAATATCCCCCCATCCCCCGGGGTGGTACTCCAGTGCAGCCGTTTAGCTTCAAAAATCCTTACCTTTTCCGACCCAACCGCTCAAGCCCATTGGGTTCACGATCTAACTACTCTAACTCTCTCCCTCTCCTCACAGCTCACCGCCTCTAGAACTGCTCTCAACATAGAGGTTGAACGCTCAGCTGATGCGCGAGCTGTCAATGGCGAGCTCAGGAAAAATCTTGCTGCCAGCGAAGAGGCCCTCGCGACAACAGTGAGCATGCTAGCCGCGCAGACCGCAAAAGCCGCATCGGCCCGTTCCAGTCTCCGGAAGAGAGCGGCGGAGATTCAGGCGAGAGATTTGGAAATCCAGAAGATGAAGGAATCTACCAAGCTGTCTATCGGCACTAATTCTGCTAGGAATGCCAACATGGTTCGGAACACCGTTGGCTGTGTATCCACTAGTAGCGGTGAGGGGGTTGAAAATCTGGACGGCCGTGAGTCACCAAGTAACGTGGGTTCTGGAAGCGCTCGCCGGGCAGCGCTTGAGAAAGCACTCCTAGAAAAGACCCAGTTGCTCAAGGCAGAGGAGTGCCGCGCTGTTGGCCTACGCAAACTCCTCAATTCGGCCATGGAGGAATTTGGCCGTTTGAAAACGCGTCTAGCAGAAGTTACTGACTCAGACAGACCTCCGCTTCCTGAAACACCGAGATACAGAAATGAGAATCTCTGCACACCAACGGGACGCGAGAAGCAACGATCGAGAAAACCTCACCAGTCAAGTAATAATAGAAACAACAGCTACAAGAAAAGTGCCCCGAGGCAACGGGCCGAATGGATTTTCGGGGAAGAAGCAGAGAGATCACTGTCCGGCACAACCGCAGAAATAGGTACCAAATCGCCCTTAGTGATACATATCAACGAAAGAGATACAGTTTGGTCCCTGGAGGGTGGTGATCCGTTTATAAGAGTAAATCAAGGCAGCCGGTATATGACGTTCCCTCCAGAGGTAGCGCCGAGGTCCTATCGTCCTGACGCTGGAAGGAGAAGGGGAAACGCTTTCTTTGCAATTTAAAGATTTCCGATGCGTGGGAGGTACCAGGTTTTTCCACGCTGTCCGGCCTATGTTTCCTATTTCACCTTCCCTTCTCGATTCCGCTATTCTACTAGTATAACAAAGGGCTCACCTTCCTTATTTCCTATGACTATGTTATCATGCACAGTGCATATTTTTCACAATTATGGTACAGCAGTTGACGGAAGCTGTTCCTCCCTCGTTGAAATGACCAGAAGTGAATACGTAACCATACCGCACTCGAATCTGTTCTCTGTATATCACGCCTATCCACACCGTGTCACCTGAGATACAAATTGGGAGTTGAGCCAATGTATCACATCTAAACGAATCCCGTATGATATATGGGAAAGTAGTGTAAAGACAGTATAATCCACAAAGAAGCTCCATCGCTACCCTATGCTAGCTATAGTGGCAAATCTCTACACTACAAGCAGGGGAGGCTAGAGTAGACCTCAACGTGGAAAAGATTGCTCATGCCCTATTACGCACTAATTATGACAGGGGCGACAGTTCGTGAGTCCTCGCATACTAGTCGCGGAGACCTGCCAGGGCCATTCAGAGAATTGGAAGTCAGTGTGAATCCCTTTGCTATCCATGGCATGATACTATGAACCACAGATCACAACCCCCACACTATATCCAGCAGTATTGCTTAGGTATAACGAGATACGAGCTTACTGGCCCATAGAATTTCAATAACTTCTCGCCTAACAGACATAACCAGAGGTGCTGGGCCGTACTACACGGTAGTTTCTACTATCTTCTCTCTCTATCATCACTAAGGAAAATAATTTCTTCTATTCTTTCTTTATCTTTTTCGATTGAGGTGAGCGTTGCATTTCGCCCAAATTAAAAGCCCGTCCTAGGTCTTTAATTAGGGAAGTCAACCGCTCGTCACACCTAACTTGTTGAAAATAAATATAGTTATATCTCACTATGTCCGAGGACCGTCAGAGGCCGCGGTTTTTGCAATTTCTCCACCTATGTGAGGTCTCCCGTAATATAATTTCACTTTTTCCGTGCACTCTACCCGACCAGACAGTTTCCCAAGTTGTCCCTCGCGACTACAATTTACCTCAATGACAGAAATTCTACATTAGGGAGTACCTCTCACGAAGTGCCTCAAAATTTGAGACCGATTTTAGGACGGGGCTCACAGGTGCCCACAGATAATCTACCATACAAATTTTTATCCGTATGTCCAGGTGCTGCTCGGGCCGTACCCCTGGTATGATACCGCCCAGAATCAAAACCCCGCGGGTCATGCACGACCCGCCGGTAGCGACGCCAGAATTACTCAAAGTTTTGTGAAAGCCCCCGGGACATGAGTAAGGTAGCCGAGGCCACTCTTTATAGCAATTCCTAAGAAATCTACTTCCGCAAAGCCATCAATTCTATCAGAAATAAATCGATTATCCCTTTTCTCATTCTGGGCACTTTTGAAGATTCTGAGTTCTCTAGACTAGTGTTCAGGGGGATGGGGAGATTCTGTAGAAGTTACACCTATGAAATCAAATATCTTGAAAATCAAATGTTTTATTTGTAAGTGGGGAGGTAGTGGGTAACAATTATAATTCCTCCAGGCAGTGTGTAGCACCGGTCCTCCCCCCTCCGCCTCTGCCCTTATATCAGGCGGCGCGATCTCTTTTCTACTCATTTGGTATAGTTCATGACCAGTGTTTAACCAGAATGTGGGATCTAACTCTTCAGGGGCGACATATAGTGTTAGCCAGAAATATTTAACATTAAATATTATAGCACCTTGATTTAACACTGTTCCCCAAATATTTAAGCCCCTTTACTAGTTGCGCCTTACTCATGTAATGTATTGGACCGGGAAGGGGATCAGGCGCAGAAGAGAGCCACTTAGTATGTGAACTTTGTTCAAACCCCCATCACAAATGTTTAGCCAAGATCAAATCAAATCTCCGAATTGAGCTCAAAAAAGGGCAGCCTAACACCCTTGCTATCAAGAGCATCCCCCACCATTCTCAATTTCCTCTCCCTAATACTAGGCGTCAATTAAGATTTCGAGATTTCTACCTTTTTAGTGCGTTTAATAACTGATCCACTTGCCTATCTCACTCTTTTCCCGTTCCAATAGGCTACTATAGTCCTTCTGAGGAAAGTAACCCGTGCCATCTACTACGACAAATCAAGTGCCAAATTTTGGTGGAGAACCGTGAGTAACGGTTGTGTGCGCATAAGTAATGATCAGGGGCAGACCCTCAATTTTGGCAAGTATAACTTAAAATCATGTCGTCTCACTCGCTCGACTTATATTCTACCGGCCCCTTCACAGTGAGATCCTTATGCAAATGAGATGGCAAAATAAAACCAAAACCATTAGCTTGACCAGACCTCGTACTTTTTTAATTTGCTAAGTTCTTGGGCTCCGGGGGAAGAGGATTTCAACCTTTACATGCCGCTTTAGGAAAGAGGTAATGAGAATTTGGGTGGATTTACGCTGGGGGGAAGAAACTACCCCGCATGAAACCCTAGTGGTCCTACCCCCGCCCTCGACCTTTTTTGTGCGGTTCCCCCTTTTCTTTTGTTTTCTTCTTTCTTAATTCTATTAAGATCACCTCTATTCCTTCGGAAACCCCCAACCCACCCTCCTTTTCAGGCTTATTTATATCTCCATTCCTACCAAGATCCCCATCTCATCCTTTCCCTTTACAATACATTCATTTTCTCTCCCTCTTTCCTACCACCATTATCATCTCTTTCCACACCTCCTTCATCCTCTCTCTCCCCTCCCCCTTACACCATTTTCATCCTATCTCAACCCTCCCTTACCACTACCTCCCCCCCATCACCATCTACAAGAACATTAAACACAGTCATCACTCAAGCCATTACTTTTCCCTCTCACCACTCTACCACCTTCACCCTTTTTAAATCCTCTTCACCCTCCTTTAACCCTATATCCACCTACCTCATCCCCTCCCACACCCTCACCTCCCTCCCACTTCCTTCTCTCCCACACCCACACCTCCCTCACCCTTCCGCCTTCCCCACCCTTCTACCCTCCACCTTCCTCCCCCACACCTCTCTTTTTCTTTCATTTCTTTAGTTTTCCCAAGCTTTACCAAAAAAAACATTTTCAAAAAACTAACAAATTTCTTTTCTTCAAAAATTATTCCCTTCTGCAGGTATGTTTGTGTGAGATGCTCAGTATTGTCTCCTATACCTACCCGGGTGGTTCCGGAATTTATCTAATGTCTCCTCATCCAGATAATCTCAAAACAACCATGGCTACTGCCAGAATTTCCTTTCCCCCTGGTCTCACCACCAGACCAGGGGGAGCTGGCACTCGCCCTTTCCCTGAGACTGCCTCCCGTTGCCAGCAGCTCATTTCGATGATCTCCGCCTCTTCCGACCCACTCGAACATTCCCAGTTGGTTAATGAACTAGCTGCCCTCAGCCTCTCTCTCTCCTCGCAGCTCACTGCGTCTAAAACTGTCCTCGACATGGAAGCTGTCCGCTTAGCCAATGCACAAGCCATTAATGACGACCTTAGGAAAAAACTCGCAGCGACCGAAGACGCTCTTGCTACCACCGCGAGCATGTTAGCTGTGCAAGCTGCAAATGCCGTATCGGCCCATGCGAGTCTAGAAGATGAGCGAGCCATCGCCACCGCAGTCATCAGAGAGCTTGTCGTCAAGGAGGATGCCCTACAGACGGCTACGGCAATGCTGAATGCGCAAAACTCAAACCTCGAATCTGCGCATGCGAGCCTCCACGAGAAAGACCAAGAGATCATCCAGAAAAATCGGGAAATCTACGCTAAAAACATTGAAATTCAACAGATGCAACGCGCCGGAGAGGCTAGAAACTCCCGCTTTACCAGTCACCGCATGGAGTTCCCGGAGTTGAATACCGGCGCTGTTCGTAATCTTTTTCCTAGCAGTAGTGATGGTGAAGGGAGTGGAAGTTTGGTTGGACAGCGATCTCTGGTTCTCAAGGCCCAGAACGCTGCACTCATAGCAGCATTGGCTGAGAAAGTCAACCTTCTGAGTGTAGAAGAACACCGCACAGCCAGCCTTCGCAATCTCCTTAACGAGTCTATTATTGAGGTTGGTCGCTGGAAGATGTGCCTTGAGGAGGCCACCAATCAGACCAGGCACACTCTCCCGGAGAATACCCATCCCAGAGCTGCTAGATCAGGGCCTCAGAGCTCGAACGTTCAGATCGCGAGACTCAAGGAAGCACTGGCCGAGAAAACCAACCTTCTAAAGGTAGAAGAACACCGCTCCTCTAATCTCCGGAATCTCCTCAATGAGTCTATTATCGAAGTTGGCCGCTTGAAAACCTGCTCCGGATCGGCCGGTGATGCAACCAGGCCCCCTATCCTGGATTCTCCACAGCATATCCAAGATGTCCCCGGCACACCCACCGGACAGAAGATACATCACCACGAAAAGCCCCGTCAAGCAGACAAGGCTCCCTACTCGGACCACAAGAAAGGCTTGCAACATGCCGAACAGATAGAAGATAGGGAAGCAGAAGGTTTGCCCACTCCCCCCGACTACACAAACCCACAATGAAGAACACCTAGTTAACGCTGCAGATGAAGGAGGATCTCTTACAGACGAAGAGAACGGAATGGCGCTCTCCACGGCTAGTACACAAGTCCAGAACGGAGAATCCTTCATTTGGTTCAGCGAAGGCGCTCTGTTGATGAATGAAGAGCCCGGGAGCGAGCATGCTACAGTTAACACCGAATTCAGCAACGAAAGGCCTTCCGTCGCATATACCGACGAAGACAACTTTTACACTTTCAAATCTGGACCGAGATGGTCCATATAACAAGGAGGAACACAGGGATAGGTGATCTGCGTCCGCTCCTTGCTACTAAAGAGATGTTTAAGTCCTACGAGGAAGTCAATGCTATGTTTGTGTTTTTAAAGGTGTCTGATGTAGGAACTTTGTGGCCGCTGGGTTCGCCGGATAGCTGGAGAATGGCTGTATGGGTTGTGGGGAAAAAAATTCGGCACGCATGGGATGACTGCACTTCCATCGTGTTCCTTATGTTCAAGTTCCATGTTTTTTTCAGAATTTTTTCACTCTTTCTGTTTTCAATCTTTTTCAACTTTTTCACTCTTTGTTTTTTTAAAAAAAAATTAAAATTTTAAAACCCCCCCCATCCGCTCCTACATAACCACAAGTAATCACCCATGCGCGAAAAAACCACATGGGGTGCGAGCATATGTAACTCCGGGTCCAGTGTCTTGAGAAGAGGTACTGTTAAGAAGACATCCAATTAGACTATGCATTTTTGATTCAAACCCACCTGATATAATTCACAAAAAGACAGTTGAATTCTAAGCTTGTTCATAATTAAAGAGAGAGAGAAATAAATGCTCCCGGGTATTAGGAGTAAGTGAGGGCGGCTAATAGCCGGTTACCCTCCTATTTCCCTTCGCTCATAGTCGGGCAAAGCAAGTGTGACACCACTTTTTTTTTTTAATAGGGTGATAGTTTGTGACTTGACACTGTGGCAGAAGAACAAACAACTGTAAATATGTATACAATATCGCAGAAAAATAATAGGTTATATTATTTCAATTAAATTCTACAAAATCAGAATTTCCTATAATAGAATCTAATGGAATACATGAAGATTTAGAGTCTGATTTGTTAGTCAAGTTATATTCATAAACTTACAACAGTCCTCAAACTCCCATGGTGCTATATATTCATACTCAATCCCATGTTCTGTATATGAATTTCTAACTCTGAAATCTAGTCTATACCATATACACTTTAATTGTAATATGATAACATCTATATTTTTTTCTGTTTCATACATAATTCCTATTTTTCTTTCTTCTACCAGCAGCCAGGGTCACAAACTATCACCCTAGAAAAAAAAAAAGTACTGCCACACTTGCTTTGCTCGACTATGAGCGAAATAGGAGGGTAACCAGCTATTATCAGCTACACTTTATTTTAAAGTTGTCAAATTTAGAAAGAATTCCATGACATTCAGCCTGGTATTCCAGCCAAGTAATATTATTGATGTTCCTGTTTAAACCATTTAAATTGTTATTAAGCTATACTGTGCTCGTTCTCTGAGGTTTCTTTATCACTCTTTCCCCATACTGGTAGAGCGGAATTACAATTTCATTGCTCTGTACCCTAAAGCCCGGTTCCGTTTTCTCGTCTCTCCGTTGCCATGTCCGTCGTTATGGTCTCCCGTTGTTATATCCTAGGTATGATAGCATGTTCATCTGATTCCGGCGGACTTCATACCACGGAGCCGTTTCCCGATTTCATTGGATTACATCCCCACACCCAGTTTATGTCTTTCTGGACCCCCGGTTCTTATTGAAATACCACGGGTGTAAACTTACCAAATCCAATACATAAAAACTAGTCTATGCAAAAGCAGTGTGAATATCTGGCCATCCAGTGGAATGGCAGTAGCAACACCGAACCTACCCACATTTTTCCTAATACCTCTCGTAGGATTATTGTTAGCCCGATTCTAGAAATGGTACCACAGCGGTGAGTGCCCGCCTCTCGACACCTAAAATTGGCACCTTTAGGAATTTCCACCACAATCCCGTAGAAAGAGCAAGTGGGTACCTATTTAGCTAGTTGAGGAGAAAGTGGATGAAAGGAAGCAAGCAGATTTCCGGGACTTCTTAGCCCACATCAAGCTAATCCAAGACGAGCCAACATAGCAATCTCTTGGTGTATCGCTTTAGCACTGTTGGCGTTAATTCGCACCTATCAGATACAGGAATATTCGACACTCGAGCCGCCGTAGGGATACCATTAGAGAGTGGGGGGCAACAGACCAGTCTGTACTAATATCCGAATAACAACATCCCTTACCGGGCTTAAACAACCAATGCCGTACGTTGAACTACAGCCCCTGACGCGCAATACCGGTAAACAAGAATATCTAACACCAACTTATCCATCACACAATGCTGCAGTTAATCGCGCGTTTGAAACCCAAAAATCGAGTTTTCCTTTGTCCTTCTATACACTGTGCCAAAGCCCCCCCCCTCCTCTGAGACCTCCATCGAGATCTAGGAGGTTTTCTATACCGGTCTGGCTAATCGTGTCTGGTATATTTGCGGTAGGTTACCACACTGTATCATACCACACTATACCGTACCGTGCTCCACATAAGCTTGTATTGCATACCCTAGATTCACCGAGTGACAGTCCATGCCCCGATGAGGGTTAGGGATATCTTGTTTGTTTTTTCCAATAGACTTTTTCCATTTTGGGTTTTCTACTCAACCTAATCTACGCGCACAAACCTACTCCCCATATCCGGCTATGATATCTTGCATGGAGATCTCCTGCTGCATAATATATAGTGCCTCGGTGATTTATGGAAGAAAACAAAAACCCCTCGGGTAGGTACTTTAAGGTCGGATTCATAACCGCACCAGGAGTACAGTACAAGTACTAGTACAGCAGGAGAGAAAAACGGAAGGACCTGATAAATTATTAGGATGTTCAGCTATCTTAAGTTATCTCACGCATCTACCCCCCTGCCCCCGTGCCCCTCCCCTCCCCTCCTCCCCCTGAAAAATAAAATAAAATAGAATACTGCAACGAGGCTAGAGGGAAAACTTGGATTCCTATCGCGGCCCCAAAATAATATCTCGTACCGTGTATGTATAAGTAGGCCAGGGGCTCCTATCTCCCTTCCGGCCCCCTCCAACGAAACCGTCCACCTGCGGCACGGCACGGGCCTATGCCTCTAGAGTTCGTGCCACCTAAACACGTGATACGACGCCGCAGCAGTGGTGCGACCGATAGCGATAGAACAACAATCCGGGGCGGGGTAAGCACCATCATCCCTGCACCCGCTCCCGGATTTCGCACACACACCCCCAATACAAAGGCGGGGATTTCCCGAAAGGAAAATTTAGCGATAAATGGGAAAAGGCCAGTACAACCCGGCCAGTAATTAATAATTATTCGGGGATAACCCCCTCAGGAACATTGGGGGGTTTTTAGGCTATTTTTTTTCCACTCGTTCTTCACGCCGCACGGGCCAGCAACCCTGATATCAGGTGCTTGAAAGCTTTCGAAGGGGGGGGGGGGGTGATTTGCCCTTCTGGAATGAGTGGGATCGACGCTTCCGCTACTGGTTGCCGCCCTATATAAGGCAGTTATATATCCCCGAGCCGAAAGTGGAAGCGATCGACTCTGAACGGGCATCTTCCGAGATCGGTGATAGCGGGCTCTCCTCTTCCCCCCCCAAGGTCATAATTGTGGGACTATTGCTGCGATCATTGGTTACGGGGTAGACGGTAGATGGGAGACTTAAAACTTGCTGCGAGTGGATAGAAATTCCATTAAAACTCATTAAATAAGTCCTCCGAGCACATGCGTCTACCGTAATGCCATAAAGTTCTTGAAGGAGTGTAAAGAAGATGTTGAAGCTGAGGGCCGTGGCTAAACCAGACAAAACCCCCCCTTCCCCCGAAAGGAAAAAAAAAAAAAAAATGAAAACATGATCGAACAGAATCCCAACTCTTTAGTCCCTCATGTCCCTCCCCCCTTTCAATTGATGATGCCCTTATTCGGCAGAAATGACAAACCCTCCCGTGGTGATATCCCAAGTGATAAAATCATCATCCCAAACCGGCTGTACCTCATAACCGAGGTTGGTAGCAGATGACGGGCAGTCGAACGTCAAGCCAAAATCTTCCACCACAGTTGCCGGGCCGGCACCGTTAACCGAAGCCAGGAAGGTACCCTTATGAACATTGGTGGATGGCTTGGAATTCCAGGTATTCCCGTTGCTAGGATACCCAATGGTAGTGAACAGTTGCATCCTGCGACTGCCGGAGGGGGTGAAGCCGTTGGAGAAGCTGATGGTGCACACCTTGCCGGGGAGGGGGGGGAGAGAGAACCCGAGAAGGGTCTTGACGTTGTGCTGGCCGTTTTTGCGGGAGACCTCCACTGTGTTGGTGGGAGGGAAGGCTGTGTTTGGATTGTCTTCCTTGACCACGAGGCCGACTGCCGGGCGGAAGATTTGGGGAGCGCGGAGAACCAGGTTTGGCAGTGCCAAACCGGAGACCACGGTGGAGAGGGCGGAGACGGCAGCGACGAGAGCAAACTTCATGGTTGGTAGAAGGTGAAGGTGGGTTTTTTTGTTTGGAGAGTCGTGTAAATGTGAGGAGGCTTAATGTAGTAGTAGCTGTAGTTGAATGCTCTGGATACCCGGAAGGATGGTGAAGAAAAGGTTGATATCGGGGGATACACACAGGGTATTTATCCTCTTTCCTTAACTCTATCAACTCTGCACTTCAACAGTCGAATCGCAGCTTCAATCTGAATTAGAATCGCACCACCCCCTCACTTCACGAGATCCATTGGCACAGCCAGCCTGAATTGTCTGACTTTACGATGAATGTGAGCGAGAGTGTGTATGACTGACTGCCAAGTAAAAAAAAAAAGTGTGGACGCCCACCACGTACTGCACCGAATAGCGTGATCCAGCACATAAAATCACTGCCCGTACAATCCAAAAAGGGTCACCCAGCTGCCTAATTACTCCCGTCCGAGTGCAGTTAGCCCTCGCTTTTGTCAGATGAGCACATGCATGGATATCCATATTCGAACTGCACTTGCACGAGCTCAGAGGAAAAAACAAGGTATTATACCGAAAAGTACCATACGGTATCCGGGATGTACATGGCACAAACCAAGCTTCTCAGCCCCTCCACCCCGCAGCTTCCCACCCCCTCCACTCAAATTCAGCAGATCTCACATCCCAGGCTCGGGTACAACTGCTTGTGGCGTGTACCCCACCCGGCCCTGGGATGTACTCTACCATACCCACCCGTATCCTAATATGATAAACCCCGCAGAAAAGAGGCAACGCTCATTTAGGAAACCAATAACAGGAAAAAATCTAAGCCTCTATTAGATAACGGTGAGGTTTCTTGAGGATAAAGCACAGGTTAGGCCCCAGGTACCAGTGCTACGACATTTCGAGTCGAGGTCTGTGGTTACTACTCATATTATGAGTGTGCGAAACAAGTGACAACAACTACCGGTACAGTACTCCCACCCCCTAGAGAACGGGAAGAAAGGAAAAGCCCTTCTCGGTAATCCCTTCTTTCTTGTTTCTTTTTTCGTTTATCATACTCTACGAGGGGGGGTTTACTTCCAGTTATCGCCTAAGTTACTTGGCACGAAATAAAAGCTGCTTTATTGTGCGCAGTGGCAAGAGTTCTGATTGAGTGATTGTTCACTCACATCTTCACGCTCTTATCCTCCATGCATATACCCACATGTGTTAGCTACAGTACTAATTTAGGCCTCCCTCTCTCTCTGGCTGCTTGGCATACCCATGCCCGCCGGGATGTATTGTACGAGTACTTTTACTTCAACAAACCTACTTACTAGGGGGGGAGGTTTCTTTTCCCCCCTTCAAGTGCAAACCCTATCACCGGCTCCAAAGTTCCCTGTATTTTTGTATGTACAGTAAATCAAACCCTCGTCAATTTGTTTCTCGGGAACTTCCCCTCCTGTGTTTATTCACCAATCGATTCGATACGAACCCTGTGTGCCCCGTGTTGGTACCGAATCATACTTATTTCTTTTGTATAATTCCTTTTCCGCCAATTTCTGACTGGCTCGTTTACAGTGTCCAATCGTCCAGTGAATTGTGTGTGTGTGGTGGGCCGAATTCGGTATGGTCTCGTAGGGCTGGGAAGGGATCCTATCCGTGTAGCCTACGTTATTAATAGACGAGCAAGGATGATGGTATGGTGTACTGTACTGTGCGAGTATTGTGGCATGCAAGGTTGCTACACGGGGAATTTCACATCGGTTGGGGATCAAGCCATCGAACAGCCAACCACACCAGCCGCGAAGGAGTGGATGAAGGGTGGTGTTCTGGTACTTTCGAAAGCTCTTGGTGAATCAATCGGAGCATAGCCTGCCTCCAGAGGGTGGAACGTGTGATTGAGGGTGAGCGTATTATGGGATAAATAACTGGCAATCTATTGCTGTACCATAGCCTGGAGGCAGGCGAATTGGAGTAATGGCCACTTCCCTTCCGTCATTTCTTCCTTCATCTAAGCCACCCACCCCTCCCTAAGCACTCATTGTGGTACCCAACAAGTACGGTGACAACAAGAGTACCGGGGATTAAGGGCAAGTCTGTCGAACTGCCTTATTGGCTCGATGGACATACAGGCCACTCAGAGCAGGTTCATGCTCTAGCTATTCCAGTACTCAAGCGAGCGTCTGACAGACATCTCACTTCACCAAAAATTGGGGTAAACCGAGAGTTTCCCAACATATTTTACGTTACACACACGCAAGTTCGACGAATCAGAGCCAAGTTCGACAGCCCCCCTGGGCACACCATAATCGCAGCCCACCCCCGCAATCATGCACTCACTACTTTAAGGTCCCAACTGGTGTAAGCTCCGAGCCTTCCGAGCAACACGAGCATAACACCACGGGAACAAATGGTCCGCAACTCCAAATTACTAAAAGGGCAATGATGCTACAACAATACCGTAGTATTCCTAGAGACGGTCCGACAAGGTGAACGTGATCAAAGGATGAAATGAGAAATGAGAAGAAAAAATAGGATCGCGGTTTTCAGCAATTGCGAGGGTTGTGTTTCCCTGTGCTTGCTTTTTAAAGCAGGGATGAGCGAAGGCGTTACAGTATCGTAATATATTCTCAAGGACCTTGGGGTGTGCTTGAGCCTTTGGTCGGGAGTGCAGTACCAAGAGTAAGTGCGATAAACCAGATAGCAAAAAGAAGTGGAATGAAGGAGGTGGGAGGTGGATGACGATGAGGGTTCCCGGCACTTGGTAATTTGCTACGATACCAGCCGAATTCAGCTCCTCTACTGTACTGTAGCTAGGTCAATTAAATCACTAGTCTAATGATACTCGATCTGATCTGCCCCACTTGCGGGACCCGTAGCCAAGTACCGGTACTCGAGTATTGTGGGCAGCCGGGGTTAACCGCGTTTGTACACCCGAACCGAAAACAAGGACACAGAATCATCAACAAATTAACACTACCACCATAAGTTTGAAATCAAAAGAAGTGCGTTGTGTCCCTGGGACTTTAATAGCGGAAAATTTTCACAGAACAGGTGGTAGAGCCGATAGTTTAGTGGGTGTTTAAGGATCCGCAATTATCTATTGTTGTAGTACCGGTACCCGAGTCCAGTACAGTACAGCCCAATACGGTTAATTCTGGAAACACAACATAAGTCAGGTGGATCAGCCACTCCGGTAACCCAACAAAGTACAGTACCCCACGAAGTCAAACTCCCCACTAGCCCAGCCGAACAGCAAACCAGACCGCAACATCGTATCCCACAAGGGACCTCCCACCAGCGATACAATATTCCCGGCTACCGACAGGCTACATACAATACCGGTACCGGTATTATAGCCAGGTTACCTGTCTGACGGCCTGGTAAGGAAACCTGAAATAACTACAGTGCAACAACAAACCCCGCGGAAGCACGGCAAGGGTACCCTTCGGAAAAAAAAGTACATTTACCAACTTGTACTTGTACTTTCTCGCACTGCAGTCCCACACACGATCAGCAGTTCGTACTTGTAGAGCAGAGGGGAACGGAGGGGATGTATAAGACCCTGTGTAACAGTTCTACCGGCAATATTCGGAAGCAGTGGTACTCTCGCCCCTGTAGGAGCTTACAGGTAGGAATACTGCCGGGTTGGGCTGGGCTAAGTTGATTCGCGGGAAGGTTTTAGCATTTCTATTAACAGGGGTAGGGTACAGTAGTAATTGCAGTCAGCTGTAACTCATTAACGTTTGTGAGCACAGCCGCTATTGCATATAGGCAAAATTACCGGCGAGAGCCTCAAGATTCTGGCGGTGTGCGATAGTTAATTAAAATAATAATAGTCTATCATAGCGAACTGCAGGGTAACCGCAGAAGTGGCATACACACCTTACGGCATTATGTCCAAGAGGTGGACCTGGGGCCAACTTCAACCTGCCTAGCCTGTAGACCCTCTGGCACGGGCCCAACCACACCCCCGCAAACTAATCCACAGGGTTGACCAGCATCCAGAAATTCCAACCCCAATAAATTAAACCAAGACCGGCGTCGTCCGGCCTCGAAAACCCCAAACAATGGTAATCGTGTTCGCACACGTCAGTAAATGACTCCTAGGATCGGTATCCGGGCAAGTGAGTGAGTACGGTGGAGGAAAAATAGGCAACAATTGTGCTCGTGGCTTTGAGGTCATGAGGACTAACTGCGGTAGTAAGGAAACACAAGGCAGACTCAAGATCGAGAAACACTGCACAGCCTACAGTATAAGAAATCATAAAACATTGGGGCTAGAAAAGACGACATCAATTACCCCGAGTCACCAAAACCCTCCAATCAGAACTCCGAATTCTCATGTCTCATTTTACGATCTCTTCCACCAGAGGCCGTAACCTCAGGCTCGTAATTATCCGGAGGATACCGGGCAAACTAATCCAGACTTTAATACTGAGCGCCCACCCTAAATTCAGACTCCAATGTTCGGGTTCATTGTGCCGGGTACGTGTAACGACGACGGCATGATAGCACATCAACGGTGGGGCATGGAATCATAAGCCACCCTACCCACGGGACTTGCGGTGAGGGGACGCTTGCTGATCCCGATATCACGGCAGATATATCCCCCCCACGGTGGGTGTCACTCGAGAAAGTACAAGTACCTGTACCCATCACGATCCAAATGCCTCACTAATCCTGAATACTCGTAATATAATTCTGTAGAATGTTTGCCGCAGTGGATTCCAGGCTGGCACAACTATTCCCCCACGGCTTATCCGGCACGGCCGGATCTCCCAGTAGCGTCATGGAGGGTAGTATTGGGCAGTGCTTTGTGGCCTGTTGACTTTCTAGGGTAGTCTGGAGAGGGAAGGGAGGGGAGGGGAGATGGTAGAGGGTTAGCCCTGGTGAGGGGGGGGGTTGGTGGGGTATACCCTAATTGGTGGCATGATAGTGCGATACTGCACAAGAATCGTACATGCGTTAGGAAACGACCGATTAAGCAGCAAGGCCTGCACGGAGTGCAGCGGAAGTCACTTCGTGCCTGGTTACGAGCACTAATCATGTCTGCCCTTTATCCTACAGGGGGTTCTATGACTCCCCCCCCCCTGGAACCCTTTCTATCATGCCTAGTGCCAGGCACTTGAAATCAACGCTATGAATAATTCGTTTTCCTCTTATGTTACACAATATCATACGTACAAAATAGTAGGTTTGGCTAAAATAACTTGACCCCAAAAAAAACCACTCACAGGTAACCAGGAATCCGAGAATATCTCCACGGATATTTCTCCCATTGAAAATCGAAAAGCATAGAACTAGGTAAGTGCATCTTCTGAGAAGTTCTATCTAGCCGTATCTTCCCAAAAAGGTGGCTTTGGTGGGAAGTTTTCGAAAACCATTATCGTGTTGGTTCTTCGGATTTCAAGTGCCAGGCACCATACCAGTATGCAGATTCTAGCCTTCCACTCGTATCACGACAGCCAATTCCCCCGGTCAGTTGCGTGCAACATCACAAAACATCAGGATAAAGCTTTGTGCAACCAATTCTTTCCAACTTTCCCATGAACGAGCCCCATCACATGTTACTACCCCCCTTCAATATAACAATACTACACTATGCGAAGGACATACCGTGTTTATATGGAGCATAGTTCAGTCTAAAGTAGGGTTCCCACCGCAGTAACTCTCAAGAGTTGGGGGCCATTTTCGGCAGCCTTTTGAGGGTTGGCACTTGTGGGAGGGAAAACCTTTGGCCCATGATAGAACAGCAAAGTGCCAAGATACGTCCCAAAGCAGTAAGGTCACCTACCATATTAGGACTATTGTCCTAATTCTGGATGAGACCCAACCCAGGACTGATTCCCAGGGACCGGCACCATCCTGAACAACTATCAAGTGCACAGCTGCACAAAGCCTTAAAACCAACATAATCCTATCAAATCCCCACTCACCACTGCCCATCAATCACTCCCGCACCCCCCCATCCCTCCCTAAGCGCAAGTCCGCCCACTCCCCTCTTTCATTATTCGCACGTTCGATTCCACAAAAAAAAAACAAATCAAACAAATCAAACAAGCCAACCCAATCCCCTCACTGATACTTAGAACCTGGAGACAGAAAAAAGAAAAAAAAGTGCAAACAGTTAACACTCACGTGATAGGGCGCACACACAAAACACACACAATCGCGACACTTGGAACGCATAATAAATGGAACAACATGCCTCGAGAATTCCCGGGGGGAAGGGGGGGCGGTGAGATATAAATATCGATTGACGGGGGATGCCACAGACACGCCGAACTACACGAGTGGTACAGTGTCAGGGCGTCACATTAGGGATACGGTGATTGCAAGCCACTGTACCAGTACATGTACTGTACAAGTACTGTACCGCACTTGGACTGTATTCATTGGACCGATGGAAAACTCCAGCTCACGTCCGGCTCAACCTCCACTCAAGGAACACAAGCTCCAATTCGGTTCTATAGGCGCGCTTACCAAATTAAAAACCAGCACCGCCGTGTAATCATTTGCGAGTATCCTACCAAGGCACCACCGAGACCCTGTCTCCACAAATCCGACTAAGAACCTTAACTTTTCTTTTTGCCTCCTTAGCCTTCGGGTTGCCTGCCTTGTCTCGCGCAATATTGGCCCCGTCCCGTCAGCACTTGATCAATCACTTACATGCTTACGCAGCCTTGGAAGGACAATAGCAGTAAAAGTGCACAACTTATCACATCGTACGGTACACACACACACACACCGGCTCGGTCAGTACGTCAATCCCCCCAAGAGCCTCCTCAGGTTCATCCTCCCTTTTTTCCCCGCGAGGCGGCGAATTTCTTTAGTGCATGGTAGCATTTGAAATAAGCCCCCTCCCCCACCACTACCCCTCGGGTTCGCCTTCTCTGGCTCGCCCGATTCAGAAAGGGAACTTTTTTAGCAGGACGTTTAGATTAATCTCACTCTCCTACCGCCCGCCCGCCAAGCCGCTTCGTAGCGGGTCATTCCGGATCCTTGTGGTATTTCTCCCCACTCACGATTTGTCGTTTGTCAGGAATGTTTTAAAGCCTGGGCAAATTTTCTTGGAACTGGGGGTTACACAGACCGTACTCGGGAGTAAAAGTTAGATAGACTCCGCCCGCACTCGTAGTCTTCTGACGTTTGTAGACACGACTGCTACTTGTATTCGTACCACCAAAACCTTGAGGCTCCGGCAGATTTTTCGCACATAGCATACGCAATAGCAGTCGTGCTCACAAACATCAGGAAAAAATTGCGTACGGGTAAAGTAGCCTTAGGGTTAGCGCCCAGGACTACCGTAAGAACTCGAATAATTGAACCTCGCACTAGAACGTTCAGAATTCCCTCTCCTGGATAGGGGGCTGAGAGCACTGCGAAAACCGACTCCCCGAGCCCCTGCTTGAGATAAAAGAAAAGTAAAAAACACCGCACCATACCAGTAGAGGCAACACCGACGTCCTAGCTCCAGGTTCAATTATTCGAGTTCTTACGGTACTCTTACTCGTACCATAGTAGAGGCCCAGTAAATCAACAACTCACGGCGTCGAAGAGAGTTTTTTTTTTTTTTTTTTAAAAAAAGGGACTGCTACTACATACCGCCAAAATCTGGTACTTCTGCTTAGATCGTAGTATAATAATGCGATTATAATATTATGATAGTTCTTTTTTTAAAAAAAAAACGCCTCGACAACTACGAGCACAGCGTGCAGTCATGTGCATTCAGCTTCGACCACAGTGGACCAACCGTACATGTACTCTACCGCGGCTTGCCCGCCAAGACTAACGTATCCATTCCTAACGTCCGCGGCGTTCGTAAAACGGACCGCTAAGTTACTGCAGACGCGGCCAGAGATTGAGCCAGAGCCTCAGAATCTTTCGGTGGCGTCCAATTGCCGTTCCGTTTTTTGCAAGTGCCGAGACAATGCGAGCACTCGCGTATCATTCCATGGGAGTTAGGAATTGCTGTACGGTCAGTGCTACTGCCCTTGCCTGGTACAAGTACGTACTCGAGTATGATATTTATATCGGTAGGCAGGTGGGCGCTTTCTGCTATTATATCATACCTGGTATTACCCACCGGGGGACGAGAGAGCACACACCCCCGCCTTTCGGCACCTCCAGTTAGACTAGTTAGTCCGGCTCTATCAACAACCTCCGAGTAATGTAGCCCAAGTTACCTCTAAACTACGGTAGAGCACACCCACCACACTGCCACACCACACCCCCGGACAAATAATCGCACCCGTAGCAAGTTTAGTAAAAGTACCCTACCAAATCCCTCCGTTCGACATGAGTCTTCACACCAAATATGACGAAAAATTAATATTCTTCAGAGCCACAACAACCCACCATTGCCTTATTAAAAATGTTTAAATTTTGATATTGGGTAGGAAATCACTTAGGCCTCATCATAGATAAAAGAATGGTGAGATTTAGTCAATGGCTTACAAACGGCATTATACCACCAAGTCTAAAAGTGACTTAATATTTTGTATGGGGCCTCCATAGAAAAAGGGTAGACTGCATGGCAACCACAAACAATGCACTTGCCTCATGTTATCTCCACGATTTTATAGGTTTTTTAGAGTTCTGCAAAAAAAGTTTCGTACGCCATCCTGGGTTTTGATAATGTAGCGTGAGGTTTTGGTAGATTTTTATAGACGTTGATGGTGTCCATAGGGGTTGTAAGAATGCATCTTTTCGGTGGAAAAAGGGCATCTTATTCGAAACAAATTGATCTAGTACTATACTGTAGTTCATCCACAATCGTGGAGACTATCACGGAGGATATTCAGCACTGTACAGTGCTCAAAGGCCATAATGCAGTCAGGATTTTCTCCAGGGTGGGTGGTGACTACGGGGGAAGAAACCATCCGGTTTCGTTCTTCGGTTTCTTCTACACTCCCCTTTTACAAAATTGCCCACGTTTCGGGAATGCACTCTTCCCCCAACTATGATACCGAGTCCTTCCTACTGACCGCCCCTTATCCACCTCAATAGGCCCGATTTTTGAGTGAGTAGAGGGCCGTAGGGGCCAATTCCATCCATCCAAAGTGCACAGGTCCGGAGAGGAAAGAGGATCACAAAACCAAGCGCTTTTTTGAGACTCTATATCATACGGCACAACACAAAAGCATCATTACGCGGAAAAGGTGAGCGCCCAGAAGCCCTACTACCTCACCCCACGACCCGAATTTCACGGAAGGTATCGTAAGAAACCCGGTGGTGCTTCGTCCAGTCGTGAATACCCACGACCGCAGCCGTTCAGCTCCGTACCGGCAATACCGAGTTAAAGGCCTATCGGCAAATGCCAGAAATATGATACCTGTAGAGAACTGCATAGTGTCATGCAATCCCTCCCTCCATGAAGACCGATCGTGTGAAGTAAAAGGCACCTCTTCCGGCATTGTTAATTCAAGTCTAACCCTTCGTACAGCGTGCAGGCAATGATCTAAAAATTACATCCCCGGAGGACTATCATACTGTAGGACCAAGTAATGGGAGGAGAATAGATGTCCTGATGGCACAAGAGCCCCACGTAACCCAGGCACGCGGCCTGCTTTCTTGCCCACAGTGCGTGCGAATCCCGGTCTTGGTGTTGGCGGGTTGTCAACTTTCCAGTATAAAACGAACCATCAACTAATGTGTAACACCTCTCCCGGACCCGAACACAGGTGCGGAAAAGCCTGGGCACTGTTTACGGAGCACGCTCTTGCACGGGATCCCACGGAGCTATCAGGTAAGACATCCCATCGTATTCCGCAATCATCAGTTAACCTCACCATATACAGTAATGTAACGTATCCCCCTCCCTCCATCGTCAAAAACCAAACGACCAAGGCTAACGCACCCGTAATCACGGAAGAAACGAAGGAAATACACCAGGAAACAAAGTTAGATAACCAGCCATCCATCCAGATACCCCTGGACAAAGCGGTTAAGAAGAAGAAGAGAGAGCGCGCGCGAGAGAGAAGAGAAGAGCAGGCGTATATCATAAAACCTCCGTATCCAAAACGCTAATATCATACAACAAATTCAAACAGCCAACCTAAAAGAAAACTCCGCCTTTCCCTTACCCACCACCACCCCCCGCCAACAGCAGCTCCAATAAATCCACCCCGCCAACATCAACGCCCATCTGACTCTGCGTAACGCCGGCATCGAACCCGGCGCCAATAATAGGATCGATCGGGAGCGCCAGCCAATCGTCATACCCATGGAGCATGAACTCAGTATCCTGTATCTCCGCTCCAACGCAATCATACCCTCCCCCGGACACGTCGGCCTGCAGCATGCCAGGAGCCGGAGGCGGGGGCGCCCCAACCCCTACCCTTGGCGACGCAGCCTGCGGTGGGGGCGTATTCGCGGATGTACCGGTAGTAGCATTAGTAGTTGCGTTGTTGGGATTAATCCTGACGAACCGGTCCTTGATACGGTTCGTCAATGTCTCTAGCAAATCCGCGAAGCGTAGCGCAAGGTGCACATCGTCGATGCTGGCGGCGCGGAGCGCGATTATTGTATAATGGATGAGATCCATGCTAGTCGTGACATCCTCCTGCTTCGCGCCGAGCGCGAGAGTCTTTAGTAGGAACATGCTCGCGCCCAGAATCCGTAGGTAGATCCGTACCGGTGCATGCTTGAGGTATCCTCCAGGGCTCATCTCGTTCACGACGCAGGATAGCAGAGCGCGGGAAGCGTCGACGACTTCCTTTATGAAAGCTACGTCCTTCGTATTCACCTGCGTCATTGCGGTTTTCGTGCTGTTATTCACTGTGCACCGGTCCACGACCGCCTGGAGGGCGAGGGAGTTAATGTAAAACCGTACGTGCTCGTACTCCATGCTGAGGATGTGGTGGATTGGGCTCGGGAGGTTGAGGGCGTCGAAGTCGCGCTTCCAGTCCCTCAGCCTGGGCTGGAAGTGCTCTAGGAGCTCCACGTAGCGGCCCGTCCGCATGATGTTCTTGGTCTCCCGGCGCGAGGGGAAGAGCTTTTCCGCCGAGGACTTCATCAGCATTGTTAGGTCAACCCAGCTGTGGAAGATCACGTCCTGGAGTTCATCCTGGCTATCCCACCGGCCAGTCATGGCCACGCTGTCCGGGGAAGCGCCGGCGGAGTTGAGGTTATGTCGGACGGATTGGGTGATGTGTCGCGGGATCATGCTCGTCCAGCCGAGGCGCGAGGCGAGCTGGAGGACATAGACGAGGAGAAGCTTCTGGATCCTCTGGAAGCGGAGACGGTAGCCCGTGTCCGGCGGGGGTGGCTCTATGGAGGGGAGGTGCGCGGGGGTAGTAGAGGCCGGCTCGTCTATCTCGTCGAAGACGCCGAGCTCGTACGCCAGCGCCAGGGCGTTGCCCAGCAACATCCAACTCATCCGGTCACTGCGATATGCCGGCTCTAGTATGTTTTCGATGCGGTCGCTCAAGCCTTCCACCACGCCTCCACCCCTGCGTGCTTTCCTTCGGGTGTGCGAAGTCTCGCACTCCTCGCTGTCGGATGAATCCACCATCCAGTCGCCCTCTTCCACGTCCATTGGGAAGTGGAGCCCGCGTACGTGCCATTCCGTGAGTATCAACAAGCCTTCCACCGTCCCTAGTGTGCGCAGTCCGCGCGCCACTTTTGCGCTGCGTGCGCCCGAGTAGTTGCTGCTGCCCGGCGTGCCAAGACTGCCCCAGCCGCCGCCCCACATGAGCCCTTCGCATCCGCCGCGCACTTCGCGCCATAGTTGGTCGTGAATCGCAGACGATCTTGATTGACCCCCTGGGCCCGGGAGGACCACGTACCGTGATGTTATCAGAAGGATGATGGTCGTCAGGAAGGGTTCTAAGCGAAGGAGTGAGGGATGGTGACTAGGGTGGGAGATGTATTGCAGGGAGGGCGAGGTTAGGGTCGGCGACAACGGGTGTAGATGTTTGTAGAAGCTTATCGCTCAGGTCAGAAAAAGTGTACATGTGTCTCGATTCGGGGTGAAAAAAGTGGGGGATTACTATTCAACATATTGAATTGCCTCCCTGGCGGTGAACCAGCCCGCCCTGACAAACCGAAACTTTTTCCATGCCCGAATAGCCTTTTCCAGCCCATCCTTATCCTCGTGAACGGTGCTGATGCTCAGACCCCCGGCGGTCCCTGGTCGGGCAACCTGCATTCCGGGAGAAGTGGTGGAATTGCTTCCCACCCGCCTGCGAGAATACGGGGAGAAACTATTATCGTCCGCCGAGGAGAACCGAACTCCAACCCCATTCCGTGTGGTTGGCGACCTGCCGACACCGACATCCTTCTCACCTTCCCCATCCGAATCGCTGGGAGATTTCCCGCCAGTGGACAACGGCGCATCCCTCCCCGCTGCCTCAATAAGTGTCAACAGCGCCTCGTGCGAATTGCAAACGGGCGTCTGGAGCAGAGTTTCAGCGGCCGTTGCCGTGTCCCCGTCCCTGCTGTCGACATCCCCATCTCGCTCCGCGAGCCGCGGATCGATGGGCGTGACGAAGGGCTTTCCCGCAAAGCCGGGTGAATAGGATGGGGAATTCGCGAATTCCCCGTGGCCAATTGAGCGGGAGCGTTTGATCGGTGAGAGCACTTCCTCATCATCCTCGTGTTTCCTGACCACGCCGCGGATGGTGCCGCGGCCGCGACCGATTCCAACCTCGTCCGCACTAGGGGTCCTCGTCTTGCGTCTCGTAGCGGAGAAGTAGCACTCTTTGGATTCGCGACGGCAGCGGACGCAGGGCGGGTCGTGCGGGGCTTCCACGGAGCCGAGGTCGCAGCGAACCTTTCTCTGCCGGCAGGGAATACAGGCCTGGTAGGTCCTTTTGTGAATCGTTGGGGGCGGGGGTGTCGGATTCGCTGCCGTTTTAAAAGGCAAATCCTCAAGTTAGTTTTGGGATAAACGGGGGAGAAGGAAGGAGGAAGTGTCAACCAGTGAATCGGGGAGTGGAGGAAAGAACGCACCAGGAATGCCCGTTGCACCGGTTGCAGGTTGAGGAACCGTGGAAAAGGTGGCATTCGGCGATGCCTCATCCGTGGTTCGAGGATCGTAAGACATTTCAAGATTATTATTCGGTTTCTCGCGGATACTCACTCACTCACTCACGGGGGGGTGGTTTGCAACGGGTTAAACCGGTGTCCTCTGTTGAACAGGAAGAAAGGAAAAAAAGAAGCTCGTTTGCCAGGAACTGAGCTTTAGAAGAAAGAGGGAAAGAGAAATGAGTGACGGGGACACAGAGTGGCACTTGCCGACCCCAACCCCACGCCAAGCCCTTCACGGGGAGTCCGTAAGGGGAAATAATTGGATGGACTTTCCCCAACTGGGTTGCAAGGCTGCGAGAGACGTCACCGACAGCTGAGGAGCTCTCCCAGTCGACGGACGGAGCATCAGAGATGAGCTCCCTGCTTGAACCTTGCCGTCTCCAGAGGATCGGAGGCCGCCAATGGGATTGTGAGAGGAATACCATGGGCCTCCAATCGCGCTCGGGGGCGTGGGTTTGCCGGGACAGTACGGTGCCCGTACAGCGCCATTTAAGGCCTGCTGACAACGATTCCGCTCGATGAATGCTGTCGATAAGGTGGACACTCGCCCTGGTGGACAAGGCTCGAGGCTCTCGCGGCCGTCAGCTTGTGTGCTTCTCCATGATAACCGAAACGACAAGCATCATCCGCCATCTACGAGTATTTTCGAGAGAGCCTGATTCCTCGTGCATAAGCGCTTGGCGAAATGTCCGGTCGAGCACAACTCACCCCCCCCCTCTCTGTATTGCTAGCTCGTCATGTATGATATCTTATGCAGGTTGTGGGCTGCAGCGACTGTGCTCCGGGCCCAGTGCGATAGCCCTCACCACCTAAAAACTGCTCACCGTCACACTTCTCTCTCTCTCTTCGTGTCGAAACAATCTTGAACACAACCAATGCTTTTATCCTAGGATTCATCCAGCGTTTTCTCAAATGCTTGATGAAATCCTACGAGTAACTCGATGCCGTCCGCGCCGGTCCTGAACCCGGAACCGAGAACCTGGTTATACTGTACTGTATCAAACTCGGGAAAAGGAGGGGTAAGCAGCTCAGGCGAGGCGTGCTTCGGGATGCCAAAATTAGCATTTGGGACAACGGGTTTCCGCCGGCATAGCGCTGCTGATATTCACCTAGCTCATTTACGAGCGTATATGGGGTATGATATGATAGCTGGTAGCCTGGTACTAATTTCTTGAAAACACTCACCCGAACAGCAAACCCATAATCAAAATGCCAACGTCCGGAATACCCTACCCAGCACACTACAGTAGCACCAGCCTTGACAACATTCCCCTGCAGCCTGTCGACACTCGAGTGCTTCTATCTATGCAGGCGGAACACGAACACTTGCCATACTTCCAAGGCAGCGCCGTCGACAGCCGGCCGATACCGTACAGGTAACCGACCGTCCCTTTAACCGCTCTTTAAACCCCCGGTGCTAGGCTTCTACTGTTTCCCCGCAATATCACGCAGCACACAAAAGCTGTATCCTCGGATGAAACCGGTTAACGTAGTTATTAGCACTCCTTGTTCCGTACCGTTATCTCAAAAGTGTCGGCACACGCAGAGCTAGCGCCTAGCGTGTGGCTTGCGCATAGTTCTCATGGTCTCATGGGCCTAGATAGGGGTCGGATTGTGGGGTAAGATAGTACAGCCACCTTTAGCCACACACTATCCAGTACCGGTACTCGAGTACAGTACTCGTACACTACCGGTATTATTGTACAGGTAATAGCCCATCGCTTCCCGCGCCCCACTCGGACCCTCGCCAAATTCTACTTGGATGCCACAGGTATACATGAGATTTCATAGCCTAAGTCCCACGGGCTCGTCGTCCCGGTAGAAAAAATACTGCCGGTAACCGTGGTTTTACCCGGGCTATTGGGTGGTTCCCCACGATAGGGGCGTTCAGCCCTGCCAGCGAACAGACATCTTTCGAGTGCCAAGCTTCGAACCGGTCTGCAAGATTTGTTTAAAAAAAAGGCGTTACACACGACAAAGTCCTTCAACTCGAAATCCTGTATAAACGTTTTTCGACCCCCGGGATGAGTGCCTCTAATACCGGCACCGGTGGGGGCATTTGGCACCTGTTTCTTTTTTATTCGGAAAGTGCAGGTTCTGAGTTGAAATCTCCTGTTTCCTAGCGTGCACGATATGATCTGTATTGTACTGTACAGTACGGAGCGGGGACTTAAAATTTTTTTTGGAATTCTTCGAAGAAAGGGATGGATGCCAAACGACTCCAGTACTAGAAAAAAAAGAAAAAAGTGTTTAGAGCACCGGCATTGGGTGACTTCCCTTGAGGGATTAGAGCAGATTCCACAAATTTCAGTTTGCTATCCCTACACTGGAGGCTACTATCGAAAAGTGCAGGAAGAAATGTTGTTGTTGAAGAGAAAAGAAAGAAGAAAAAAAGAAAAAGAAACTCTCCCATTTTAAAGATGTGGGAACGCCCTGCTCCCGCTCGCTGCGGTGTTGGCGGGAATCTGGGTATTCGGAAATGTAATGTGCATATGGGAAACCACCAGCCGTTATGATACTCAAAAAAGTGAGCAGCATTAAGACCCGGTGGCCTGGGAATCGATGGGAGCTGGCTGCGTTCCCGGTGAGATTAATTCGAAGTGGGGGTGGCCCCACCCCGATTAGAGAGCCGCAAGGCGCCATATATCTTCAAGAGCCATCCCCCCCCTAGAAATAGTAGGGCTGTGGAGCTATGAACCAACGCATAGTTAATGCAGCCTCTTAATTTCATTTCAACTTCCAATATCGGTATCATTCCCCCGGGAGCGGGCGGGGGGGAAATGGTGAGTGTGGGCGATGAGCAGGTAACGGCGTTGTGGGATGCGCTGGCTCCTCCTCCCCCACTATCACCATGTCATCCCTGCCCCCTCCAGGGGTATTCCAGGCTGGGTTATAACAGATTGTGAGGAACAGGTGAACAGTTTTTCCATAGGGAGAGGCCCTTGAGAGGGATCACTCCCTGCGCTAATGAAGACGTTGGATTTCTCTGCGCCGGGCGGGATTTTGGGGGAGGTGTGTTGTCGCTTCTAAGTAAAATTAGAAAGGTAATTCAGAGTACGTCTGGGTATCGGCATGGCGGAATAACTAGTCTGGGGAGAGGCGGAAAGCGCCGCAGGAGACCTGTCGCTTTTCTCGAACTGTCTTGGTTCTGTTGAGGAGATAGCATTGCGATAGCCTTGCGGGAATACCCTGCTTACATACCCTCAATTTCCGATATATCATACGTGGAGCCCCTATGCTTCGAGAAGATATATGGTAATCAGAGGATGACGCGGTGGGGATATGCTCACTGTGGTGGAGCGCCGCAGAACGCGGGAAATGAGGAACTGGACAATCGATAGAGATGCTAGCCAGGGGCAGCGGACCCTGGATCTCACAAATCTCCAAAAAGCTACCCATAGAACCGGGGAGGAACCTCACAAATCTAAGGAAACAAATGCGAACGACAGGAAGTGAGCAGAACCACCTTATGGCGGATCCTGTGCCGACGAATAAATGTGCATGTCCTTAGAGACAAGACGAGTGCGAGAGAACTCCTGTATTATTAGATCCCTGAAGGAACCAAACCGACAAAGCAATTAGAATCAGCCTGCCTGATGAAGCTTGAGTGTTTGCCCCCCTCTTTGGCGTGATTGAGAATAGGTCTTAATTCCCACGGCGGTCCTATGCATGATAGCCTGCTTTCCCTTATGAAGTTGCTACAGCGGTATCGGTTTGCGATATAGATTGAAACTGTAAACCGGTAGGTTCTGTTGGAATCGATAGAGATAATGGGTTGTAGTTGGCGACGGAAGACAGGGGAAGAATGGTGGAAAGTCAAAGTTGTTTCTGGGAGTCATGAGAGTGCGTTTGATTGTTTGAGAGCATCATAGATTTGTTTGAAGGTTGGAAGAGGATTCCAGAGTTATGGCTTTCCTTTATTATTACGGATGTGGGCGGAGGAACTCGGACATGTGTGGAATCACGGAGATGAGTGTAGTGGTCCATGGGAGGGATCAGGTTGTTTTGATGATGTTTTACCCATACATCCGTCGTCAGCAATTAGTTAGCCGAGTGAGCGCTAGCAGAAACGAAACGAGGTTCATATCATACCTTCCCTAGCTATCCTATCACAGCGAAGTCCCATTCTATTCTGCGCTTTTTACCACTGCGCTATTAGGTATCGACCTCCCCTCCAACAGGTTCAAAGTTCCCAACAATCATTACGGCAACCCCTCTCTCCACGGGTAAGTAGAGACCTAGGAATATGCTTTTTTTCGAGTTGGTACACGCTGTTCCCAGAAACGTATCACATCCTGCCCGGTATCATGACTTGAAAATTATATTCATGGTCGAAACGGAAGACTACACTTTGTCAGTATACCGACAACTTCTAGCTTAGCCAACAGGCAGTGTAAGAGAGCTCCGTCTAGTAAGTGAGTAGTATAGTGGTGCTTTATCTCCAACAAGGTACGATGCACAGGAGGGTAATGGGACTTTGGGTGGTGGCCCAACGCCCACATTAGAGAAAGACGTGGGTACGAGGTGAAGCACTAACCGATGATTCCTATGGGCTCTAGAGCTCTCGTGTGTGTAAAATGAACCCCCTTAGGCGGGCAGGATTTACTGATGATGAAAGTCTGATTCGAAGTTGCTCTTTTTTCCAGCTGGGTTTGCGTTTCGAGGATCATTCTGTGTCACTCGTCCTCCTTGTTTCAGATATTCAGGTCTAGTGCCGTGGGAAAAGGAATACCGGTGGGAGGAGTTTTGTGAGATGGTCACTAGGAGCTTTCACCCTAACCAGATCATTCTCGAACTTTGGGGTGTTGGGCTATTGCTCGGGCAGGGGATAGTGTGCTGCCTCCGCACTGTGGTAGGATTAACTGAAGTGTCTCCTCGGAGGGGGGGCTCAGTGGTTCTCACCGCTCTATCCTAATAGCACTCCATCACCCAGCGCAACGGAAGGCCCGTGGCAAAGCGAGAGTGGTAGGATCCTCCATATGCTGTAGCTCAAAAATATCCTTCCCTCCATGGCAATATACTTGACCTCTATGCAAGGAATAGTGTTTTTACTGGAGACTTTCGGCGCAGTAATGATGCTCGAGCGTAGAAGTATTTTTATCGCTGCAATGTAACAGCCGTGCAGAAACTGCGCGGCACAGAGACTAAATATTTCCACTGCTACGTTGCGATGTATTATTGCACGAACCTCTATGATGGTTTAAATCTTACTGGGAGAGCTGGATTTCGATACACCGAGGAGCTTATCGATCCGCAGCTTACTTTTCCAAATTTCCGAACTCGATTGGGGTTAGTGGGCTTAGGGGGAGAGGTAGTGGGGTTGTTGGTACTGTTTAGCTTCTGGGCCGGGGGAATAGCCCGTCTGACTGCTAGACGGGGCTGATGCGCCTACCCTGCAGAGTGAGGATGCAAAGTTGAATATGTCTGTCAAGCTATGCCACGATGGGCGTTTCCTAGTATATGACTGCGGCCGGATCTTAGGTCCGTGGGGGACCTTGCTAGGCCTAGGCAGTCAATGGTGCTCATGGCTAATTGGTGCTTTTTCTCGTATCCCCCCGATAACCTGGACCAGAAGGCCCAATGTAATTGCCGAATATCTACTACCGCTGTCGTCGCCCAAGAGTTAGCCTACTAGTACTTTTGTATGATATTACGGAAGTGTATGACTTGTGGCTAACGTCCCTCACCGG
The DNA here is from genome assembly GCA_900010015.1 of Tuber aestivum. NCBI lineage: Eukaryota > Fungi > Ascomycota > Pezizomycetes > Pezizales > Tuberaceae > Tuber > Tuber aestivum. Next base: position 463,152 of record LN890961.1, on the reverse strand, counting down.
TATTTTGTGTAGAAAACTTTTCTCAGATTGAAAGTGAATTCTCGTCCAAAGAGAAAAAAAAAGACAAAATTTGGGAAAAGTCTGCAGGCAGCCAGCATATGATATGACGTGGGCTTTTCCCCATCACCCACTATTCACTTCATGTCGTGGTCACTCCAACTATTTTCGTTCCATAGTAACTTGGCTGGCATACTATCTCACCGGATCAATACGAAGTGCGTTGCGGGGTTCATATCCTCCTGGCGTCTATATTCTTAGATTTGCTAAAAGTTCAGCGTTGTCAAGCCCCCGTAGATCACTCCCGGTACGTGGATGCTCCGGGGAAGAGTAAGGAATATCTACCTGAATAGAAAGCGTGGATCCAGTAAATATAGGAAGGAATACGATGGGCAGCATACAATTCCTAATTTCAATACTAGTAACCCAAAAATGCTCTAAAAAAATATGAATGCGGAAATTTAACTAGTGGTCTTAGCTCAAGGATATCTACCCGTAGATTACTTTTTTCCATACAGTGGTCTCGGCGTTTGCCTTAGCAATCGTGGGGTCCATCGCAGCCCCTGTGGCACGAGGGGCGCAAGGAGTGAGCCCCTCCCGGAGAATCCTCCGGATTTTGTAACTTTAGTACCGGTAGTGGACCCCGTGGTGCGGCCATAAGACAGTGATTTTTATAATTCTGGAGTAGATTCAGCCAGCACGGTGATGACCTTTACTTTCCGATCACTAAACGATTTTGAGTGAGTAAAGTCCAGCGAATCAGCCCATATAGTGTCCATCGGGTATTCGTCTTCTCAGGATTCCTCACCCGGACGCCTGCGAGAATGCCTGATTCGAGAACGTTCGTAAGGCACCATATCTTGTAATACTCGCCACAGTAAGCGAGAACTCTCTTGGGGACAAGGCCTTGCTCGTTGTCATGTGACGAGCCAATCTTGACCACCAAAAGCTGGATACTTCCTATAAACTGATTACTCTGCGCGGGAGAAGCACAGTTATGTTTAGATCCCATGTCCGGAGATAAAAGTGCAGTTGAGGACACGGGGACGCTTACCCAGAATCACACTTTATTGCGGTAGGATGGTTAACCTATCTTATCGCTTGCAGGCTACATATCGTATCGGGGCTCTAAGAAATTTTAGGCAAGGTATCATATCATACCGCGAGCAGCACAGTAATATGCATGCACGATAATATAGTGCAGCTATCGTTACCGTGTTTAATGATCACCAATTATCACCCGTAAAATGAGTGCCCACCAGGCTCCAACCATAGCGCTGAACATGGTCATAAGCGCGGACCAAGTTCCAAGTCGGGGCGCATCCGAACAGAGCTGCAAATACATCATTATACACCTTCTAGCACCACCGCCGGTATTAAGGATGCGAAAATCATCATCGTACATTTACCCGTGTCATTTGTGCTAACATGCCAAGACACAAGCTTACTACACTCTCAGCCTCCGTGGAAATGATAACGTGGCGAAGAGGGTGTCCTTCCAGCCAATAAAAGAATTCTCCGATTCACCCAGCAACCTGGTAAGGCGCGACTATTTGTGGCGCCGGGCCCGGCGCTATTTACGGTACACTGCAGCAGGCGACGTGCAAATCTGAAAACTCTGAAACGTGAACCCCGCTGAAGAAGAGGAAGAAAAAAAACGGTCACCATCTTTGTAGATATAGAAGAAATTGTGGTGCTGTACTGGTAACCTTATTCTAGTCGTCTGCGGGATCTTCCTGACCCTTGAGGGAGGTGATGGATCGCAGCGGGCATACCGGTGTAAGAGCTGTGCTGGCACTGGAGAGTTCTAATAATCGGGGTACTATCGATTTAATCATGGCTGACCCAATCTCCTAGGTAACCTCTCTTTCCACCACGCCTCCCGACCGGTACGGTAGTTCACCTACTAAACATATCAGGGCCTCGAGTCTTGTATGGTACAGTACTGTACGGCACTGCATACCCCATGCAGCGATAGCACAATACATTCGCACGGACAAATGGTAACACCGAAATATATCGGCAGCCGGTGTAATCACATATATACACCCACACCACCTTCTCCCCACCACTCCACCGGAAAAACAAAAAAAGAGCAATGTGCGCGATCGAATTCCCCGGTGTGCACAGCCTCGTGGTGTCTTGGATGAACGCATCGCCGTTCCATGGTACCGTGATTGGCCCATGCAGAGCGTGAAGATCAGACGTAACCTTATTTCGTCGGATTATACATGGGGCCTTCTAGAACGAAGCGAGTTGCTGCGGTCAGCGCCTATCAATCCCTAAGGAAATTTTTGGGGGCTCTATTTTGATAGCACGTCTGAGGCGATTTTCAACCGGTTTAGTAGTACTCGCGCCACCTGGGTTCTGACGTGCTAGCACTCGGACCACCGATTGGGAGTGCGCAAATGTGTGGCGGGGGGATTGTCAAAACAAGTGCTATTATTTGGAGGCATCAGGAATACCGATGGTGCTCCATTATTGGGAGAGGGAAGAATATATATAGTGTCGAGGTTCCCCCATCGTGAACTCTTTTTTTTCACCATCCTCATTCTCATCTTCACTCTTCATCCTTCTCTACCTTCCTCTTCTTCCACTTTACTTCTCTTCTTTGCATTTCCCTTTTTTTCTACTTTTTTCCTAATCGCATTAGCATATCTCTTCGTACTTTTTCTTCATCCTTCTACCATCTGCAGCTCAGCATGCTATTCAACTCAATCACCTCGTTCCTTGTCCTGAGCGCTACTCTAGTAGCTGCTATCCCAGCGCCAATGTATGCCCCCACTCCTCGAGAACTACCTATGATACAAAACTAACAGGTCCCAGCACGGAACGGGCTTCAGGATGTGCCTCTGGCCTACGCTTCACGGGCCAAGCCGGATGTTCCCGATGCAAAACAGAGGGCAACGTCGTCTGCGGCAGAGACGAAGATAGAACCACCGACCTCAAGTGCAAGCGCTTCTCCACGGGCCTAACCTGGGTCCCTATCGATAACCCTGGCGCGTGCGGTGTTGACTCCCCTCACCTCAAGACCCGACAAGAATCCACCTCCTCCTGCCCATCCGGAAAGCCCTTCACAGGCCAAGCCGGCTGCTCCACCTGTGCCACGGAAGGCAATATCGTCTGTGGCCGTGACGAGGGCGATATCGCAGACCTCAAGTGCACGCGCTTCTCCACCGGCTTGGTCTGGGTGCCCGTCAAGAACCCCGGAAAGTGCGGTGTCGATGCTCCCAACCGCCCCGCCAACCCTCGCGCGACCCCCACAACTTGTCCCTCTGGGAAGCAGTTCACTTTCCAAGCTGGATGCTCTAAATGCGCCACTGTAGGTAACGAAGTTTGCGGTCGCGATGAGGACAGAGTCACGGACCTCCGCTGCACGCGGATTGGCAATAGTAACGTCTGGGTCCCTATCGATAACCAGGGCGCCTGTGGTGTCAGTTCAGCCCCTGCCTCGAACAATCGTCCCACCTGTGCTTCGGGAAAGCCTTTCACTGCACAGGCTGGTTGCTCCAGTTGCTCTACCCTTAATAACATTGTCTGTGGGCGCGATGAGGATAGGGTTACGGATTTGAAGTGCAGTAGGTTCGGGTCTGGTTTGACTTGGATTCCTGTCGATAACCCGAAAAAGTGCGGTGTCTAGGTTAAGGTTATGAGTTTTTTTCCTTTTTGTCTCTTTCTTTCTTTTCTTTTCTTTCTAGATTTCAGCATTGCATGATGGGTGGCGGTGGTGGTGGTGGTGGTAGCATGGGTGAAGGTTGCATTTGCATTTCTTTGGCGCGCTTTACATTTTTTTTTATTTTTTATTATCCCACCGCATTTTTCGCTTCTTCTCAATCCTTCATTAACCTTACTGAATTTTTTTTCATATTTATTTTTTCGGCATTTGCATATTATTACGGTCATCATCATTAGGGTTGGGCATGGGGGGCATTCATTACACCTGATTAGTTTAGTTTTTAAGTTGGAAAAAAAAACATCACGCTCGTTAAATTTTGGTCCATTCTTGAGTTTCGCCGGTGAATAGTTGATGTTGACCTAGCCATTACGATACTTGACGTACTGTACCGGTTTTCTCTCCACTACAGTCCTCTACTCACTAAAAATAAGCTATTGGCATCTTGCAAGGCACCCTTCATCGGGTGCGTTAGGTAGCGTACCCGGCTCTGGGCGTGCATTATTCCACGTATTGCTGTGGAACCTAGTTCATATCCGTAAGGGATACTACCGTGGGCGATGGGATGGGTCTTTGGAGGTATCCTTCCTTGATAGTAAAGGTCAGAATTTTTTTTTTTTTTTAATTACAGGGGGACACCGTGAGATCCTGGGAATGCAAAAAAAAATTTGGGAGGGTTGCTTTGAGCGCTATGACCCACCATCAAAGACAAATGCCTGTTTTGTGCGCCCCGGCCGTTGAGGTGGTGGGGTAATATCAGATTGGCAGGTCAGGATTTTCAGAGGACCAACCAATGACTTTATTAGGGTGGTACAAGTACCGCGAATTACACCCTCTACTGTACTCGTATAGTAGCACCCCCCATGCATATTACTGTATCATATACTCTTGCATATTGATCGTTCTGCTCTATGTAAGCAAGCAAGCAGAACAAGCGCTGCACAGTAAAGTGATGGGATATTATTGTATATTGTGATTCTGGTGGCATCCCGGACTGGCTGACGCTCTCCTCCTACAGGAGGTATTATCTGCAGAAGGGAGAGGGAAAGGGGTCGGGCCGACATTTTTTCGGCCTTTCGACAAGAATCCGGGAGGTGCAGTGCATATCGGTATCCGCAAAAAATACTCGTGGGTTCCAACAATGGGATGGAAACGGGAGATCTCTCCGGCTTGGCGATGTATCGTTGGATATGATACCCACTTAAATAGCCGGCTGTACTAGTACAAAACGAGTCACCCGATAGGCGAGCTAACCGATTCGCATCCGATCAAACAGCCAACCGACTTTAGCGAAACTCGGACACGACTCTGTTGAGGGCGCATAAGTACAAGTACTGTACTTGCATTATCTGGATTCCTGCGCTTGGTGTGGAAAGTATTTGCAAAAAACTTTGCATGAATCGCACTCCACTTGACCTCCGAAGCTAGTTGAAATAAAAGTAGCATGTGGTGTGGGGTATAGTAATGGTACGTTATCTGTTTCTGTGCTGCGAATTTTACACTAAATCATTGAGTACCCTTACTATATCGCATCGTACCGGTGCCATGATGCGATGCGATAAGGTTTGTGGGCACCGTTCAAGCATGAAGAGCAACTGTCTGTGACGGGATTGACCACACCACGGGTGAGGGAGTGGCGATAACGAAGCTGTGATACGGTACCTGCCAAGCGGTAGTGCTCAAATAGCAGTGTGTATAAACAGACTAACTTAAAGCAGAGTCAAGTATTTTTTTTTATATTTCTTTTTGCATGTACCCGTACTATGCTAGCACTGATCGAGTTTTTTTGCGGGTTCTTGGTCGAGGTGTGGTCCGTATGGTAATTTAATTCCCGCCAGAGCTGTTCAACGGATATTTACTCTACAGTATTTTCTTGTTGTCATAATCGGTTTGGTGGTAGGCATTTGACAAACTATGCTGGGCTGTAATAGAAATTATTCACCAGCATAATCAGCCACGTTTTGGATTACTATTTAAACTAGCCGTCGAATAGCATTTGGTTTTGACGAACTTGTTCGAATAGTTAGAAATGTGGGATTTAATTTAACGATAGCAGCACTGTTTATGTGATGTGTGGGCCGGTGGTTTCTCCCAGAGCCGCCCGCCGGTGACTACTCTATAATACCTCGGGTACCGGTGGCAACGGTATTTTAGGGGTGAATTTTGGCTGAATTATCATAAGATCTGACAGACGACTATGAATCATGGGATCCAACGACTCCTTGAATTTCTACCCGGGTTGGCCGTCCGAGCGCATTCGGTTTTCTGGAGCTTACTCCTCGATCACGAGAAAGATGGGTATAATCTGATAAATTAATCAGGCGTGACCCCACACGGGGCTGGGGGAAGAGCTTTCCAGCCGATATCGATATTATGGTTCAACCTTCATGAAACCTGGTCCAACCAACTACATACAAACCGGCAATGAAATAACTCCTCCAAAACAACAAATATTAGAGTAAAAAAAGTGTGAGAGTATCTGAAATGAGGATGCTAGTTCTCTCACGCTTTTTTTTTTGAAATAAAAGATATAAAAAAAGAGAAATTGAAGAAAGAGTTTGTATGAGATGAAACATGTACTGAAAAGTTCAGTGGAGCAGACTGAGATAAACACTAAGAAGGTGGGGCTCCTCAGACAGGCTGCCCAGCAATGATTGTCCTCAGGAATAACATGACATTTTCCTAACAGGAAATGGGCTAAACAAGGGTCTACTATACTACAGGATTGAACTGGTATACCACAATGGCCGATAATACTCACTCTGGTGGTTCGGTCTCAGCATCGGCAACTCCGGTCACTTCGGCATGTGTTTCATCACTGGTCCACATTTTAGATCGGTTGCACTATACGAAGAACTATGCTGTGACGCGTTGAGTTACAAATCCATTGTGAGGTCTATTGTGCTTGCGTATATACCAAGCTAGCGGATTCCGGGCGGGGTGATACAAGCACTGTTGGCAAATCTGGGGGGGAGTGATTGGATGTCTCTGTCCTTGAGGTTCCACAAAAAACCCCGCTTTTCCTCGTGCTCCACAATAAAATGGAACCTCGACGGAGCAGTCCGGTCACCCATCCTCTACCTGCTCCTGAACCGCAAAGATGTCTCAATATCACCCTAGCAACAACACCAACTCCAATAATACCAACTCCTTTAATACCACCAACTCGTTTAATAGAGAATGGAACAACTGTACCGTTGCCGATGACCGATCTCAAATCTTGACCTGGCTATCACCACTAGAGCCCAGGATACGGCACCAGGACATCCAAGACCGCCGAGTCGAAAATATAGGGGAATGGATCTTACAAACCGAGGAGTTTAGGAGCTGGTACGCAGGCAGTGGGGGAAGTGAACCCGATAATGCAGTTTTGTTTTGCTACGGAGATCCGGGCGTCGGTAAGACGTATATTAGGTATGATAACAGGAATGAACCTCGAGGAATGAAAAAGCGCTGACCGGATGTAATTCTAGCTCATTGGTGATAGACAACTTGTGCGATCAAGCAGGGGGGGCGGAATGTCACCGTTGCATGCTTCTATTTTGACTTCGCCGCCGAAAAGGAGCAATCCTCCGCGAGCATGTTGGGTGCCCTATTGAAGCAACTGGTCGGCGGACTGGAGGCGATCCCCGACGAGATATCGCGAGCATACCAAGACCAAGGGAGGGCCATTGGTGGGCGGGGGCCACGACTTAGCGATATTGTGAAGATGCTACAGACAACCTCTTCCAGAGAGCGTACATTCATATGCATTGACGCCCTAGATGAATGTGTGGCAGGAAACCGAGTCAAGCTTCTCGATTCACTTGATCAAATTCTTCGGGAGTCTCCAGGAACTCGGGTGTTTGTGACTGGAAGGCCCCACATTCAACCCGAGATCGGAAGGCGCCTTTCTGGGAGAGTGACTAGTGTATCCATAAGCCCCAAGAGAGATGATATTATTAGATATCTTCATACCAGGCTCAGCGAGGACACAACACCGGACGCGATGGACAGCAATCTGGAGGCGGATATCCTGAAGAAAATTCCCGAAGATATCTCTGAAATGTACGTACAAGCAATGACACCCGAGAATAAGCATCGGGTTACTGACTGACAGATACACATCTAGATTCCTGCTAGTCTCATTGAATATTGACGCCATCCTGCAAGAGCCAACAATCCATCGAAGACGACAAAGGCTCAACGCAATGACAGATGGCTTGGGGTTGGGGGGTGTCTATGGTGCAACTCTGGGTCGGATAAAAGGACAGGGTGGGGAGAAGTCAAGGCTCGGTATTGCCGCTTTGATGTGGATCTCTCACTCGGAGCGGCCCTTGAAGGCCGATGAACTGTGCCACGCCCTCGCAGTCGAAATTGGATCACCTAATCTCACTACCGAAAACGTTTCTTCAATAGGGACCCTGCTATCCTGTTGTCAAGGACTTGTTGTTGTCGATAAGGAGGCTTCCACGGTCCGGTTAATCCATTTTACCCTTCAAGAGTATCTCCGAGCTCATCCCGAGCTTTTTGGTACAGCTCACGCGACAATAGCCGAAACCTGCTTGAGCTATCTGAATTCCGAGCAGGTCAAGGCTCTTTCGACCAGCTCCTCTCCTGATCTCCAGGACACACCTTTTCTCGAATATTCTTCTCTATATTGGGGAGTCCATGCAAAAAGGGGCCTATCAGATTGCACAAAAATGCTAGCTCTAAGACTGTTCGATAACTACAGTGACCACGTATCTACTAAAATCCTCGCGAAAGGACAGCACTGGTATTGGGACTATGTTTATTTCGATAAGTGTTCCCTATTCAGTGGTCTACACTGTGCATCTCTCTTCGGGATTGGTGAGATTGTAGCATGTTTGATAGAGGTGGAAGGCTGTGATATTAACCAACAAGACTTTCTGGGCAATACACCTCTTGTGTGGGCTGCTTTAAATGGGCATGAGGGAGTGGTGGACACACTGCTCGGACGGAGCGACATCAATCCCGGAAAATCAAGTTGGTCCGGCGAAACGCCACTCTACTTTGCGGCTTCGCGCGGGCACGAGGGAGTGGTGAAG
>LN890961.1:413674-427606 GCA_900010015.1 Tuber aestivum | reverse complement strand
ATTCTGCTGCTGAATGGGGGCAGGAGGGAGTGGTGAAAATACTGCTCGACCGGGATGACGTCAATCCCAACAGACTAGATAGCAACGGCGAAACACCACTCAGCAAGGCTGCTGAGGGAGGGCAAAAGGCAGTGGTAGCGTTACTACAGCCTTACGCATCTGCCACCCCCAGCACAACCTAAAGGCGAGCCCCTATTCCCATTTGGACTGCCCTCAACCACCCATGTTCCATACGCAATTTCAGCGATGACCACAACAGCTATATAAACGTGTTTATTACCATCATTACCCCCTCCTCCTCTCGTCCCCGCTCAATCTCCATCGCACTTCCAAATCCTACAGTACACTTTTTTTTCTAACTTTTCTGTCATCCCCTTCCGGAGTGCCCCTGCCACAAAAGTTCATCTTGAATATTCTCTTTTAGGCGAGTAAAACAACATACGATGGGGACGCACATATCTATGGGATACCCGCCCAATCTCTCTTTTGGTTTTCTCATGTCGCCGTGTCGGGATTTGACGGTCTTTGTTCATTATCTGCACCTCGGTGTTGGTGGCGGCCATTTCTACCATATTGAGATCAACCGATATTTCTTGAAATTTTCTTCATATTTACTTTCTTTGCTGCTTCTTGTTGTAAATCCACGTTACACATTTTCTACAATTCCCTTGTCCCCTATCCTCAACTCTAAAGTGTAGTCGCGAGGGCCGCCCGGATATACCGTATTAACTTGAATAAGAGCAATACATCTCGGGACGTCTGACTTGCCTATTTTGGTAGGGACGGGAGAGAATACCAGCAAAATAAAACCACGCGTTAACAAGAGGGGAAACCTTGACGTCCCGAGCGGTGTTGCTCTTATTCAAGTTCATACGGTAGGGCAGGAATAATTAGAGCAAGCATTTCTGACATTCTTGAAAAGTAAGGTAAAAGTGAGCTGTTGTTTAACATGTTATGAACCTAGTATCTGTTGAGCAACAGGAGATGTGATCGCAGTGGAAGACTGACCGTGGTGGGAAACCAAGACGAGACCTCTTGGTGGACGGAGGAGATGAGAGTGGAGATGTATTGGTCTGTGCGTGTTCTAGCTAAGAAAAAACACGCATATATGTATATCCCTTCAAAGCCCTAGTTTCCATAATCCATATCTCATTCAACCACTTGAAACATAAGCCCGAACCATATACTTTGTAATTTCTGGGAGACCCCATCAGCCAAACAACCACCATGCTCAAGACCAAACTTATGCTCATGTCACATCAGCTGGGTAGTCACAATAGACTTGTAAGAGCGTCAACTATTTACAACAGTATCCGCTGTGGACCTAGTTTAGTGATTATGCCCGCATGCCATTGACCTCCCGATGTGAGCCTGGAGGTGAGTCGCAGAGGAGGTCCGTACATTCTGCTCTCACCGGTCAGGGGAAAATAATTCAGTAAGAAGTCCCTTGTAAACTCTAGTAACTCACTATTCGGCCAAACCCTTCATGCAGGATCTTAGATGTCGCCCGTGATTTTGGAGAATAGCGTAGAGGGGCTAAGACGGATGCACGATACCCCTTCCCGAAATTCAGGGGGGGGGTTCTATATTTAAAACTGTAAGCATTAATTGGGCTTTCCTCTACTTTGTATTCCCTCTACTAACCCTCCCCCCTCTTACGTCTCCATTGAGACCTAAGGTGTTTTTACACTAGTCCGACTAACGGCGCCTAGTAAGTCCACTGAAGACTACCGTATTGTGTCGTATATACCATATTGTAGCGGTTCAATGATGAACGGCAAGGCCACCCTCGCCACGGTGAGTAATCAGGCAGGCTGGAGCAGTTGCATCGAGCGGGGTGTGTGCGAGAGTATTGAGTAAAATAATATATTCCACGATCGATCAGAAAAAGTGTAGAAAGGGAAAAGAAGCATAAGAAATAAAATCAGAAATCTATCACGGGTGCTCGCTCCTTATCTCGGGTAAAATTGATGTCCGAACCCAAAGGCAGACGGTGCTACTCCTTAACGGGGTTATTGAAGAACCTTAAAAAGACTGAGGATAAATGATATCCAAAGGGGGTTCTTGGCATATGCTACCACGATTTGGTTTTTAAAATCGCATGTTGAACTCTGGACCCGTGGACGGCTGTATCTCGATCTTGTGTCGTAATCTTGTGAGGTCCGGGCGGACTCTAATTCGGCCTCGATTGTATCATAGCTCGCTAGCTGCACGGGGGATTGGTGAAGAAGCTGCTCGCACGGGGCGACGTCAACCCCGGCACGTCAGATAACGGGGGCCAAACGCCGCTCTGGGCTGCTGCTGAGTATGGGAACTAGGAAGCGGTGGAAATAATACTAGGGCGGGATGACGTCAACCCAGACATACAAGATAACCGCGGCCCAACATCGCCCTTAGTGCTTCTGGGTGTGTGCATGAGGTACGATAGCAGCACAATTGCAGCCCCCAGCACAGTCCAAGGACACGGGGATACCATCTCCTCACCGCCTTCTACCATGGACAAGATATACTCCATCTCCACAAAATCGGCAATAACATAAAGATTTCTACGCCCACTATTGTCTCCTCCTCTAGCTCCCCCCCTCCCACCTCCTCCAGTGCATATCCCTACCTTGTGCCGACCGCCTCTTTCCCATCTCCCTGGAGTAAACCTGCCATAGAAACTCTGCTCAAATATTCCTTTTTTGTCGAAGGAAATCATCTATCATGGGAAGGTATACATCTGTTACATAGCCGTCCAAACCCACACCGATTTTCCCTTGCAGCTATGATAGTTAGGATTTTTGTTGAAAATTGCGGTTGAATTGGTGAAGGTTTTACACAACCGAAGGAAGTGAAATGCCCAAAGAGAGAAAAGTATTTTTCTTGTGTACAGAGAGTGGAGTCAAGAGAAAGAAAGAAGGAGGTAGGTTTGTTGACTATGCAGAGTGGAGCAAAACAGCGAGGGAGAAACAGAAGAAAATTAGGTGTGTTGGTTGGTTAGGGAAGAGAAGAAAAAGAACAGGAGAAAACAAACTTCAGGTAGCAATGCATAACAAGGACATGAAAGATGTGAGCACTTACGTATACACATGAGTGCTTATGGCTCCCATACGAAATCATTATCATGTTTTCAACAATTTTCAAGTTTCTATTAACCATCTAGAGTTTGGCATTGTGTAGAGGGGTGGGGGAGGTTCCACGCTATCGACAGCCACCTAGCTGAATCCTCCACGATACCACCCACCCCCGTAGTCCCCGGCCACAGCCCCTTTTGGCACATTTGTCTGTTTATTTTTCTTCCTACAATCCCTTCCCCCCTCCGTCCCCTTTGGCTAGTGTAGGCCTAGGAGACGTTCATATACCGAGAAAACGATATGCAATGCAAATAATTCTGACACCCTTTAAAGCGCCACTCAATTGTTACGTACTGTTGATAGAGTTCTCCTCTGGGAGTTCTTTTGGGGTGAGGGTAGGTTTCTTAAGGCTTTGGCACTTTCTCTCTCATAAACACACGAACCGGGACACCCGGAAGAAGATATCCAAAGTGTACTAATTTTTTCAAACATCGTAGAGAGGGGGGTAGCAGAGTCGGAGATCACCTGCCCGTTAGTATCAACGGGCAACCAAGTCACCTTCGAGGTCTCTCTCTCAATCAGGGTTCCCTCGGTCAATATTTCTCGGTCATCTTCACAAACATAAGATATTCCTCAAGCTTCAGATTTCTGTTTAATGCTGTCAGATTTCTACATAACTGTTTTCATGCCAAAGGGCTTTCCAATAACCTGCTCCTCTCGGGGGTGAACAAAGATGGACAAAGAAACCTTTTCCCCTTGGAAAGAAAAGAAATTCTGCTCTCCTTGCTTGTTCTCTCTCACATCCGTGTGTTTTTCCTAAAGTGGCTCCTCCCTCCCTCCTTTTTTTCCTTTTCCCCGCCACGCCGCGAAGACAAAAGAAAACAGTCCTCCTACCCACACTAAAACACTATATCCTATGAAACCCACTGTCGTCATTCTATCCCTCCTCTACCTAGATAAAAAGCACTAATCCCCTTTCAAACCCCTAGTCACTTAAAGCCCACTCCACAGTATTAAGGTATCAAGATGCTTGGTTTCAACCCCAGACGTGGTTTAAGATCATACTTACATACCACCGCCCTCTGGAAATGGGCTTCAATTTATGATTGGCCCCTACACATTGGAATCTTCCCCATCAAGGAAAACCAACCATGGAAGGAGTTTTTCAACTGTGAAATTAACTCCCATTCTATGAGCATCATACAACCTCTGGTAGAAAAAATCGGCAAATGTGGAAATTAAAGGTCAGAAACATGGTCGCTCAATTGGCTCGAGCACACCGAGCACTCCAATCAAAACCCCACAAGCCCGATCCCCGTTTCCCGATTTTTTCCACCAGAGGTTGTATAAACTGAAAAAGTTCATACTTTAGCCAACCCCCCTTTGCATGGTCTTAAATGTAGATTGCCCATGTGGCCCAGGATTCTGGAGAGCAGTATTGAGGGGGATCCAGATTAAATCCACGATACTCCTATCCCCAATGTGCGGGGGGCAGTTATGTATTTAGGAACCTAGATTGAGTTTTACTCTCCGCCGTATGGCATTCGTAAACCCTCCCTGTTGCCCCTCCATTGATATATAGCTTTTTTTATATTGGTCCGGCTAACGGCGTCTAACAACACTGTAAATTAATGTATTTTATCCTATGGCATCACATTGCCGGCTTTTCTTTGGTGTGTTCTGGCAGTAAGGTTATCCTGGGTTACAGCTTGTGTGCTCCATGACCTGAATTATGATACCCCAATCATGGAAGGCAAGTCCACCCTCACCACAGCAAGTAACTAATTAGGATGTGGCTGTCACGGCCAACGGAGCGTGCAGGAGAGCTTTTAGTAAACCAATTTATGCTACCATTGGCCAGATGCAGATGCAGAAAGGGAAAAGGGGCAAACATAATTCAACGGAAATCTCGCTAATAGGTACTCGCTCTTTTCCTTAGTAATTCTTCTTCCTCCCTTTCCAGAAGGTGATCCCACAGCAGTATAGAGGGCCTCTAGTCCTGTACAAGGAAATATCAATATTGCAGATGGAATGTGAACAGCTTCTTGGCAAGTCAACATGCCAACATAGTTTCGAATGACCGGCCCGACACAATTAGTCCGTTCATGCGTTCCGCAATCAATTTGCCGAGCGGTATGTAAACTTACTTTCCAAACTGTTAGCATCGCCTAGTGCCGCCACGTGACGGGACTGTAAAACAAGCAAGGAAAGTGTGATGATAACTGAGTTAGTCTACGGTACCTGCTCGGAGATACTAGCTCAGAGGAGCAGCAGTGTGGAACAACCGAAACAGAGTTAAGTTTTTTTGTACGTACCGGATCTGTAATGTACTGACATATTAGGGCTGTTTATATAGCGTCGTACTTGTACATGTAGTAGTTTCTCTCAGCGCCGGCCACTGGAGACTACCGTACTCTATCTCGGCTAACTATTTTAGCGGTTGATCTTGGATCTCGAATTATCCTGGGATCTAGCAGACAGCTATTCATGAAACCCAGCGACTCCTTGAATCTCTACCCTGGTTAGACGTCCGGGAGCATTTAATCCCGTTGAGCTTGCTTCCCGATAATGAGAGGTAGGTTTATTCTGATAAATGAAGCGACCGGCTGCGACACCGTACTCAGCTGCGCTACACTAGGTTTGCGCTTGGCGGTATCGGTGAGCATCAGGACTCACGGTCCCTATCTCCACAGGACCTGGTACAAGGCTGGGGGAAGAGCTTTCCGTCCCATATTGAGATTATGGAAAATTATGGTGGGACGTGTTTACAACTCCACTACGAGGCCTATTGTCCTTTGCCCAGATACCAAGCAAGCGGATTACACCACTGGTGCTCTACTGGTAGGGTGTTCGCTGATCCCCGTGGAAGACTTGCACTGTATTGTGACTTATCACAGCTCAATTTATCAATTTATCCTAACTCTACCAGCACAGGACTTCGCCGGACCCCTCTTGAAGAGGTGCAGCATGTCTTTTTTCTAACAAGGTAAGCACAAGCGGGGTGATACAAGCAAGTGTGGCAAATCTGGGGGGGTTGATTGGATACCTGTGTGGTGTCCGTGAGGTTCCACAAAAGACCCCGCTTTTCCTCGTCCCCCAGTGATTGCATGAAATAAAATTGAACCTCAACGGACCAACTCAATCACCCATCCTCTACCCACTCCTGAACTGCAAAGATGTCTCAACCTCACTTCAGTAACAACACTAACTCCAATAATACTAACTACTTTAATAACGTATGGAACTATACCATTGCCGATAGCCGATCTGAAATCCTGACCTGGCTATCACCCCTAGAGCCGAGGCTACGGCACCAGGACATCCAAGACCGGCGAGTGGAAAATGTAGGGGAATGGATCTTACAAACCGAGGAGCTTAGAAACTGGTACGCCGGCAGTGGGGGAAGTGAATCCGATAATGCAGTTTTGTTTTGCTACGGAGATCCAGGCGTCGGTAAGACGTATATTAGGTATGACAACAGGAATGAACCTCGAAGAATGGAAAACAAAGGGCAAGTGCTGACGGTATATGATAATAGTTCATTGGTGATAGACAGCTTGTGCGATCAGGTGGGAGGACAAAATGCCACCGTTGCATGTTTCTATTTTGACTTCGCCGCCGAAAAGGAGCAATCCTCCACGAACATGTTGGGTGCCCTATTAAAACAACTGGTCGGCGGACTGGAGGCGATCCCGGAGGAGATATCGCGAGCATACTAAGACCAAAGGAAAGCAATTGGTGGCCGGGGACCACGACTTACCGATATTGTGAAGATGATACAGAAAACCTCTTCCAGAGAGCGTACATTCATATGCATTGACGCCCTAGATGAATGTGTGGAAGGAAATCGAGTCAAGCTTCTCGATTCACTTGATCAAATTCTTCAGAAGTCTCCAGGAACTCGAGTATTCGTGACCGGAAGGCCGCACATTCGACCCGAGATCGAAAGGCGCCTTTCTGGGAGAGTGACAAGTGTATCCATAAGCCCCAAGAGAGATGATATTGTTAGATATCATGGTGGATTCGGAGAAGCTATTGCCAATTGGGCAAAGTAACGCGCTCGAGGCCCAGGGAGGAAGAGATGTCTCGGGGGTGGAAGGAAAACGGTATAGTCACCACCGCGCAAAGCGAGGGGTCATAGCTCCACGAGAGCTGTCCGGCCAATGGCCTACACTACTTAATACCACGAATCCCACAACACAAGCTGTCTCCCTGCTACAAGCTTCCACAAAATACAAGATCCTCAAACCTCCTTACAGATCGTGTTCTTTACCGACATCCGTCCAGCACAAGAAAACCCACACTACCCAGAGCTCATTAACACCAGGACCTAGAGACCACACAACACAACACAGGACCACACAATGCCTCGCCGAAGAGGTTCAACGCGTAGAGCTGACACGACCGAAACCCGGAGCAGGAGTTCAACAGCCGGTATCCGCAAGATTACGAGAAACCGCAGAGCTCCCCAAAGATACCGTAACCAGTCAGACGAGGAGGCCAGCATACCAGGTAGTGCAGAAACAGTCACTCTCGAGAGTGAAAGCGAGACAATCATCCCTGACCGACAAGATGGCCGAGCTCAAAGGACCCCCGAAACAGAAAGCCCAGGATACAATACACCAACGACAGCCTCAGCACACTCCGAAACCCATCCTGATCCACCAGAATCACCCCCAGACCAGCCAAGCTCACCGGGGGGAACCGCCACTATAACAATCAACGATATCCGCGACCTTCTCCGCTCCCATGAGAACGATATCGTTAACCAAGTGGTTCTCAGGCTCCGGCCGGAAGGAACAAACCGGAACGCAGACCCAATAGCAAGCCTTGCAACTCACGCGTCTTCGAGGCAACCAGCCAATAACCCACAAACCGACCCTACCCTACAACGTATTCGAGACCTTGAAGACCAGATCAGTCAACTCCGCAGGGAAAGAATCCCAGCTGTACCCCACAGTAGTCATGGGATAGGAGAATCCGGTACGTACCTTCCCGCCCTACACACAACAGACACGGAGCGGGAGAGAGCACCTGGTATCGCGGAGTCTGTGGAAGGACTTTTCCCGGGGGTGGAACGCAGCACCCTCGCCCAAATCATTGAGAATAGGTTCAAGCCCACCAACATCTACCGCCTCTTGGCTAGCGAAAAGGAAAGGGCCGAGACTCAGAGAACCATCACAATTGGTGGAGTAGAATTTGAGCAGACAGAACGCGATGGCAAGGAAGGAGAGTACCGCATGAGTGTTTTCTTTAAGGCATGGGCTGCCTACAGTGGGATACTGGTGAAACTCGCCCCGTATGGTTTACAGGGCGAGCTTGCAACTGCACTGTTCATATATACCATGAACCTGTATGACTTACTCGAAAAGTATACCTGGGATGGTGTAAAAGCCTACCATTTCCAATTCCACCGGAAGAGGGTGGCCAGCGGAAGCAGGATTTACCTACCCAGCGACTGGCAGCATCTTGACAGCGAGCTCGTAGCGTCAAGGTGCTTTGCCCATCCTATTATCCGAACTGCATGGCCACAGGGACATACCCGGGGGCCAACTCCCCACCAGCGCATCACCGAACTACCCATCCGGGGACCCCCATTCCCAACAGACCCCTCAACACAAAGCCTCTCCCGAAGCAATACTACCTACTTGGCAAGCGACAACCATAACATCCCCCTGCCCGGTCAGGGCGCAAGCGGAGGAACAATGGCCCTAACTGGTAACCAGACACGTCTGCAAGTCTGTCGTAACTGGAACTACCGGGATTGCCGGAATCCCAACTGCCGCTACCCACATGCGTGCGCGATATGTGGTCGGAATCACAAGGCATCCCAGTGCCACCAGGGCGAGAGTGCACTCTCCACCTCTACCACAAGGGGTGTTTTTTCAAAACGTTAGCTTTTCCTTAGCCCTCATATACACTCCCCTCCTAGCTCTTATTTCCTACACTATACATCTCGTTATCTCTTCAGGTTGTTCCAATAGTCTTATGCTCATAGCAATAAAAGCTCCCACTACCCCAACTCTAGTCAATGCAATAATACCCATAATGGGTATCCCCATACCGGATACCAGTCTTGTTAGCGAACAGCTGGTGCAACCAAATACCGCCATCCATTACCCAGTATACACAGCACATGACAAACCCATGCCCGCAGGCCAACTAAAGGCGGAGGGATGGAGAAGACTCACTACCAGATACCCAGACCGGGCAGTGGTCAATGCTATCCTCGGTATATGCCGCTTCGGAGCTAGAATTGGATATACAGGCCAGCGGCATACTATCACCACTCATGCTAACCTGAGTACCGCCAATATCAGCCCGAACCTAGTCTCAAGGGATATCGCCCACGAACTCAGTAGGAACCGCCTCAACCGGTACCCAAGCTACGATGCCCTACCCCACAATTTCACTGCTTCACCGCTGGGCCTCACTGACAAGGCCGATGGGACAAAGCGAAGAATCCACCATCTCTCATTCCCAACCGGGAGCCCCACATCAATAAATAGTGGAATACCTGAGGAGTATGGCACAATCAAGTACAGCAGTATTAGCGACGCAACATTGGCCATCACTTCCTTGGGCAAGGGCTGCTTACTGGTAAAACGCGACTTCGAAAGCGCGTTCCGGCATATTCCAATCTCGCCTATTGATAGCCCACTCCTGGGCTTTGCATGGGCCGGCACATACTACTCTGAGCGATTCTTACCCTTTGGCCTGCGCACGGCCCCGTATTTATTCAATCTCTTTGCGGAACTGTTCCACTGGATCCTAGCAGATAACCTAAAGAGCTCCAATAGAGAAGCCACGGTAATTCACTACCTCGACGACTTCCTTATAGTGCTACCACCCCACGGGAATCCCAGAGACAGTGGCACCACGTTTGCTGAACTCAGCAGCGAAGTCGGACTGTCGATCAAGGAGGCAAAGAATGAGGAGGAAACAACTGCCAGCTTTGGCGGTGTGGAATTTGATACAATAGCAATGGTGATACGGCTACCCACTCGGAAACTGCACAAGGCACGCCAGCTAGTGGAGGCAGCAATCAGCCAGCATTCCCTTTCTCTACACGAGCTAGAGACCCTTACTGGATACCTCAATTTCATCACAATCGTTGTCCCTTTAGGCAGGACATTTCTCCACCGCCTATACAACATGGAAATGTATTTCCACCCGGGCAGAAGCACCTGCCGAAGACGAGTATCAAGAGATGCAACCAAGGACTTAATGTGGTGGCTCAGCGCACTAGCTACGAAACCGGAGCGGTGCATAGCGAGAAAAGAGCGAGAAATCATCATGCTATGGTCAGATGCAGCAGGAATGAAAGGTCTTGGGGCATTCTTCATCGACAAAAGACAAAGAGCATGTAGACCGTCAATCCCTGCTCATCACCAAGATGCTACCACCCAGCCCTACCCAGAAGCAGCATTCTCGATCGCATTACCCAAGTACCTTAGACGCAAGAATGAGCACATCAATACAAAAGAGATGCGAGCGGTCGAGCAATCGTTACTCTACTGGGGTAAGCAGTGGCGGGGTACAAAAGTGATAATGCATATAGACAACCGCGCCATCGTACATGCACTAGTGAATCGCACCATCCGGGGAGCTACCATGAATGTACTCCGGAGATGCCTTTTATTAGCTACTAATCATGACTTGGAAATAGAGGCACGATGGATACCCACAAATGAAAACGCCCTAGCAGATGCGCTCTCCCGCTTTGCTTATGATAAGATTGCTGACCTCGCACCACAGCTATTATACCCCATCTCCAGCCTCCGAGATCTTGGGTTCTTGACGTCCAGAAAACAGGACTCTCACCAGTAGCGGCATACTACCTCTGGCGGGGACTGGCACCAACCACCCGCCAAAATTACAACACCCCCAGATCTCGATTCAGCCTTTTCTGCAGTCTCTCCAACTACCGGCACCCAAATGGCTCCTGCTTTCCAGCCAATACAACCTGGCTGATCGAATGGTTATGCTCATTAGCCGGAACCATCAAAGTAAAAACCATGAAACTATATCTGTGTGGAATAAAGTCCTACCAGCTAGACTTGGGACTTGAATGCACCGCATTCCTAGACCCACGTTTGGAGCGAACGCTCCAAGGGATCAAGCGAGACCATAATCAGCCCGATCGCCAACCCCGAAAACCATTAACACGCCCGAACCTCCTACACATTCTCCACCAACTCCGTAGTACTGAGTACAATGAAATTGTTATCCGTGCAGCCTTCACTCTAGCCTTCGCAGGCTTCCTCAGAGTTGGGGAATTTACCTACCGTCAGACTGACCTAGAACTCAGTTCAGCCTTTTGCAACTGGTTTCTCACCAAATGCAGCATCAATCTAACCACCAGTGGAACACACATGGAACTCACCTTACCAGCATCAAAAACAGACCCATTTAGACAGGGGATCCGTCTCCTTATAGCCGCGAGCAATGACGAGGCCTGCCCTGTTGCAGCAATGAACCGGCTTGCTGCGATCGATACCCACCGCCCTCCCTCTGCACCCCTCTTCTGTATTGGCAGGCGAGAGCAACTCCCGTTCACCAGAGAATACGTAGTACAACAGCTCCAAGAACTAGCGATCAGGAGTGGTCTTGGGCAAGGAGCTTGGAACGGGCATAGCTTTAGGAGGGGAGCTGCGACTTGGGCGGCCGAAGTCGGTATTCCCGAAAGTCAAATCCAGACTCTAGGTAGATGGAAATCCGATGCATACAAAAGATATATCGAATACTCAACCGAGGAGCGCATCATTCTCTCACAGCGTTTTCAGCGGAGCACGGCTACTACTTAGGCATATCACAACCACCCTGCCTCAACATGGGAACTGATGTTGGACACCGTGACGGCAGGCATCGCTAAGTGTTCTGGGCCTGAGGAATCCCACCTGCCTTAGCTCGGGATCTATCGGTGCCAACACTCCCAAGCCACAAGGGCAGCGATAATCACACCAATGCCTCCCACAGTGGAACATTAGCTACGCGATGGGGAGAAACTTACAGCATAACATCTCCTTATCGATCCCGCGATACAGAGTCTCATTTGTCTTTCCTTTGGTTTATTTCTCTTAGTTTGCATGCATGTATATCACTTTGGAAAATTGGATGGTGGATTCGGAGAAGCTATTGCCAATTGGGCAAAGTAACGCGCTCGAGGCCCAGGGAGGAAGAGATGTCTCGGGGGTGGAAGGAAAACGGTATAGTCACCACCGCGCAAAGCGAGGGGTCATAGCTCCACGAGAGCTGTCCGGCCAATGGCCTACACTACTTAATACCACGAATCCCACAACACAAGCTGTCTCCCTGCTACAAGCTTCCACAAAATACAAGATCCTCAAACCTCCTTACAGATCGTGTTCTTTATCGCCCGCCCTCCACCCCGCTCTCAACACCAGCGCCCTAATTGTGTGCGGGGATCTATCGGTGCCAACACTCCCAAGCCACAAGGGCAGCGATAATCACACCAATGCCTCCCACAGTGGAACATTAGCTACGCGATGGGGAGAAACTTACAGCATAACATCTCCTTATCGATCCCGCGATACAGAGTCTCATTTGTCTTTCCTTTGGTTTATTTCTCTTAGTTTGCATGCATGTATATCACTTTGGAAAATTGGTTCACACCAAGCTAAGCGAGGACACAACACCGGACGCTATGGACAGCAATCTGGAGGCGGATATCCTGAAGAAAATCCCCGAGGATATCTCCGAAATGTACGTACAAGCAATGGTACGGGAGAATAAGCGTCGGGTTACTCACTGACAGATACATATCTAGATTCCTTCTAGTCTCATTGAATATTGATGCGATCCTGCAAGAACCAACAAGCCATCGAAGGCGACAAAGGCTCAACGCAATGACAGATGGCTTGGGGTTGGGGGGTGTCTATGGTGCAACACTGGGTAGGATAAAAGGACAGGGTGGGGAGAAGTCAAGGCTTGGGATTGCCGCTTTAATGTGGATCTCTCACTCGGAGAGGCCCTTGAAGTCCAATGAACTGTGTCACGCCCTCGCAATCGAAATTGGATCACTTAATCTCACAACCGAAAATGTTCCTTCAATAGGGACCCTGCTATCCTGCTGTCAAGGACTTGTTGCCGTCGATAAGGAGGCTTCCACCGTCCGGTTAATCCATTTTACCCTTCAAGAGTACCTCCGAGCTCATCCCGAGCTTTTTGGTACAGCTCACGCGACAATGGCCGAAACCTGCTTGAGCTATCTCAATTCCGAGCAGGTCATGGCTCTTTCGACCAGCTCCTCTCCAGATCTCCAGGACACACCTTTTCTCGAATATGCTTCTGTATATTGGGGAGTCCATGCAAAAAGGGACCTATCAGATTGCACAAAAATGCTAGCTCTAAGGCTGTTCGATAACTACAGTGGCCACGTATCTACTGAAATCCTCTTGAAAGAACAGAATCGATATGGGTACCATGCTGATCTCAATCAGCATTCCCTGTTCAGTGGTCTACACTGTGCATCTATCTTCGGGATTGGTGAGATTGTAGCATGTTTGGTAGAGGTGGAAGGCTGTGATATTAACCAACAAGACATTCTGGGCAATACACCTCTTGTGTGGGCTACTTTAAATGGGCATGAGGGAGTGGTGGACACACTACTCGGACGGAGCGACGTCAATCCTGAAAAACCAAATCGGTCCGGCAAAACGCCACTCCACTTTGCGGCTTTGCGCGGGCACGAGAGAGTGGTGAAAATACTACTTGGACGGGACGACGTCAATCCCGAAAACCCAGATCATTACGGCAATACACCACTCCATTCTGCTGCTTCTAGTGGGCATGAGGGAGTGGTGAAAATACTACTTGGACGGGACGACGTCAATCCCGAAAAACCAGATCACTT
>LN890961.1:339952-367824 GCA_900010015.1 Tuber aestivum | reverse complement strand
GGCAAGAGGGAGTGGTGAAAATACTACTCGGACGGGACGACGTCAATCCCGGAAAACCAGATCACTTCGGCCAAACACCACTCCATTATGCTGCTTTGTGTGGGCACGAGGGAGTGGTGAAAATACTACTCGGACGGGACGACGTTGATCCCAACCGACCAAATAATAACGGCGAAACACCACTCAGCATAGCGGCTGAGAGAGGGAAAAGGGGAGTAGTAGCGTTACTACAGCCCCACGCATCTACCAGGCCCAGAACAGCCTAAAAGCGAGCCAGAATTTCCATTCTTACTGCCCTTGAACACCGATATCATATCCTCAATTTCAGCGAAGCCCGCAACGGCTCCATAAAAGTGTTTATCACCGTCATTGCCCCCCCCATCCACTAATCACCGCCCAACCTCGGCCGCACTTTCAAATCCTTCCCTTTTTTTGTAATTTTCCACTATCGTCCCCTTCCTTTGTGACCCCACCACAAAACCCCAGCTTCAATATTCCCCTTTGAGCGAGAGAACCCACACACAATAGTGATGCACATATCCATCAAATACCCGCCCAATCTCCCTCTTGGTTTCCCCATGTCGCCGAGTCAGTATTTGTCCGTTTCCATTCATAGTCTATATCTCAGCATTAGCGGTAGCTATTTCCACCTTGCTAAGCGAGACACAAGCCGAAATTTCCATACCATTTCTTTCTCTCTCCCTTGTTCCCCCCCCGCTTGTTGTAAATTCTCTGCGCACATTTGTTCCCTTCTTCTTTCCTGTGATATAACCCTTTTTCTACTTTCCCCCCACACCCCTTTTTTCCTAAACCTGGACCGTGGGTCGTTTCGATATAGAGGAAAAACATACCATTTAGAGGGCAAAGTACCCCACATTAGCCCCCGGCCGGATCCGAGCCCGAAGGCGCGTTCGAGAGGTTCTCGGCACTTCCCACTCTCGTGCGGTGGAATCAAGTGGTGAGGGTTCTTTTAAACGGTCACTGTGAAATCAAGTGCTGCTTGAAGTTCCCTCTACACTAAAAAATAAAAAATAAAAATAAAAACCCCTTTCACATACCCATTCAGATATACAATGTATTCTTTTGCACCTGGCCGGCTGCGGGTGACTAGTAAATTTACCGTAAGGATACAAGTAGTATACAACCTGCGCGTACCGCACTGCACTGCCCACTACACCACTACCGACAGCGCGCAAAACCCAGCGACACAGCCACTAGGTCACTGTCCAGTAAATTCCGGAGCGCAGTTTGCTATACCAAACAAGGAAGAACTCTTTCTCTCTCTCTCGTAGTGCCGGGCTATACTTTATCGCAGCGCGAGATAGGAAAACTTACCATTGGATCTTTAATCGTAGCGAGTGACGTCTTATGACTCTTGCGACGGGGAGTAACCATGATATGATATTATAACACTACGATGTGTAGTCTGCCACTCTTCCCCCCCATCCATCCACGTCACTTCCCAGGTATCGAGTCAAGTAGTGCATCACGCGTAGCTGCAAGTTGTTGGTGCGGTCATTCCCGTCGAGCACGCCTGTAACCCCGTGCGCCTATACTGGTGAATCCCGCTAGTTAGGAGTGTATAGTGAATTACTTGATGATATAACGAGGCGAAATCAAGATTTACTGTCCCCCCCCCCTCGAGGTTTTCGGAGACAGTAAACAGCTGCAGAACGCGAATCCATGGTAATAATAAACGTAGCCGTCGCACGACCGGTGGTATGATACGCCCGTTTCCATGGTAGGTGGGTTTCCTCCGGTAGATTTTGCATTTCCCTTTAGGGACTGTAGGCTGTGAGAGATCCCGTATAGCCAGAAGTTTTGAAGTAAGATATATATAGTAATGCATAACCTGAAGGAAGAATGAGAAAGAAAAGCCCATTGCTGTATTATGAAATGGGGACCCCTCCAAAAGTCCTGTGAGCGGATTGTTTGCAAAAAAAAAGCTCTCGCGGTATTGGGAACACAAACGAGTGTGAAATGTCATAGCCCACAAGTACCGGCACCGTACAGGCAGCGCACGGTTATCTAGTCTCCTTATAATAATCTACAGTACAATTCAAGCCAGATACCAGGGACCGACGATAGTTTCACCTTCAACCCTTTTCCCCATCCAGCCAACGAGCGATACACTTCCACTCCAGAACACAACAAAAAAAGCCCCCCATTTTCACAGAACAAATCTCGGTACAGTACATGACACGGAACCGAGCCCAAGCCCGTCCTTTAATCTCTGCTCGACAAGATCTACAAGTCTCACCCACCCCAATGAACTGAAAACGGCTTCAAAGCCTTTATATTCAAACCCCGGTTTGTCACCCTCACCGTGACCCCCCTCATGCCAGAGTACAGGTATCACATTCGCCCACCAGCCAAACTAAAATAAAAATAAAATATGTAAAAAGAAAAAGGGAGACAAAAAAGGTGTGATTATGTTGAATGATAGGATAGGGAAGGGAAGGGAGAAGAAGGGAATAGAGACTGGACTACAAACTAAAGAACACAGCCAGGAGGGCGAAAGCCGCCAAAATGCCCTTCTGGAGATTGATAGAGGACGAAGGAGCAGAATTAGATTGGCCGGCAGAGAAGGGACTTCCGTTTCCGCTACCGCTACCGCTGCCAGAGGTGGTGCTAGGGGCGATTGTGGGGGATGCCGCAATAGAGGTGGAGTTGGGATTGTCGAGAATTTCGGCGAAGGAGGAGTCGGCGGTATCGGGGTAACCCGTGGGTGCCGGGGCGTTATCCAGCGTTAGCAAGCCCAAGTAGCTGGAGCTCCCGGCGGGACGCTCGACCGTCGAGAAGGTTAGTGCCCCGGAGAAGCTAGGCGCTCGAGTTGTCGTAGCGCCCCTGGTCTGAGTTGACGCTGGGGTTGAAGTGGTTGTGGGCGAAGCGGTGGTGGTAATTGTCACTGCGGCGGCGACAGAGGTGCTACCGGTCGAGGGAGCAGCGGAGAGGGTGGCCCCACACAAGGTCTTCTGAATCCCCCCATCGAGAACTCGTCTCAAGAGAGAATCAGGGCCAACAAATGCTTGTCGGCAAGCGACAGTTACTTCCTTTGCTGTTTCGTCGAGCGCGGCGGAGCATTCAGCGCTACATTGCTTCGATGTGCGGAGGTCGGACGGGCATGCGGATATCTGCTCGCTGTAGGCCGATTCGCAACCTGGTGTCACCGAGTTTGGCGGTAGAGGGGAGATATCCGACAGTGACACGGCAGAAACACTGGTGACGATAAATAAAGTCGGGAGAATTGAGAAGCGCATACTGTGAGTATATCCGTTGCTCGTTCGGTTTTTTATCGACTATTCGTCTCTGCTTCCAACAGAGGGGTTTTTGAGTTGTAAACGAAAGTGTTTTTTTTTGTTTTTTTTTTTTTTTTTTTCCTTTCGCACTTTACCACCCGGGTATCACAAGCAAAAAAAAAATAGCCCCCAAACCTCAATAGAATGAGGTTCGATTCGAAGGAATGTTTGCTGAGGGAGTGTTTGCCTGCTTGCTTCCTTGCTACCCGAAAACCTAGCCTTGAAAAGGAGCGAGGGAGGGGGAAACCGAAAGTACGAGCAAACAAACGAGCGACACTCAATTTCTCCTGGAAAAGAACAACCAACCTACCCGCAAACAAAAAAACGAATGCCAGAAAAAAGAAGAGAGGGAGAGAGAGAGAGCACCAGGCCGAACAATATAAGGCGAGTCAAACAAACAGAAAAAAAAGACTCTCAAAGCCGATGGAAGGGAGGAGGAGAAAGAGGAAAGGAAGGGCAGGGGAGAGGTTAGAAAATGAGGAAAAAGATCTGAGGGGATGGGCGAGATAAGGCGGTAACGAGTGAGACATGACGTGAAGCTGCGTTTCAGAGAATGGCCGAGTCGGAGGTATTCCTTGTCCGTCCCTTCCCAGCCCAGCTAAGCAATTGGAAAAGGGGGGGAGGGGAGGCGATGACTTAGACTTACTCGTACTGCGAGCTGAAGCCTGAAGGGGGTGAAAAGAGGAGGAAAGGGATCACATAGAGGAGGAGGAGAGAGTTGTATTGTAATGGTAGTGATAGTCCCCGATCAACGCACAACGGTTCCCGGTTGGCTCTACACACTGGAGATCCCAATATCCGGCGAGAGGGACCGTCCCATTCCATCCTACGGGGGTTGAACAGAGAGTTGCAGTACTGATAGGCTAGGCAATGCATACTATGGTAGTCCCACAGCTAACTTACCCATACCGCAATTACAGACCATCGTTACCCTTTCCTACTGACAGCATGAGTACTCGAGTACATGTACGGGTAGCTGTACCGTGCTGGGGAGTGGAGAAACAGGCCAACTCTTCCGCTGCTTTACTGTAATTTAAATTAGCTCGCTTACAGGCTCAACAGGGTCCCATTCAACAACCAATAGCTTGCCCGCATTACCCCTACCAAACCGAGGAAACAGGCCAAGCCCGTACCATTGTTTCCTCCATCCTCCAAACTGAACGAGCCTCCCTCCCATCACCTTTGGCGTGGATCTGATCTCGCCTGCTTTCCGGGCCGCTGGTACTCGTAGCCTAACCGTAGTTGACAAAGCTCCCCCGCGAAGCAAAGCATTCCGATCGCGGAGGAGTCGATCCTGCCCATCAACGGGTGAGCAGCTGACCTGCGCCGAGCCTGGCATCCCTAAACCAACACAGCCCACAGCATACGAGTACGGTAGCCTTGCACTCGAGTACTGCACGAGCGCTGTACGAGTAGCCCTCAGGTCCTCCCTTGCTTCCGGTGGCCGACGGTGGGAACCATGCAAAGCATCATGCCGCCTGCCATATTTTGAGTAAGCTCAACGGCTGAGTAACCTACCGGCACAGTAATTCAAAAACAACGAGCCTAAACTCGCTCTTCCCCCACTCACTCAACCGCACAGCGCTTCCACTTCCTGCCTTTAACAACCCCTAGAGCACTATGAGTACAACCCTGTATGGAAATCCAACAGCAGGCAGCGAGTAACGACCCTCCCCTCCGCTCCGCACAGGACTGGTAGGACCGGGTATTCCCGCAGTAACTTAACGAGAAGCCACGAGTGGTGCGTCGTGACGCTTCAGTGATGTGGGAACGGAGGCGCCACTGGAACGGTTTCCCACCCCCACATATAGATCATACAGCGTACGGTAGTAATCCATCGGTTACGGGCTTGTTAGTGAATTTCTCGTGCAACGAATCTGGTGGCTGTGGAGATCTTCCCCACCACGTCGGACCAAAGCCGGGCACATGGTAAATTTAGCCTTGCGCGACCTGCACTGCGTTCGCACTACCCGTGAAGCAGTTGTACGAGTACCCGTACTCGAGTACAGTATCAGCACAGGCGCCGCGTTCTCTGGATTTTCCCACCATCTATCTCCTGACATCTCTCAGTTTTCGCCGCCGCCGTGTCAGGGCGTTATTCAGCGCGATAGCGATCTACGCACGTGAAAACTGTGGAATCGGGGATCAAAGGAGGGGATCCCGACAATAGAGTTGGCCAAACAAACCCACATCAGGTAACAGCACCGGTCCGAGCCCCCAATACTGGTACGGTACACCCTGAAATAACCGTACCCGTATATCCTACCCACCCCGCATATGCCCCAAGATCCGATCAAACCTATTAGATTCCTACTCCCACACACCAGTACCAACCATCCAGTCCTATCGGCGTGAGAACCACGCTGCTCACTGTGGAATATCCGAATAGCTCCCCGACAAGGCTCGATTCAAAAACCCTCCGAGGTAAACTTTTTTGTCTGGTGGATGATGACTGTCTCGGGCGCTTACAGCACCATAAGATGTGCGGCTGCATTGGGGCTGTGGTGGGCATCCCGGGGGGGTTATGTAAGGTTCCGTCCGGGCACAGCTCGCATTGCGGGTTCTTGGGGCTATTTCCCCTCTCTCCCTCGAATTTGATAGGAAGCGGGGAGTGGAGGAGGGGTGCGAAGTGTGATATTGTACCGCATTGTAAGGTTATCTGTTAGTCCGGGGTGAGTACAGTAAGTAAGTAACTCACTGCAGCCTACCGTAGGCAGAGCCCCCTTGTGTTCAGGCTCGTATCCGGGATGGTTGCGGCGTATAAGTTATTACAGGACTCTGTTCTCGTACGAGTACTGGCATGGTGTGGTGCAGTGCCCACTGTCCACTTGCCAAGCGCTCTGAAGGGCTGTGTTAAGGACTGTGCAATGTCAAATATAGTGGTGCAGTACAGTGGAATACCGTATGATACTATTCCGGTATCTAAAAAGTCCCGACAAATCTCGTAGCTCGGCAGCACAGACAAATAAACAAACGACGCTACTGTACCGGTACTTTCTTATATTATGCATCTATCCGGGGCGGAGGGAGGGCAGACAAAGCGTCAAGCCATTAGATGTATCATGTACCGATATCCTCTCATAATTTCATATCATCCCGAGGGAGTTCCCCCTCCCTTTCTTTCTTCCCTGGGCATTCTTATCGGTTCATCCTGTTCTATTAGGGCTAGCACTGTAAAGTACAGTAACTGTCAGTAAGCGCCGGGCCAGCCCCAACTTCTAGATAATATTATGATAAAAATGGCCAAACCGAGGATATGGATTCGAATACCGGCATCGTACGTTACGGTCCCCAACCACCAGTATCATACCATCATTTCTCCATGGATAACCAGGTTTTCTTCTACCACTTCCGAATGATTCCTGCCCGGTATGACAAATACATGGATTAATTAATGTTAGAACTCCATGCAATATACAGCCCTTGTAATACCAGCGCCCATACCCTGGTTAAAACACTTCCGAGGGCATTCTCGCTTTGTATTATATCTGGCTTGGCGGTGCTGTACTGTACTCCAGTACTGCGCTCGAGCACGGGTATCCAAAGAATTACCGGTTGAGGGAAAATATTATAGCACCCTCCGGACGGACAAACATTCTGATCTTTTTTTTAGGAACCCGGTGGAAAAAAAATTCCAGTATCATAGCGTAACGCGACGAGGGAAAGGTCTTCCTCGAGTGGCGCCCGCTTAACTTAAGACCGCAACCTCCCGGAGAAGAGAAAGAAAAAAAAACACGAGCTCTGTAAAATCGCCGTGCAACTCTGATCGTGCAGGGTATGAGTACGGGCAACTTAATACCCGTATGATGCTGCAAACCCCAGCCCCCGAATGGACAGTAGTGCACTAGTATGATACTCGCACCGCAGATCCCTTCGAACTCTCCATCAGCCTACCGCTGTCAACGAAAACCACCACACCAATCCACAATAAGTTTATAGCAAAGGGGTTACCGTAGTTAAGTTAAGTCAGAAGCTCTACGAACATGATACGGCACTAGTAAACGATCGATATCCAACACGTCCAAAGAGACTTCACGACATACCATTTCGAGAAAATGCCAATATTTCCCGGGAGCTTTATCTCCGAATCTGGGGATCAGAAGTCCAGCCATCCTAACATGTTTGCTACAAGCACTAGCACTTGTACCACACGCGCACAGCAAAAGCCAGAGAGCCAAACCACCAATCATTACCCCCGTATGATACAAGGAAGGGAAGGAAAGGGAAGGGAGCGAAACATCGACTCCATCCATGCACTGAGTGATCCTCCAAATACAGTGCCGGTACGGTACTTACCCCAGTCATTTCCCGTTTCAGCACTTACCGCCCCCCGTGGGGAGAGTTAATATATCTGGCGTTCGTGTCATAATGATTGCTATTATGATTGTCATGCCGTGCAAGAGTTATCCCCCGCCCCTTCCCCCGAGAAGATTATCAGAGTTTTTTGATTGGATCTTACTGTACCGAGTATCATACTGTACAGTACTCGTACTTGTGCGTTCCCCACTGTTGATATAAATATACCCTGCCAACTCTTCGGCTTCCCCCCTCAGTCTGCTTAGTAATATACTCAAAATAGTGCTCTTGGCATAAATTTGTTATTGTTTTCCCCTGCCTTAGAATATATCATACTCAGTTTTACCGTCCACAACCGATACTTTCTCGATAAGAGGTTGGAAGGCTGTGGGATTGATTCCGGGTAGTTCCATCTATAGAGTTTGCCTTTTAGAAAAACCCTGTTGCTGTTAATAGACCTTTTGCTGTTTATTTTCTGCTACGATATGGGGGTGGCGATTCCGGACGCTCAGTGCCTATCATACCGGTATCACCTTGGTCCGCTTTGTGCTGCGTGCACACATAGATCTTGTTTGGTACTGTACTGCGCGAGTACTGTAGTCCAGGGTATCCCACCTTAGTTGATCCTTGACTGATATTCCGGCTGGGAAAAAGTATCCGGCGGGTGGGCACTTACTTGCCAGGTACTAGTACGGTACTCGTACAGTACAGTACTCGTACAGTCAGTGCCTGAACCTTATTTTGCAAACTGTGTGGAGAAAAAAGGTTGTGTCATAGCGTGGCAGGCAGTAATAACTGAGTTGAACTGAGATGTCACAAATGAAGAATAATGAACAAGGGATTAATAGAAAATAATAATAAACTAACTTAGGAGAAAAGATATAAAAGATATTGTTGTAATACATTAGCCATAGTATTCCAGTAGCAGTGCAGATGGGGAGATGGGATGGTAAACTATGCTATGATCCTGTGGTTGAAATCTAACTTACAATCGTTTTATCATACAGAATCCATGATGATGGGTCTTGGCTCGGTCTGCCCGGGTATAATACGATACTTTTTCTCAGTCCGAGTAAATTAATACTCGGGTAGATTACTTCAAGTTTCAAGCTGAGACCTTGTTATCCTAACCAATCGCGCCTGGTCTAGGTTGCCACGGACAGAGTGAAGGGTAGCAGAAAATAACGGGATCCGGAAAGTATCCTTCCCCAAGTGGTAATGATGTGTTAGAGTTTCGAACTGAGACATTTGGCCCAGTCTCATCAACGCAATAACGGACCATGGGATAATCACTTGCGCTGTGGCGGGAGTTTGGGGGTTCGTTTGAGCACCTGGTATTTTTTATGGCAGCTCGCGAAAAAGGGTATCATACTTTACAATGATACTAAGCGGTACTTATTTCGAAAGTTTCCGATCCAGCAAGTTCACGCTGGTTTCGACTATGGTACTTCTCTAGAATCTCGACACGCTCATCGCGATGAGCAAGTGGTCAAATAGCTGTAGCTGAATAACTTCTGGTTGTGATAAACCTGCAAGAAAGAGAAACATTATTTTTCGCGTAAACGCACGACCAATGATCGGAAATGTCACCGAACAGTGGATTACTCTTACAATACTTATGATGCCGTGCTATGCCGTGCCGTCATGCATCCCTCTCACGAGCTGAAAAGTTGTCATGTGATCTTTGGCCATTAACCAATCCCTCTACCGACCCGTCAAGAAAATGCACCTCACCTTATTCGGAACTTTTCTTTCCATGTGAACGGTTTTCCTCAAGGCGCCGAGATCCCGTCTACAACTGTTATTGGTACTCAAGTCAAGAGACGATGTCTTTAACTTGGTCATACGCTGATACCAACGACACCCGACCCGGCAACCTCCGACATCTTCCACTTCCACCGTGGAGGATTCCGCTTCGCACGTTGGGATCTGCGAAATTATAGTCGATCCGTACCGTATCGGGCTGTAAATTGCAACCGTGTGGCTCGGGTCGCCATGAGGTAAGACTCCGGTTGATCACGGATGATCAGGTATTTTAAGGGGTTTAAGGAGTTCTCTTAGTGGTGGTGATGATGATGATGATGATGATGATTATGATGATGATGGTGATGACGGTGATGAGCTGTGCGGTGAATATGAGAGTAGCCGCCGTACCGGTAGTGTGATAGCGGGTGTATCAGTAGACTTCTCGGACTGGTGCCGTCTCATAGGGGTGACTAATGCAGTGAGAAAAAAAAGGACCAACTTTGATCAGGCGACTTGAGTATATCCGAGGTTTCTGAAAACCGGGAGAGCCAAATGTACTCGTAACCCCTATCCTGATGGCTTCTCGCGGGATCGAAGGAAAGTGTTTTCCGGTACCAGTATGCAGAAAAGTGTATCAGCGCACCCAAGTGCTATGATGTCTTCTCTAGTGGTATGGAGACGACCGATCAGAATTCACTACCGTACCGGTAGTCTCTGTGCGGTTCTGGATGATATTCCAGCTATTTCGCTGGATATTCCGGGCAATCCCATACTAATGATAGACCATAAATAACTTGCCGCATCATACCCGTATTCGAGTACATCCCGACGGCCGACTACCAGAGCATCAGTCAACGGTTAGAAACTTTTTCTAGCAGAGTCCCCCGGTTCATCAATATCTTGGATGGATGCTACGGTATCATAGCTACCGGTAGGCATTGTGGGCGATCTAAGAGCACTCGACACGAACTCTTTTTTCCTTCTGGGGATTCCGGATATATAACCCTATTGTCCTTAGCGCGATATCAGTCAGGGACATGACATCATACTTATAGACAAGTGGATCAATAGGTCAGACCAGTGGTGATTCCGGTCCCGACTAGAATCTATCACTTCCTTTATGAGTTAGGTATTCTCGAAACAGAGCGCTCGGGTACTGGTAGCGGTATTACCGTCGCGGTGTCTGTGATCCCCCATGCCAGGACTTGGGTTAGCTGTTCCGCCTAAATGACGGACGGGAGCTCGAGGCCATAGAACCCAAGTAAGATTCCCGGTGTTGTGCCTGCTCCTAACCTGGCTAAATGCCCATCTTCTTTCCTTTTGACTGAATGAGGTGCTGTTCGATCCGAATTTAGGATATGTCGGCGGCTGCTCGGGGTAGGGGGGAAATATTGGGCCAGACCGGAGTGTTAATGTCCACACATCTTGTTCGTAAAAAGAATTATACACTCCATTGGAGGCTAGCATTACTCTCTTTCCGGTGGCCTATAAAACTGGTCTATTCCCGCTACGCCACAGCAAAGAACCACTGAACCTTGAGGATAGAGCAATTCTCCTACCATACTTTCCTTTTGCCGTTAACATACAGATATTTGCACGGACAGTGCATGCCCTTGCTTGTCCCGATACTGTGCTTCTCTGGTGCTAGAATTCTAACGTGTATAATAACCAAGCTAATCAAACTTCAAAAATACTCTACCATGCCTCGTGGTGATGTTGGAGTGTGCCTAGTGATTCACAGGGACCCGCGCAGGAGCGCTGACAGTAGATGGTACTAAAACGCAATGCTACGGAGGGGGGTCTCTAGGAAATCAGAGCGTTAGCAACACATCTCCTTCATCAAGATGAGGAATTGCGGAAGAAGGACTTTAAACCTTAGTTTGTATGACTAAATAATAACCCTGAATTTCCTTCCGAGTTCTTAAACCTCTGGTCATATATCTTCTTTAGCAGTCGTTGGGTTGGCATCATGAGCCATGAGCTCTGGTAATGAATTAAAAGATTTTGATAAACCCAGAAAGCACAGCTTTCCCTTAGTTAATGTATTCGATATCAAGAAAAGACAGTCCGTAAATTTATGGACACCCCCGAGTACACCTCTGAACTCTCCATGACGGTGGCAGACACTCCGGCTGTAAACTGGCGGTCTCAGAATTCCCACCATGGTTATATTCAGGTAAGGAGGTAAGGGCATAAAAGCCGTACCTTAGTCAATCCCCCTTCCTAAATATGCGTAACCCTTTAGCGACTGGGATGTTTGTTGTAGAGATGACGTGTTAGACGCGGTGCAAACGAAACGAGACAAAGTGTTGGTCACAGGTGAGCTCAGTTCGGTCCGGTTTTTGAGGGAGCCATTGGCGGGCTCGAGTGGCTTGGGTTCACATCGCACGCCAACCTTGCGTCCGCCTGAACACGCTGTCCTCACAGAATGTCACTCGTACTGCCCTTTGAAGAACTCTGTTGGAAATGGCAGTTGATGGCTGCACTTGGTGCGGGATGTGCTCATACATGAAGGCGTCAGTAGCATATGTCTGTACCCCCGGAAGACGCGTAAGCCATGAAAAATTTTCTCATCCTTGTCTTTTCTTCCCTTCTGTTCTCTCTTGCGAGTAAAACAACTTTCTGTACTTTACCTCTCTCCTCAAGTTCTTCCTCTCGGTCACCTTTAAGAAATCAATCATGGTCTTTCTCTTCACCTAAGTAGAACCTTCTATCTCCACTTGCAGGATTCTGCTCTGCTGCGTAAACCCTCACTACCGATCATTACCTCCATATCAATAATTTTTCAACAAACTCCGAGGAGCTTGGGGTGATCCTGACGGGTTTGCCGGCGGGATCGCACCCTTAGTCTTACTGTCCTATAGCTCACAAACTGGATAAGAATAGAGGGTAGAGCTCAAAAGGATTCTCGCGGAAGCAAAAATGAAGTTTTGCTTACCCACATCGTCCTATTAACACACAGGTCCTCATAGTTTGCTGTCCCGATATCTGAGTAGTATGGGTCCTATACTCGCTTAAATAAAGAGTCTGTCCCCGACCTTTCCCTAGGCGTAAGCCACCGAACCGCACCTTGCTTGTAAAATCAGGGCTCACCTCATAACCTCTCAGCATAACCAGCGACCACGTTTTCCAGGGATATTTGATTCATGAGTAATAGCTATCAACACAATTCCCCTGTCGCCGGGACTTCTAGAGCGGAGTAGTTGCTGTCTTGCTACCGGCGGCTATACCTTGGGGAGAGACTTTTGATATTGGCGGGTATGCACCAGGGGTTTTAATGAGTCTCGGAGCCAAGTTCCGGCGCGCTTCTGCCGGAGATGCCGCTGAGAACAGGATTTTGGTGAGAATAACGGGGTTTATTCTCACTCCCTCGCCCAAATTATGTTCCCCCCGGTAATATGGTCAAAAACGCGCGAGCCCAATAGCCCCGGGACGATTTTGCTCAATTGGTAGGTATCTGGGTGGTTGCTGCTAGCCACCAGATGTGGCGGGTGCTGTTCCTGGTTCTGTTAGCTAAAGTGATCCAAAAAGAAGTGATGCGCATCAGGAACCTCTCTCCCGTTGCTGTAATTCGTATTGTGTGTGTCCTCGGTGGGATATGAAGGGTAACTTAGGACATTGATTTACCCTGACTATACCCAATCGAGCATGAATGGCGTTCCAATCACAATGGCAATTCACCCTCGAATGGTATAGAGAAGCCAAGTTCAATGGCAAATCCATTGAGAACAGCCTTAGCAACGCTAGGCTGATTGCATGTGACCAGACAACGCAGAGTCATCTTCCTCACTTGCTCTGTATATAAACTCCTAGATATCTCTCGGTTATTTATTCTCTGAAAATCGCCCCAAACTGCTCCCGCCTCTCTATCTTCGCGAGAAGAGACACACTCTCCGTTTCTGTCTCCTCCTCTATATCTCGCTTATTCTGTGGTTCCTGCCGGCACCGCTCACCAACTGACGGATACAGCGGTGGGGACCCCCCTAGGTTCATAAGAGCTCGGATTGTACATCTACCCTGTAGAATAGCTTGATCCTACACTCATGCTATCTGAAACCTGGAGAAACCCCAAACTCTTCGCTGAAAAGGCTCGCGTAAGGCCATTACCACTCCTTGGGATCTTGGCCGGCAGCGTTCCAAGGGGCCCCGATGTTCTAAAGCCAAGGTATAGCGCATGCCGTCCTACGCTACCATTCTCTGACGAACCGTGGGATCTGCCGGGTTTCTCTCAGGAGTGGCATGACCTCTAACGGCCGAATATTTGGTGCCCGCGAGTTTCGCCAGTCACAACCGGGTGTTCGCCAATACGATGGAGGGGAGGATCTCCACGGACAAATCCAAATTAGCCATACCTGTTACTTCTCCAACATCCATTACCACATACTTCTCACGCCTCCCGATACCGCAACTCTTCTCTATATCCCAGCGGAGTCCAATACTCTTGATCGGTATCCATACACCCCATGCCACCACCCTTGTCCGATCATATATTCTCACTCGCCATAATACAGCCGGGGTGTCTCAGAACAGGGTGCCTCTCAAGATTGCTCTAGTTGGCAGCTTGGTGCACATTCAGCGAGTGTAGAGATGAGATTTTCACTAGCACGCTCAACTGATACTTCGGCCTTCTTGGCATTGGACAGGCCATCGAAAATGACCACCACACTCGAGCAGTATATTAGCATTATGGTCCCGCTGAAATTGGGGATTTTGCGTTCTACTCACCACCTTCCCCCTTATTCTGCAAAAGCAGCGTGGGCACAAAAGGGAACCCAATCCTTCTGGGTTAATTCCAATTGAATTCGGCCCGTGGCTAGGCTCAAGGAAGGGCCCCGGCGACCTCGGGGAATTTCGGAGAACCATGCTGCGCCTCCGAAGAAGATAATGGATAACTGGCGTTTTCACACCCTCAGAAGTGCTGCCATTATCTCACGGGCACGTATCAAGCTGCTGAGGAAACCGCTTTAAAGTCTGGAAAAGCGGTTGGAATCAGCACTACGCAGTGGTCCCGGCACGACATTCAAAAAGTCGGATTCCAAGGGTGGATTTCCAGAGCCGCGGGGGTGGGGGTGACAGGGCTTTCTTTATTCACTCTATTCCCTTGGGGTTTCCTGACCATACAATCTAATGCGCGGTATCTGGCCAGGAGAGCCCCTGAGCTTATGTTGGTGGTTCGATCTCATAACAACAGGAACCATCGTATTCCGGGCAAAGACATCGTTAGAATTCACTATTTTACCAAGCCGCTGTTTGGGATTTATTTATTTATTGGAATGACTTTATTGAAGAGTTGTCTGAACTGAATACACGAGCCAGGAGACAGATAAACAAAAACATAGAGGTAAGAAGACATAATACTCACTGTCTCAACTGGCTGCTACCCTTACATTTTGTTCCGCCCTCCTTATTCTCATTTTTTTATTTTGTTATGCATTCCAATGCACTGAGGGCACACACTGACAATAACAGTTACCCCATATGAAAACCAGAAGTTGTTATTTTTAATTCAGGGAGTTTGTTTGAAGCTCCTAGTTTCCCCTGCGTCTCTTAGCGCCGGGTTGATATTGGGCCCTCTGAGAAGAGCCAGCCATAAAGTTGTTGTTATACTGGTTGCCATTCCCGGTCTTTGCCATGGTTCCGGAGGAGTTGCAGAAAGCCGGGGGCGAAGAGGGGAATTGAGATTGCACTGGGAAGTCGTTACGGAGAGAATTGGTGACGGAAGGGGATCCCCCGTAAGAGGAGGATTGCTCAGACAATTTCCTACTCTCCTTGTGTTGACCAGCTTGGTAGGAGTGATCCTGAAGAGCCGATGATTGAATCGGGGCATCCGGAATGATGAACGGTGCGATAACCATGATGAGTTGAGGGGACATTTTCGCATGGTCGACGCGCAAGCCACGGGTCTCTTGACCTTTGATAACAAATGGCAGGAGATCCATGAGCATTTTTGAATCCAACTTGGAGTGGTCGATACAGATTCCCGAGAGGGGGGCTTGTTCGAAGCGAATCGGAGATCCCAATTGTTCTTGGGAGTGACGGGTCTGGTAGGGTGAAGACGCTGGAGAAGTGCTCTGCTCCTGGAAAGATGCTTCCTGATAAGAACACTTCCGAGGGGTACTGAAAACCTGGTTGCGATTGCTGCTAGCGTATTCTTCTTGTGAAGTCTTTCCCACCTGCGGAGGGCTGAGGAGGTTCAAAGCGGTAGTGAATTTGGTATGCAACGTTTCGAGCTTCTGGCGGAGAGCGCTGTTGGCCTTCATGTTTGTAGGCTGGGACGCTTCCCACGCCAAAATGTCCGAGATATCTTGACAGGAATTACCGGCGTCCTGAAGGTCCTTGAGAGAACCCTGGAAGAGCGCACGGCGGAGGATATTGGCAGGGCATGCTTGGCTACGCTGATCATGTCCGGTGTAAAAGCATTGTTTGCAGATGGTGTCCGGTCGAGCTCCAATTGTCTTAATACCAGTCCGGCGAGACGGTCTAAGGCATTCAGGAACATCGAGCTGAAGGTCTCCAACGCTCGTGTTGGATGAATGGCTGCTGCCTGGAGTACCATAACCGGGGGTGGCTGAGGAGCTCGATTCTCCCGGGAAAGTGGAGCTGCCAATGCCGATGTTGCCAGGTGCTCCGAATCCATTGCTAACACCAGAGGAAGTACTAGTGGGAGACTGTGTCCCAGAAGGCTGAGAACCAACCCGACGCTTTCCATTTGAGGTCGTATTGACAGGCAACAGATCCTCAGGAGCCTTTGAATTGGTTCCTGAGCCTAACAGACTGCGTCAGTCGACATTTTCATGGGACATAGGAAGAAGGCAACTCACCAGCACGGGATTTCTTCGACTTCGATGGGCCGGCTCCACGGCTAACATGCTCCCATCTTTCGAGTATATCAACAAGAATTGCAGTTCTCTCATCGCTCTCACCAAGGCCGTCGATTACCTTTCTGAGCTTAGCAACGTCATCGTCGAGATCGACAATCCTCCAGCTCTTCTGCGTCTTTGACTTATCAACAGCACTCTTAATCCGAGAAAATGGGCAAAGGAGAGTAGAATTGAAGGTATGGCCGGGATAAAGGCAGCGGGAACATGTTGCCTTTGGGCGGGCTCCGATGGAATCGAGATTGAGTAGCTGGGCAACGGTCTGCTCGGGTGCTCTTTTACGTTTGCGGGAAGTGGGAGGAGCCTGGGTAAAGAAGAAAGGAATGAGTGGTTAGCCAACTCCACCGAGCTTTGGACAACCGGAGAACTTACCGAACTTCCTTGAAGCAAACTAGCAAAAGTGACCTCTTTAATGTTGTGCGATTTAGTGACCTTGTAAAGCCCAGCAGTGTTTTGCTGGGTTTCATCGATTTCAACCTCTTCTCCGCACTATTGCACCTCATTACAATCTGCTCAAGGGGAAGGAGGGGCGGACGGGGGGTATCAGTTATACTTACAACAACTGAAAAACCCGGAATCGGCCCGAAGGTGTACGCCTGGTTCTCAGAAACAGAAGTCCAGGACACCAAAAGGTCACTCAAGTAAACCAGTGAGGATGGCAAGATACCAAGCCCGTCGAGAACCCCTTCCTGAGCCATGTCAATTCCCCAATTAAGGCCCTCGGCAATCCACCCGATATCACGAAGGAGGAGCTTCTGGCGAATGTCAACGGCATCCAAAAGGGTGTAGAATGTCTCCTTGTCCGGATCCATGAGACTCTCAACCCTGCCAACGGGGCATGCGGATGCGTTCGTCTTGTGACCCGGGTGAAGGCACCTGTAGCAAAAGTGGTCTGCGTTGGTCCCGATCAGCCTCGTCTCTGGCTGTGCAATCCCCGAGATGTATCTCGCTCCCTCCAATTGAGCCTCAACTAGATCATAATGGTTCTGACCGCTTTCCAATGGGGTTTGGAACTGTTGAGGATGGGAAGCATTGGGCGCTGCCTCGGCCATGGATTGGTTTTCACCGGAGCCCTGGCCCATGGGTTGGTATGGAATGGGGGTTTCATCGGCGGAGTCAGAATCGTCATAATCATCAGAATCGTGGCTGCAAACTGAGTCCACCATATCGAGATCACATCCCTCTTCAGGGAAACCTAACAGAGGCTCTTGGGCGTTGCCGCCTTGAGCGATGTTGAGATCAGGCAGAGAGGGATAGGAGGCATTGCCGGGGCTGGGAGAGCCGGGAGCCATGATACCGAGAACGTTAGGACCTTCAAGGAGGTCCGAGTAACTAATTGGAATACCATCTCCGTGGGCAGCGCCGTTATCGCCATCGTCGCCAAAGAGACTTGTAATGGAATTGAAAGAATTGCCGTCGCCCTCGTCATCGTCGCTGTCGTCGCCGAAGAGACTATCCTTGGAATTGAAGGAATGATCGGTGGCGGCGGTAGTAACAGAGTTTGATCCATTTTCCACCGGCATTCCGAATATATCCTCGACAGTTGCGCCAGTAGCGAATTGCACACTATCTCCAGGAACTTGGCTTGGAGGGAAATTGTTATCCGGGGGGAAAAGCCCCGAGAGCCAGTCCATAGAGTCCGAGGTAGGACTATTGGACATATCGGTATCACTCAAAAGGAGGTCAGAGTCGCTGATGGGGGGAACACCCCAGGAACTCAGAAGGTCCTGAAGATTGTCGGCAGAATTAAGTGGTGAAGTCTGGACGCCGGCTTGAGCGGGGTAGCTAATAGGTGAACTATTGGACACTCCAAAGGAGTCCGGGTGGTGGTTGGCAGGAGAAGCTGGTGCAAAGGCGCTGGTAGTAAGGGTATTAATGCTGTTGCCGGTACCAGGGAAAAGCCTTCCCAACTCCCCGGAACCTGAAGCTGAAAGCTGCGCTGCTTGCCCTTAGCTCTTGACCAATCACAGGTATTCAGGTGCGGGGTGTATCTACAGTTAAGGTGCTCAACTATTTCATCCAAGCTCTCACCTCCGGTCAAAGTCTCGCTGGTGGCGTTCTTTGGAGCTTTGGACTTTTTGGCAGCTTTAGTTTTGGTAGAAGCTTTAGCTTTCTGCTGCACGGCTCCTATTGCAATAGCTCACAAGAATTAGCATTGATTTTTCTCCCACAATTATCCATTGGGAGTACCGGTCTTACTTTTAACAGGCTTCTGAGCGGCCTTCTCAGTCAGGGCATCCACAACAGGTCCTCCTTCAGAGATAACATCACCGGTGGCCCCTAGTTGGCCATCAAGAGGGTTCAACTTAGGTTCTTCTGCGACACGGATCTTGTGTTTGGCCGCAGCCCGTTTGAACAGTGCCCTTTGCTCTCTCTGGAGAGCAGTGGTATCACGACCAGACCAGAAATTTGAAGGCGCCATTGAGTTAAAGGTATAAAAGTAGAGATACTAGAAGTGAAAAGGATTTAAAGTGGGGAATAGGTTTATGATGGTTGTTGGTTGTAAAGTTGATTGTTTGATGTCAAGAAGAAGGATGGGTTTCAATGTCGAGGGAAGGTATGATACTGAGGAGGGAGGGGAGAGGGAGGGGAGAGGGGATGGAGGGTGAGAGGAGGGGCCAGAAGGGAGCCAGGAAATCAGTCACGTCTAGTATGAAGGAAAAAGCAGAGTTATTAGGGCAGGATATCGTCTATGTGAAAAAAAAAATCTCACTCATTTTTTCAAGAGGGTTCGATGATTCTCCGAGGCTGTAGCATAACGCCAAATACCAGTTTGAGGGCAAAAGGCGACATCTTGAGAGCTCTCCAATAGATACCCTCCCCGAATCACCACCTCATAGACTACTCTCCAAAAGGCTTTGATTGGAGGGAAGAACTCAGTCTTAGTATCGTATGATATGTATGATATGATACTCCCACAGAAGCCCTCAGCAGGACCTCAAGCCAAGTAAAGTTGCCAAATTTCCCATGGCAGAAATACCCCACTACACTACACTACTCCCCTTCGCGAGGTTCCCCTCCCACCCACCGGAGACCAGCACCTCACTCCTACAATCGTCTATGATACATAGTTTACGCCAAACCACAGGATACCCAGCGAGGCCCTCTCAATTCGATCCACGGCGCCAGAGTTTACCCATCCAACACGCATTGCTATCATTACTGTTTTCTACTATATCCGGGTCAAATATGATACTTCAGGTGTACTTCTACCGGGACACTGGTTGTAATAACCATGCCGTTGAGTTCTACTGGCAATGTCGCTACCCTACTATTTGCTTACTAATCTACAACTAGTGCTATCCAGATCCTAGCGTCCTCGGTGGATCAGGTAACTCAGGGGGAACCGGAAAGCCTACCGTAAAAACTCGAATAATCGAACCTAGTTACACGTAGTGTGAAATTTCCTTCTATGGAAAGGGGAGCAAAAAAAAAAAAAAAAAGACACAGCGAAAACAGACCCTTTCCCTCCTCCGAGATAGAAAAAAAAAATTATTTCTTGACCTTACCGAGAGAGGAAAGCCCAACGACATGAAACCAGGTTCAATTATTCGAGTTTTCACGGTATTTCAAGGACAATAGCAAAGTCCGCCCGCGTCAAAGCCGGACGAGGCCAGTCCCCCAGTAATCACCCCATTTTTTTCTTCTTTTTTTTTTTTTTCCAGAGCATCGAATCAGTATTTTCGTTTTGTTTACTGTCGAACTGTAGCGTGTGTTCTGTTCAGCATCCACTGAGCTCCGGTTAACTTGGAAAGAGAGAATGGTTCTTCGGGAGAGACCCTCGATACTTAAGTGTCCGAAAAAAATCACCGGACACGGCCTTCGAGATTGCGGGCATGGGATGGTGGGATAGCACCACAAATCAACTGCCACCTGAGTGCCATATGTATGCACAGAGATATAGCCACGGTCCGTAATACATGCCACCCTCCGTCAGCTGCCCGGATATGAGATGGTAGCCCCAGAAAACACTGTTCATCATACTCTTGCGGTTTCTTGAGCTCCTCCCGGGTTGATAATTCTGCACTGTACTGGTCACTCTTCAATCCATCCATCTATCTATTCACATCAGGACCACTTCCTCTTAGTTTCATACATCTCCACGGTCTCCCATATAAAGATTTCAAATATATGTATATTATACTTTTACTTTTTATACCATACATATGATACATACATGTACTAAAAGAAGTATCCCTAAATCATTGACCCTAAAGAGTAAATGTTCTGATTAACTACCCTAACAAGGGGTTGGTGTAGTGCAGGTTCAGTGCTGGCATTCGATGTGAGCTTTTGCCTAAAGTGAAATTTTCACTTTATATACACCTCTGACAACCCTATCAGAAAAAAGATGATACCATTGATAAGAACAAGTTACTCAGAATTGACTTGAATCTATAACTAAGTTTTTTCGCAATAAAAAGGCTTCTTCCACTTTCACACCTCCTAGTAGTCATTATTATACAATTGTGGATTATTGCAGAAACAATTTTCTAGCATCAAATAAGATATGTATCTTATGACATTATACAGTTAAAATACAGTATTACACAAAATTGTATAAACACGAAATCAATCCCTGCTCTCATAGTCCCCGGAAGCCTTTTTTTCTTTCTTCCCTCCTTTGCAAGGCAGGCCGCGTAATCCCCATCCCAACATAAGAGACCTTAACTCGGAAGAAGAAGAAAAATACCACTCCTGCGAATCTCCCCAAACGCCAAGGGAACACAGAGGGTTCTAAAGCTCAGGACCAAGGAAAGCACCGTTATAGCAAGGTGCAAACAAGTATTCAACCTATGCGCACCATAACAGTCTCACGATCACCAGAAATAGAACCCCCCAAGCTGTGATATCATAATTATCATATATATTGTTCTTCATTTTCTTAAATTGTGTGATACCTTATCTTGCAATATTAGTGACTATCATTTTTAGGTCCTTTGCCCCTTCCTCACCCTCTTTAAAGATTTTTTTTTTCCTCCCGTTCCAATTGTCCTGGCTGCTTTGTGGACCCACTTTGTAATATAGAGTTTAATGATAGGGGTTCAGGATTCGGCTCACACTTCATAAAATATCACTCGGTAATCACCTCTTCTCGAAACTGGGGGTTTTTTTTTTACTTAGCGTTCAAGATCCCCACAAGAGAAAGATGGGAAGGGAGAAGAGGTGTTTGCTAGCTCCACTCCGGATTTAGGAACATTAAGGAAAAAAATAAAAGAAAGAAAAAAACCCTATGTGAGGTGATGACTTCAATGACATAGCACACGGTTCTGTCATACCGCTATTTGAGTTATTACGGTGTGCGAGGGGGTATCTGCGAAAAAAAAATGCCTTGGAAACACCCAACGGCGTCACCCAGGAAAAGCC
Organism: Tuber aestivum; assembly: GCA_900010015.1. Classification (NCBI taxonomy): domain Eukaryota; kingdom Fungi; phylum Ascomycota; class Pezizomycetes; order Pezizales; family Tuberaceae; genus Tuber; species Tuber aestivum. Next base: position 346,238 of record LN890961.1, on the reverse strand, counting down.
AAAGCCATTAATAGTATGTGAGGATCTTGTCGAGACAGGATGGTGCAGTCCGGGAAGGATTTCAGTGACCTCTAGAACTACGAGGGGTGTGGGCCGTTCGGCGTACCGTGATTCGAGCTGCCTATCTCAATATGCGCCGTGATTTGTTTCCCTTCCCCCTTCTAGTCCTAATTGTGTTTTGGAGATGATGGCGGTTGCCCGGTGCACCACTCTTGAGAACATGTTTGAGCATCATATGGGTGTTGATATGCGAAAACTGGGCAGACCCCTTTAACCTGGTTTTGAGTTATAACACTTTGAACTTTGCATAACAACCACAAAAATTTTGGACCTGATGAATTATAAAGCTTATAAAGAGTCCAATTTAACTGACAAATGTTTTTTTAAGCTCTTCAGATGATGCTCTGTATGCTTAAGAAGTATGATATGCATTAAAGGAAATTTGTTGCAGTTGTAGATTTGCCCAGTTTTTGCACATCAGTACCCATAATAATATTATGATAGAATTTCGAAATTATAATTAATAGACGGTTACCCTACTATATCGCTTCGCTCATAGTCTGACGAGGTGGGTGAGATGCTAACTTTTTTTTTCTTTTTTCCTTTTTATAGGATGATGGATTGTGACTTAACCCTATTGTATGATAGAAGAGCAACACTAAATATATAAACAACTTTGCAGAAAAACAATACAGGTTATACTATTTCCTAATCGAAGCCTACAAAATCAGAATTTCCCATAATAGAATCCAATGAAATACATAAAGAATCAGAAACTGATTTATTAGTCAAGTCCTGATCATATTATGCTCAACCCAGTGTCCTGTATATGAATTTCCAACTCCGAAATTTCGTCCGTGCTTTATAGACTTTAATTAGATTGAGACAACTTTCTACATTATTTTCCTACCATGTTTTATGCATTATCAGTATTTGTTCTTGTATCACACTATCAGGTAGAATCATCAACTATCACCCTATAAAATAAAATATAAAAAAAATATAAAAAAGTTGTGTCACACTTGCTTTGCCCGACTATCAGATTGACAAGTTATTATTTGCAATGTTAAAAGCATGGTACATGGTAACACCCTTCTGATATTAAGTGAGAAGAAAAAAAGATGTTAAGCTGGGTAACTGGGTGTCTTCTGTTTGTTCTGAACGTGTTTGGATAAATAAGGACACTCGGTATATAATAGACATACTCTGGGATGTTTATAGTCTTAAATGTTGGTATGCCGAATATGATACCAACCCTGCTTACCCGCTTTGCCTCAGGATTCAAACATTCCCGCCAGCGTTGTGTATCATACCTGTTATGATACCGCATCAGTCTGGTTAAAAATCCCTAGCCGTGATATAAAACGTCCGAGTCTCCAACGAGAAGAGAGCTTTAGCTAGTTAACTTACTCTCCATTGCAACCCACTGAAAGTACGACAGCCATCAAGATGAATATATTCCCGACTTGTCCGATGTATCCTAAGAGCCCCCCACCCCTCTATCTATGTACACTGCAGTTCTTTTCCTTTGTTTTTGTTTTTTTTCTTAATCAATTCCCCCGGTAGATCATTCCCCCCGAGCAAGATAAGCATACTCGAAGCCCACATAATAACAAATAACTGTGCAAACACCTCCAGTTACGGCATCCACACATCCATCCATCCATCCAACGCACTTGACTAACCGCGACTTTCTATAGATCTACTTCTGAAAAGAAAAAAAAAAGAGATCTGAGGGTTTCTGTACCACAACCCACCCGTCACCGCAGATCACCCGCCACCGCCACGATTTCCAGTTACGATACTGTAGTGCCGGATGGGTACCGTACCGCATCATACTAGCACCACATCATCAGACCCAATACCACAAGGCGGTTCCCCAAAACATCCCGAACAATTCGGAAAGGGTAAGGGCAAAGAGCCCAAAAAATAAAAATTTAAAAAAAAATGTAAAAATATTTTCTAGGACTAGGCAAGATAAGGCACCACAGCACCTATAATAAGAAAAACAAAACAAAAGAACAATTGTACATTTGAAGGAATTCCCTCTGGTAATCGTGAGATCGTGGTAGGTAGGTACGGGTGAATACTTGTATCATGCATACTATCATGGTACGATACGGTAACTTAATCCAGTTCTCCAACCCCCAAACCCTAAAATCACAGCAAATCACCCGAGAATTTGTTCCGTTTTGTTTTTCCACCACTAATTTAAGGGCTGGGATGCACAGTACAGTACCGGTACTGTACGACGAGAGCAGATTGGAGTGCTCTGCCCTGACCTATCGACGACCAGTTGATTTCGCGCTTCACAGGATGGAGGTTGGGACGGTGCATATGAGGAGGATTTGCTGTCCTGTCCGCGTGAGGCTCCGGCTCAGCTGGCTGTTACAAGTACTGTTGGTATGGATGGATGGATCACTATTACGCGGTTATATCATACCGAGATTTTGCACTAGCGCCTTGTCTCGATGGTTTCACGGGGATCTGAGACAGGTTATTAGAGTACAGTACTAGTACTGGTACAGTGCGACGAGTAATTTGGGTTTTACTGGAGTGCTGTGCTGTACTGTACCGTAGTGCCGGTATCTCTCACTTGTCTCATCGGAAATAGTAGCTAATCTGTAATATATTTACTTTTCCCAAGTCGACTACGGTATTCACTACGCACTATCACCGACCTATAGTACCGTAACAGCTCTCAAGATCTAGTTTTATCATATCATATTCATTAGATAGATATTCCCACATTGCCTCTATTATACAAACCGCACCTCGCACATGTACCAAATCTATTTACCAAATCTACCCACCTACCATACGGAACCACCACCCACCTACCCACCCCTTTCAAACGGAGAGAGAGAGAGAGATCAAAATAAGCACCGAACAAAGCAAACCCCACGGTAACACCAATCCCCTCCCCTCCCCTCCCACCCCAAAACCAAATAAAACCCAAAACACGTTCAGCTACGGCAAGAACAAGCCCCGTCCAGATCCAGAAGGCGAACGAAACCCGTCCCCCTTTTCTCGGCATTACCGATCAGCGTGGGGAAAAGCCACGATCCAATCATCTGGCCAAGAGGTACGGTACAAGTAGTGAATCCGAAAAGCTTGATACCGGGAATCCCCCGAATGAATGACAAGTGCTCGCTACGCTACGGTACCGGTACCCGTCAACCCGTTGGCCGTCCTGAATGGTGGGTGGGTGGGAGGGAAATCTCCTTTTAGGCGGTGGTTGTGTAACGGAGGTTAGGCTGCTACAGTTCTACTCGTACCGTACGGTACTCGAGCACGGCACGGCAGTTTTATCTGTTTGTTTGTTTATTTATCTATTTTCTGCTCGTCTGGAGCGTCTGAAAGCTCGAGGGTTGGGAATGGTCCATTGCCGTAGGCGGAAATCCCAGGGAAAGCGCCTGTAGTTTTGTATCAGATCAGACCACAGCCGATGACGGTGATAATAATAAATAACCTCCAAGACCCCGTCCGGTGATGCAGCCGCCTACCGATACCTCGAGTATAATACTGTACGAGTACAATACCGGCAGTGGGAGTGCAGTGCATCTGGCTGAGAAGAAATGAGCCTTACGAACCAATGAATCCAAGAACCAATGATAATGATTGGAACTTGGAAAGGGAGAAAGAAAAAAGAAAGGTATAGGCCAACGCATCAAAGGGAGGTGGGAAAGAAGGTTTGATCGTCAAAAGCTAACCCATTGCAGGCGGTGATAGGAAAGGGGGAAAAAAAAAAACTGCGGCTGCGAGAGTGGCGGGGCAAAGGGGGGCTGACGCATGAGTGGGTGTGTGGCTTGGCCAACTGAGAGATTTTTTCGCATCAACTCGAATTTCGGTTGTGGGGTGTCATGGATGGTCACTCGGGATTGTCACTTTATAATTATGTGGACGATTTATTTATTTATCGGTTTTTGTCCCATGAGGGTAAAAGCAGTGGCACAGGATGGATATTTGGTCTCCTAGGCAAATCACCCCCCCGCCGTGCTCGAGTAGATTCCCATGATTATGCAAAAGTCCCTCCGATACCGTAATGCCCCGTCAGCATTACACCAACCGCGTGAATATCACCATAATCCAGCGACAGTATCATGCATACGGTGGAAACTCCAGCCGCACCGAGCATACCAATCCTTACGATTATTCCTTCCTCCTCCTACATACCCACCGGGTATGCATAAATTACATAAAGGGTGCATCGCAAAAAAAAAAAAAAAAAAAAAGAAATCCCCTCTTCCCTCCCGGAAGGCGTCGTGCGAGAACAAAGCATGGATGAGCCAAGATACCGGCACGGTAACAGCCAAGCAACAGGGTTCCCCCCCACGATCAACTCTCCGCACCGCCACCATCCCGAAACCCCCGATCCGAAACAGGACAGTTCAGGCCGACAGGGATCACCGGGAAACTCGATCCCTGCTGTTTCTCTCAACACTGGTTAGTCTCCAGTACAATACGTGCGATAGCCGAGGAAGTCTCCCCCCTTTCGTGAAATCACGGTGGTGTATCTGGCCAATCCGGGACCTTGGTTTGTGGTTGCTGTCGTCGCTTTGCTACAGCACTGTACCGTACAGTTCGATTTTTCAAAGTTCCCGAAAATAGGGATTCGCACAGTGTGTGTGGCAAAGAGCTGTGCGGGTCTTTAACTGGATACAGTAGTGTATGAGACTGTGAGTTTACCGTAGAATTGCAAGCGCGGTTTTCGGATCCTGCTTGGCTGCTGTGGGCGCCCGCGCGGAATGGTTTGCGGTTGACGTTTTTGACAATAGATGAGGGTAGCGAGTGGTGTCGAATGAATTATTATATTTCCTTTCCCCTCCCCCCCCATATCCTCCAATCACTATACAGTATGCCGGATGATAACCATCGTGCATGGGTAAAAATCCAAAAAAAGGAAAAAAGAATCCAAAAAACGAATACGAAGCATTTTAAGAAAGAAAAAAAAACAAAAAACAAAACAGATCATTCCCGCGCCTTGATCGGGACTTTAACCTCCAACGAGCTCAACGGTTCAGCCAGCCAGGGGATGCTGACACCGTTGATGTCGGTGCCGTTGCCACGGACGTCCAATACGACGGGGTTACCGCCTCCCGCCGCGGCGAGGCGGAGGAGTGCGGCGGTTTGCACCCTTGCTCGGAAATCGTATGTATGGTTGCCTGGGCGTACGTGAAGACCAGGGATCGTACCGTTTCCGAGCGCTTGTCCGTTAAAGGACAGGTTGATGTGGACATCACCCTGATGATGATGGATTAATATCACGAATCGGAAAGAGAGGGGAGAAGGGGGTGGAGATTACCATCTGGATATCAAAGACGGTGGGGTTGGGAATCAGGACTTTGCCCCCGAGGTTCGAGCCGTCGGATTGCTGCGTCCGGTTCAGGAGGTTATATTCTTCGATTTCCATTCCCTTGAGTTGATTGAAGCCTACGGCGCGTTAGGTTATTTGCAGCTCGAGACTCGTGGATATTGAATCCGGGGATTACCCTTGATGGTGATGACCTCGTTGTAGTTGACCTTCGTATGCAGCTTACCTGCCCGCAGGGTTGATCGTCCGCGGATGGCCACCCTCAAGGTCTCGCTGCCCAATAACAATGCAGAGAATTCCGTCAACGCGGAGACGGAGGCGATCTCGGTGGTGACATTGGTGGTGATGACGGGGACGGAGCTTCCTCCCTTGATGCTGGGAAGTTTAAGGTACATGAATGGATCTATAGGCTTGTGGTCTTCCAGGAAAAAGGAGACATTCATGGGATCGAGCCGCGCATGGGCAGCAATGCCCCCGGCGCCCGTGATGGTGCTGTTGAGAGATAGCAGTAGGGAGGTCGGCGATGGCTCGAGGATTGTGAAGGAATGCAAGTTCAGGACGGTCTTGTCGATCTCTTTCTGACTGACGGCGGGTAGAATGGCGTACACGCTACACTTCTCCATCAGATATCATTTCCAAAGTCATGAAGGAGCAGGAAGGGAATACTAACATGATGATCATAATGACCAGTACGAACAGACAGAACGCAATCAACCAAATCCACCAGAAGCGGCGGCAGTGTCGCCCAACCTTGCCCTGCTGTTTAGGAGTTTCCTCGACATACCCCGTCACCTCTTCGGCCTTTGATGTTGAAGAGGCCATCGTGAATGATCGTAATCGTCAGGAAAGTCCGTTAAAAAAAAAAGGGAAAAAAAAAAAAAAACCAAAAACCTCAGAGTAAGGAGATCAACCAAGAGGTGAGCGGAGGGGAAAGGGTAATATTTTATTTAAATGGCGATCGGCCGGAGGAGG
>LN890961.1:312878-339932 GCA_900010015.1 Tuber aestivum | reverse complement strand
CTAATTTCCGATTTCCAATTTTTTTATTTTTTTAAAATCACTACTTATTATCATATTACAACCTATTGGTGGTGGCCCATTAAAGAATGGTACCGTATGAATAACCCTCGTATCATAACAGGAAACTTGCAGGAATTCCGGCCAGAACAGGGTGGTTGAATGAATGAACAGCGAAACGAAATTTCCCATTTTTTTTTTTCCAAAAAAACTCTCTCTTTTGCTCCTCCCATCTGCCTTTTACCAATACATCTCATCCCAACCCCTCGGTTCCATGGCGGAGGACTTGCCACTTTTGTAACGAGTTCCCCACCATTTATTTGCGTTCGGTGTCACATGTACCGGTATTGGTAGGGTACGGTACAGTACTCGAGTGCGGCGACTGCAACCCACCGGTAAACAGGTATCATGCTTTATGACAGTAGAGTACGGTAAACGCGACGCTTTTGGTGCAGGGCTATTGTATGGAATAGGCAGCTGCCTGTCACTCGCTTGATTGCTTGCTTTGCTCCTTCAGCTCTGGAAGGGGTGGGGGGGGGGGGGATTTTTTTAATTTTATTATTAAAAACAAAAAAGGTGAGTTGGGTGAGCGGACGGTGTCGCATGACCGTTTATTGATTAATCGTTACGGTATTGCGGTTGTAGTCTAACATTACCATAGCACTGTAGAGTACCGTACCCGTACCGGTATAGCACTCGTTGAATGGTATTATTTAATACTAACTAACTAACTAACTAACTAGCACGGCACGCTGCCCCAGTGCAATACTGTAGAAACAGAATATACCGGTTACAGTACAAGCAGGGAGGGAACTTTTCCTCCTTATCCGTGGCGAATTACACTCACGACCCTCATCTCCTCCTTCTCCGCCTCTAAAAGCTTCCATCCATTCATCTGACCTTACCTTAATTTTCGGTTCGTCCATTCATTTGTGGCGAAATTCCTCCCCCTATTCTTCGTTTACTACCGGCGCGGTACGATACAGTAATTTACTAGTACAGCACCCCGGACCGCCGTTGTTACTGGTGGCGAGGAGGGGGGGGGGGAAAAACCACGTCAACGAATCGGGGAAGCCAAGACCTCTTGCTCTTACGGTACTCTACTGTACTAGTACAGTACCCGCAACGATAGTTTGCCGGTAGTCTACTTGAGTGGCTGCGTGCCTGCAAATAGGCGCGAGTACGGATATACTACTGTACTAGTACTAGTACAATATCAGGCGTGGAAACCGAGGATGCTTGGATTGGGCTCGGATGGAGAGGCGAGATTTCGGGTGGGGGGACGGTACAAATACCTATCGGATCATACCTGGAGCGATGCACGGTACGGTACTGTATGATGCCCTGCTGTATAGTACTGTACGGTACGGTACCGGTGCTGTACTCGTACACTTACCACCGCCGCACGGTTTGCCGTGCCCCGCACGATACCGTACCTACCGCGGGGATACGTACTCGAGTACGGTGTTGCCGCTACGTACAGTACCGGTAGTGGATATCTCGCGGGGCTGGTCGGTCCGTATTGTACTCGTACAGTAACACGCCGAGCTATACTGTGGTAGGTATTCACATGTCTCGAAGGCTGCTGGGAAATTCTTGCGGTAAAGTATCCGGACACCTTGGCGTATTCTGATACCCGTCTTGGCGCCTGGTCGTCCGGATACCGTACTTTGCAAACGGCGAATTGTGACATGGATCGCTGTGCTCTACTACCGCACAGTATACCGGTAGCGCCGTACCGTACCGGTGCTTGTACCTGGAATAAAAACTACGGTAATACTGGTAGCTTTATTGTACTCGTCCATTTATATAGGATTCGGACGCCTTGGCATTATTGGCACCTGTCTGGGTGCCAAGCGTCCGAATACTTTATAAATGGCCAAGTACAAAGTACTAACTTATCGTCTACTCCTCCTCCAAGTACTCGAGTAGGAGTTCCTCCAATGTTTTGATTGTGCGCTGCGCTCGGGCCCTCTGCTGGTGCTCTGCTATGCATGATGCTGGCGGCGCTGCCCCAGTGCGGTACCGCACTGAGTAAAAAGTCTCACGTCACAGTATGGCACGGTATGACTGACTTGCCTGCACCATCGTGGCGGGGCTGACTATCTCGCACAGGGGCTGGGTCGTGTCACCTTCCGGGATCATCGAGCACAGGTACAATTTTCACGGGATCGTACTGCACAAGACTACCCAGCTGACTAAAATTCCCTTGCGATAATGAAGCTTCAATTGAATGTGTATTTTGTTCACTATACGCAGAAACATCGTGCCATGGTAGCGTTACCGACTGGTATCGGGCCGTACTGAGCCGTCCCTTGAATTGTTACACGGCCTATGGCTACTTGTAGCGGCAGTCATCCATGTAAGATAGGAGAAGATGAGAAAACACACACAGAAGGAAATCAAAAAAAATCAAAAAAATCGGTACCGCTGCAATCGAGAGGGAGGACAGGTGAAGAGCAGGAGAAAAGGAGAGGAAGGAAAAAGAAACCAGAGAGATACCAAGGCACGGTATTGTGAAAATGGAGAGGAGAGAATCGCCCCAATGCTATCCATTCCGTACTTCTATGAAAGAGAAAACAGATTCCCGCGCACGCTAGAAAAATACTTCAATACCTGCTGCGATAGCCCATCGCCAAACAATCCATTCAGTAATCCCAAGAAATGGCCCTTATGCGCAATAGAAAAGGGTGGATAGAGTATTAAGGGAAAGTGGACAAAGGAAATGAGGATGAAAGAGAAAAGGTATTGCAACCCCTCGGTAGAATAGTTTCCCTCGATCTAACAACGACGATATCTCCCGATTATATCTTTGCAAATTCCTCCTCCAGTGCCGACACATAGTTTTGCGCGATTCCAGAAGCATCTTCATATGAGTTCCACTTATTGCTCCCCACATTGGCTTTGGAATTGGTCAATCTGGGATCTTTCTTGGCCCATTCTCTGACGAGATCGAGTAGATACCCTTGGTTGGTCTTGAAATGTGCTTCAATCACGTCCTGTATACCTGTCAGCATCCGGTAAGCACCCAGTAATGGTATTGACATACCTTCCAGATGCCATTCCTCTTGGAAGAGTCCCTGAGCCAATCAAGCATTGCCCATTTGACACTGTTGACACGGACTCTGCTATTGAACTCTTCGGCATCCTTTTTCCGGGTCCCTTCACGCCGCCCGGGTTCATTGTACCAAGGACTCGCGCAAAGTATCATGGATTGGATAGAGACAAAAACCTGGAGCAAGGTGGAAGTTCCCGGCTGCCAACGCTCCGAAGAAGCGCCAGACCAAGTATTGAGGATGGAGAGGCACACTGAAAGTCATCGGTTAGTTATTTGCTCAAGAATCTATCACTCGGAATCTACCTTTTCCGCAGTTGTATAAATTTGGGTTAAAGTGAACAGTCCCATTGCCGGTGGTCTTGAATTGGCACATTGGTGGACCGCTCGGGTAATTCGCAGGAGCCCAGATGTCAAATCTTTTCGATTAGCATTTCAACTCAACTGACTCAACGGAATCACTTACTCGTAAAGCCCACCCTCATACGGCGTCTCGCAGGGACCAACAATCATGGCTTTCATGACGTCTGGCCTGCCATCTTCAACCCTGACAAAAACCCCTTGTGGGAGGCTAGTACTCATTGTGGCCATCTCTCTGCTTAGGTGTAGAACCCGGCCCCTCGGACTAGTAGCTAGGCTACTTGCCTGCAAATTCCAATAGTGTGTTGAAAGGACACCCTCGATATACTCAAATGCCATCCCATCATGGTATCCTAGGTCCAAGACAGGAGCCGTGGGCGGGGCTCTCATCTGTGGGGGCGCCTCAATGCTCGTGGAGGAAACGAAAGATGATCTATTTTTATTGTTCGCATTACGGGATGCAAGGTTAAGGAACTTTTCCCCGATAGCCACGATTTCCACGCAAATTTTGAGAGTTTTTGCCGCTTCTGTTCCCTCAAACTCGTCCCCCTTTGTCTTACCCACACATTTAAGGAAGACCTTGGCTTGAGTGCTCAGTTTCGACATAACTTGAACCATGCTGTGCCTGCTAAACCCATCCTCATACATCAAGACTTCTGCGCGTTTCCTCTCTTCAACCGCCGCTGCAGCCTTTCCCCTGGTTTTCGGGCCGATCTCGGTTAACAAATCGATGACCGGCTTGCTTTGAGTAATTTTCATGATGCCGCTTGTGAAAAGCTTGGAACGACGATTCTCCAGTATCAGAAATTCAAGGTTCGGGCTGTCTGATAGACGATTCAATAGGGTAACCAGAGCCAGATACACCTCACTATGAATCGAAATATCTTGGATGGAATCATTTCGTAAGAGTTCCTCGACCTTTTCAGCCAACATACTTGCTCTCAACATGCTCAGAGTAACATCAGACATCACGTATTGTAACTCATTCTCCGTCCCGGAATCAGAAAGAAGCCTAATCAGCGTCCGGATAACCGCATAAAGCGTCTTGTCGTGCATGATCTGCTTTGATGATAACGGGGGGTGCGCTGGCAAAGCCTGATTTTTGAGGGCCGAACGGGGCTGAAATGCTTCGGGGGGTCCAGGCCAAAGGTGTGCCACGCCGGCCCCATCATCGGTAAAGCCAGATGGTGCCCCTACCGCTTCGAAAAGCGCGTTAGCATGATCAGGATCTGAACTGGCTGGAATGTAGGCTGGAATATAGCCTAGCGGTGATACTGCAGCCTCCGGGTGCTGGGCCACATAGGTTTTTATATGTTGCATCATATCTGATGCCGAAAGGGGCGGACCGGTGGCACCCGGGAGGATTGGGAGACCTGGCATACCCTCTACTACGGAATTTGGCAATGGGTCTTGGGCCGAGCTAGGGCCACTAGGAGAGTTGGCCAAAGGTTTAACCGGGTTTTGGAAGAAGGAGGGGTGGTATTGGTGCCCGGAGGCTATTGGTGTCTTAATGGCTGGGTGGGGAGGGGCGTGAGGAAGACTGTATGACAAATTACCCAAAGGGTTCGTTCCCCTCCCAAGTCCAAATCCATGGTAAGGATACACCATCGGCATTTGGGACGATCCTGGGTTGGCAGGCTCTTTGCTCGCCGCGCTTGAGGGACTATATGGTGGGGGGGGATCTAGGGGCAAACCGTTAACTACCGGAAACCCGCGGGAAGGCTTGAATGGATATTCTGAGGGAAACTGCAGCAGGGTAGAAGCGATAGATAGACCTTCAGCCGTTGATGGGCCAGGAAGAGGCTGGAATTGCAGATTTGGGGGGAGTTGAGGCAAGGCAGAAGCGAGAGGCAAACCCTCAGGCGTTGACAGGCCGGGGGGAGGCTTTATCTTTGGAGCGGGGGTTGGCTCGGACTGGGCCTGTGAGTTATGGGTAGCCCCGACGGACTTTGTGGAGGCCGTGGGGGGCCCACTCAGAGCGGCCACTTGCGCAGCAATCTTCTCCGATAACTTTCCTATCCCAGAGTCTGTGACTGGAAATTCAAGATCACTAAACATCAACGGGCCGTCGTCAAAATCAGATTCATCTTCCGGAAAGTCCCAATCCATGCTGTCACTGGTGTCAAAGCCGAACATAGACGCAGTATATGTCCCGGACCCGTAACCAGTTCCCTTGTCTTTGGTTCCCTTGGCCCTAGTCTTTCGTTCGGGCCTTGATACCGGGGCCTTTGTAGGGTGTGCGCCGTCCGTGATTTTGTCCTTAAGAGATCGGAGGCTACGCCTGAGAGTTCCTTTGATCCCTCTCCCGATTGAGCTAGAAGAGAGGGAGTTCCCACTAGCACTTAGTCCGAGGAACTCCTCGTCAACAATCCCTAAGCATAACAATATGGCAACCAGCCTGCCGTCACTACAACACCATGGCCGCTTGTCATCTCGGAAGCTGCGTTCAGATGTCCTCGGCGAAGTGTCGTTTCCATCGGGATTCTTCGCGCCATTCCGGTCCTCCCATTTTTGATCCGACTCCGACTGGGCAGGTTTGAGACAAGCAATGCAGAGATAAGTCCGACATTTTGGGCAGCACTCGGTACCGAATATTTGACTGATCCTCTTCGCGTTTGGCTTATCTTCTCTCTCCTTACCTTTTCCCTTGGCATCCTTCCCACTCTTGCCATCTTGGGCATTCCCATTCTCCTTCTCCTTCTCCTTCCCCTTCTCCTCGTCCTCAATGTTCTCTTTGTCCATTTCGAGATCGGTTTTGCTTGTGGATGGGCCATTACCGGTGGCAAGCCTCCTAACCCTGCCCCATTTTGCTAACCGCGATATGCTTTCTTCCCTCGACTTTTCCTCAAACTCCTTACGGTGCTTCTCAACCTTTTCGGCATTCCGGACAGCGTTCTTAATCCTGTACATGGAATCAAGCTGGTTTCTGAGCGTGTCGGTAGTGACGGATTCGAAGTGGAGCTCATTGTTGCATTGACTGCAGCATCGACCTTTCGGGTGTAGTGTAGTCCACCAATTACGCAACTTGTCCACGTCCACCTCGGATGGGTTCCCAGTATCTTCTGGGGAGGTGATCTCGCTACTGATCCTGCTAGAAGGTCCCGAGCTAAAGGAAGAAGATGCACGCTTCTATGATTGCGTCATTAGAATGGTTCTGCGCAAGAAGGGTATAACTAAGCTCGCCAGAAAGCTCCGTGCGAAGCTTATCATGGCCTATCATGGCCCAATGGACACGGGGAGAGGGGAAAAAGGGAAAAAAGGAAAAAGGAAAAAAAGAAACGGTGATAAGAAAAATGCAACGCACAGAATTCATCTTATAGGCGTTCTTCTCGTGTGAGCTTGAGGTTCCGGCGCCAAAATTCTGGGTATCGGTTTGAACCTGCGGGAGGCTTTTGTTTTTCCCGGATGCCTGGAGTGAAACGTTAGCGGGGTCTTGGGAGTTAAGTGAGCTACCAGTATCCGCTAATTATCCATACCGATGCACCATCCATCTTGGATCGTTTTCTAGCTTTTGAGCTTCCCCGTGTAACACCCGAGGAAGGGGGTAAAGATGGCTTGTCGAGGCTGTCTTCGTCTGGTGAGTGAGGCCTCTTAGGTTTAGGTGTCATAGTGATAGGAAAAAGGAAAGGGAGAAGGAGAAGGATGGGAGGGAGCGTGTGGGTGCGTCTGGGTGGGTATGTGCGGGTGTGTGTGGGGTGTGTCGAGGGAGGGGGGGGGGCAAGAGACGATCAGTGAGTGGGTGAAACTTTTTTAGCTCTAGGGAAAGGGTACGGTCCTGTACCCCCCGTGAGGCCCACGGATGTAGAGGGGTGCAGGATGAGGGAGATGAGAAGTGGCGGGCGTGGCACAAACTCCAGTGCACGGTAGAAAGGAGGAAAGAGGAAGAGTGGAAACGAGGGGCATAGAAAGGAACGCGGGATAGACTTCTGGCAGTCTTGCCAGCTGCTGGCTGTTGGTTGTTGATTGTGGAGCACTGATCCCTCCTGCGCTGCCTGTCCCTTCGCTATCGACCCAGCCCCGCCTTGGCACATTAACTAAGCGAGTTTCGATAGTTGCCATGACAACCACTGAACTCCCAATTGCTGCCTTGGTTATTTTTAGATGGTATGGAGGGATCCTTCAGGCTCCCGCAGCTTATCGCCCGACAGAGGAGCGGTCTGGGGGACTCACACTCAATTCATGGGAGCTGATACGGTGCTCCGCTGGCCAACCCATCGGAGAACCCTGTTCCGCTGCCTTATCCACCGGGGACTGCACATGTTTCCCCTTTTTATTCGTTGCTCCAGTGGGCTCGGCACTAGTCTGCTATATTGTGCTTTACACTACCGGCGTTTGGGATCGATCTCCCAATCTTGAACCTCTGTGGGAGTACAGTACCGTGCGAGCACTCTATTCACCCATGAACTGCGGAATTGTGATGCATGTACTCGTACTTGTATCATACGAGGGTCATACTGTACAAGCATCGCCACCGATCAGAGAGAGTATGGCATGCAAGGAAATATATTGCCTTCGCCTTTGAAGGACCCAAAGCTCTTTTCCTAAACCCAATGCACAATGCTGTAGTGGCAGGGTTACCGCTGCTATGGTGACAGAGGAATTGGGTTTGCAGGTAACCCCTGCTTAGTCTGCATAATCTGAGTCGGAGGCCTTTTGCTAAGAGCGCATTGGGAGGGTATATATCATGATGTCGGGCTCCCACAGGCCTCAGGAGCGACGGCTGATCCTTGCCGATCTCACCTTTGGGCTCTGCTGGGGTCGTTCATCATCTCACTTTTACGGTATTGAATATTGGTGCTTCGGAGGGCCCTGACCTTTTTCGCTGCCTGGGATGAATTAGTGCCTATAAAGTCGTTGCGACCGTCAGGCGCAGGATTTGTTACAAAAATTTGGGCTATACATCTTTGAGCCACCCTCTAACATCTGGAATTCCTCTGGATTCCACCGCTTTTCCAGTTGGGCAGACCGGCTCCAGGCCAGTTCTTGTCATGTTGGGGTGCATACTCTAGCAATCCACATTCAGAACATTATTGACACACCCCAAGACTCATGACAACTGCCAACCAGATTCTAGCGGGAAAGGCCGTTCATAGCCATGGAGATTGGAATATTGTCAACAACCCGACACCCCGCTGGATTTGATAGGCCACACAATTGTACGCTACTAAACATTCACACCTTCGTATCAACCTTTATTCTCATCCGGTTCATTCAAAATTTATAAACTAAAACTGGGCAAACACTACTCGTGGGGGCCGAAAGCCATAGCTAAAAAGCTGTCACAATGCTTAGTGAAAATTACCGCTAATCCCCCCGGAATAATACTCACCAATCCATAGAATTGGGCTAGGACAATCGAGTGACTATCAACCGCAAATTACTACCAGTTAGTACGATTTTCGTTACTTTCAAAACGTTCAAGAATCTCCACACGCGGCTTCCCATGTCACCACTTTTCCGATCTGGGGGGAGGGTGTGTATGAGTACCGGTAGGATATCGGGGATAATATCCTCGCTTATAAATTTAAGGGGGAGCTTCTGCGAGGGATTTTTGCTGGTCATAAGGTTCAGTACTCCAAACAAACCGGTTCTTGCTTTCAGCATAACTGCTAGAGGGACAGCTTGTCAGAACTAACTACGCCTGGGGGGTGCTATAGAAGCCACCGCCTACTGTTGGTGGCACGTACGGGCTTTCCGATTGAACCAGTATTTTGGAAAGTAAGGGCACTCAGTTTTTGGTTCTCACATTGCTCGAGTCCGGGGCCAGAATCAAACTAATGCTAATTCTTCGACTAGGGGTCCTGATTGCTGATGCCGGAATCGGTATTCCTGATGTTGTCAGCTGCCGTTAGAAATTGCACTTCTCCATTCTCCATCCATGGCTGGCCCGATATTTTGATTGGCGACTTCCACCCTTTTACCGTCCTGGTCCCTCATTGGAATTTTGCGCTCAAACCTTCAATACTGGCACCTTCACTCGGCTCGGAGATAGCCTCTTGCGTTTGCGAGCTCCGGTCGGTGAACTCCCTTTCACCTACTGTAGCAATTAAGTAACCATAGCCATGAAGAATCCCTTCTCATAATATCTTCTTACCATCCTCCACATTGGAATTGCCACCTTTAGCAGTTCCCGCCACCCCTCTATCACCCTCGCAAACTCTCTTCCACTTAGCGGCCCTCGCCTCTCCCTTGGCGGCTTTCTCAACGTTTTCTCTGGTCGCAATTCCGAAACCCTTTGGACTCCTTCTCGGTTCCCCCTGGTTTCCCTCCTGCCAACGCCTGTTTCCTTTTCTTTGAAGCTCTCTCTTACTTCTCAACGATCCATTCCAAAGTCATTGGGGTGTGTGTATCGACTTCCTCATAGAAGTAAGAGGGGTTCCTTCTCGAGTTGGATACGTCGCTTGTGCTCGGTTCGTGGCGTCCCCGGCGTTCTCCGAGGCGGGTGCGAGGGGTCTCCAGAACTAGGAATGAGGGGGTCAGATTCACTCCCGGATGCAGTGTTATTGGATGAGTGTGGTTGTACTTTCTCCCTGGATCCTCCTCCTCCATTCGGTGTTTCCTTAGCGGAAGAATTGTAGAATACAGTAAGAGATGGGATAAGAGGTATGTTTGGATGAAGGAGGGAGGGAAGGGAGGGCCCCGTTGCAATCTGGATGTATAGGAGTGGAAAAATGTCAGAGGGGACGCGTGCGCAGCTGGCGCAGGAAGTGGGCGTTTGAGGACCTTGTATACGTAGGCGATTTGAAGTTGTGAATGATTTGTGGTGCCTAGATTTGGGAGAGAGTTATGCAAACATCCAACCACCGAAAATTACACGTACGATTTGGGATTGCGGAGAAACACCCCGAGTTAGCAAAGTTAGCGATCATCGCTATTCCCCTATCTCCTATAATAAGCCCCCTCAGGTGTATCGTCTAGTATAGAAACTACAGTACATACTACACACATCTTCCTACGCCTCTCTCCTGGGCCACTGCAAGATATGCAAGCCAAGATCCTGAGGTCTACAAGTTGCAGCTAGCCTGAGGGAGGGAGGGTGATGCTGTAGTGTATGGTGGGATCGACCCGCATACACCAAAACAGGCCGACAGTATGTGCCTGGGTGACGGAACAGGTGGCCACCTCAATAGCAAATCACCCGCCCCTAGAATACCTGGTCTTTCCGCCCGATGCGCTAAACTTCAGCCTTAACCAGCCTACAGGCGGGGGGGGGTAAGTGGGTGGGGCTCTAGCCACGGGATCGGACTGGCGATGCTATTAATGGGAATGCGAGGGGGTGTGCCATTCGCATGAGCAAAGTCAAAAGCATTCTTCCGTATCGGCCTAGGCAGGACGCCTGCGAGGGCGTTATTACAAAAGTCACCGCCGCCCGATATGTTAGGTAAAAGGCACCGCCATCCTGGAAAATAGAAAAACAGTCCGTAGGATACCAGTATACGTAGCGGTGTTCAAATGATCCCTCCATAGTGCCATTGGCGCATCGCTTCCGCGCTGTGGACTATAAGTAAACCCGTCTATGATACGAGTGCGGGAGTCCTGATCGCCGGAAACAGGTTCGGAGTGGATACTTGCCCCCCCACTATAGCCCCACCCTGGGGTTTTTCCTCCACACCAGCCAGAACTGAAACTGTGTGAACATCCATAGAAACACCCCACCGTCGTGGGAATGTGCGCCATCCGTTGCGGGTCATCGCACGCGTGTGTTATTACTACATACCCTCTGTCGTTGTGCGTGTGCGGGTCGGGAGCCGCCATCCACGTTCTCGTATGATACGACGTCTTTACTTTCCAGATACAGGGTTTTCTTTTTAGTTTTTCGTCCGGTGTTGGCAACTTGCACGCAGGGAGTGTTGAAAAATGATTGATATAGAGGTAATGATCGGTAGTGAGGGTTTGCGCAGTGGAGTAGAACTATGCGAGCTGAGATACAAGGTTTTACTCAGGTGAAGAGAGAGACCATGATTGATTGCTTAAAGATGACTGAGAGGAAGAACCTGAGGAGAGAGGTAAAGTACAGGAAGTGGTGCTTCTCGCAAGAGAGAAGAGAAGAGAAGAAAAGACAGGGATGAGAAAAGTTTTCATGGCTTACGCGTCTTTCGGGGGTACAGACATATGTTACTGACGCCTTCATGTATGAGCACATCCCGCACCAAGTGCGGCCATCAACTGCTATTTCCAACGGGGAGGAGGGGACAAGACACGAGTGAGAATTTGTGATTATCTGAATCGACAGTGGGGGGGGGTTGGAGTATGATACTGTATTTCCTTTCACGGGCTAGACGGAATGCCTTGACTATAGCCCTGTGATGGGAGATCAAAACTAGAGATTACAATACCCCGAAAATTACGGTTGGAAAAAAGAAACTTTGAAGAGGTTCGGAGGAAATACTCTAGCCAACTTTCGACACGTTGCATATTTTTAGATAGACTCCTAAGGAAATAGCGGTTGTGATATTGTAGCAACCCCCCGGACTGATAAATAAGCTCCTAGCACGAAACAGTGATAAGTAGGGGACCACCATCGACTCATGCGACTGAGATGATAAAGAGTACGGTTAGAATGCCGGCTTGTTAGTTAGATACCTCTCTCACAGGTTTCAAGTACTCGAGTATAGCTAGTTAGTTATCATAGTTAGTGCCCCGCCAACTAATAACAGAAACACAGTTCGGGGCCTCTCCGACGCACAGCCGCCACGCCGGTATGTATATAGCCCCCCTCCGCCCCTTCCCCAAACCGAAACCCCATCTTTGGCTGCCTCACACTGGGCGAGCGGGCTGATACCCAAGCGGACACCTAACCCAAAAACAAAACGAAACAAAATCCCGCCCCTTTGCTTTCATACTATACCACAAACACACCCCGACATTGCCAATCGCGTGAGCGATCGTAGGATGTCTATTATAGAAAGGTTTGCCCCACATATGATACTGCCTAATAACGGGTGCTTATAACAACGGACATGGCAACGGACAGCCAAAAAAAACGGAAACTGGGTTTAGGGTACAGTACAGGGTGATGGAATTGTTGTTCGGAACTGTGGTGCAGTGTCGACATCGGGAACGGGTGATAAAGCAACCTCAGACAATAAGCATAGTAGAATTGAATAATAATATGATATAAAAGTTTAAGCAGGAACATTGATAATGTTACTTGACTGGAGTACCAGTCTGAATGATTTCTTTCTAAATGTGATATCTTTATAGTAAAGTATAGTTGATAGCCATCCTCACTTACCCCTAATACCTAAAAGCATTGATTTTTCTGCCTCTGTAATTATGAACAAGTTTATAATCCAATTCGGTCTTCCTGTATTGTATAAGGGGGGTTTTGAATTAAAACCACATAGTCACATTAGATGTACTCTTAACAATACCTCTTTTCAAGAGACTAGACCTGGAGCTACTATGCTTGCACCCCATGTGGTTCGCACATGGACAATTACTTGTTAGTACAGTAAAAACCGAAATAATTGAGAATGGCGCTAGGGTGTCCATAGTTTGCCCCTTCGGATTAGAGAGGGAAATATAGCGGATGGGCCCCCTTCATCCATTAGTTGAGACAACGGGCCTTACGAGGAGAGGCAACTCCAACGTCCTAGCGTGATTCTTGATTATTTCGGTTTTCATCGTATTATAGAATACTCTCGCTCCAGCGCACTAAACAAACCGCCGAGCGACATTCCCACACTGTGAGAAGTTACCCGTTCACTAGTTTGGAGCATCTCCACCAGTCAGGTGTCCCAGGTGATAGCGAGTGCCAGTATGGGAGGATGAAATTCCCCACAGATTGCGGAACACAAAGTCAGCCCAGCCAGGCACGTCGATAGATCCCACTTCCGTATCTGAATGATTGCGTGCTGTAACTGTCGGTGAGGCTTGAATGGTGAGGGGGAGGATGGTGGTGGTAAGAGCTCGTCGGGTAGAGTTCGTAACGTCGTTTATGGCCCCTGTTAGTTATTAGCCCGGCAATTCTTCGGATGTCAAGGTGTTGGCCTGCTGCTGGCGGGTCTTGCTAGACCGCTACCTGGGTAGGAGAAAAGATGGAGATTGCTGGGCGTGAAGATTACATTCCCGTGAGCAGATTGGGGGGAGACGGTACATCGAGAGGTGTCATATGTCCGATAACTTAGAGCGGGGCCTTGGGGGTGCTGTGGACCGGGCTCACCGAATATTCCGATAGGAGATGTGTGCACACAACCGCCAAGCAGTTGCTGATTTAGGCACACTGGGGTTGGGTCAAGAAAGCAATAGGATACTCTAATGAACCCCCTGCTTCGCTATCGCCCTCTTCACATCGGTCGTGCGTTCCTGCATCCATCGGAACGCGGGATGAGAGAGGGTTTGGAAAACTATGGGCCGCGGTGAATAGGAGGAATATGCAACCATTACCAAGGATGATGGGATGAAGGGTTTGAATCTCGTGCCCTTTGATTAGGATGGAGGATGCATCCGATACCACAATGCAGTTCCAGTTTTGGGTATCGGGGAAAGAGCTGTGGTCAGTTTGTTTTTATTTTGGTAGTCGTTTTCCCCCTGGGGGTATATAAGTTAGCCTTACTAGCTGTACTCTGATGCGTTCCGAGAAGGGGGGTAGATTTTGGTATGATATTTGGTCTCCGCCGGAAGAGATTGAGGGATGCTTAAGACCGTGGGTACGGCTGCGGCGCGGTACTTCTAGGAAGATTAATTAGGTTCCATGGCGGCGGCTAAGTCAAATTAAGCTTCTCTTATCGATACCTTCCCCAGCCCGGCCGCGTATTACACGGCAAGTCAGCGACGAGACATCGGCAACCTATAACCGGAAGCCAAGCTGCAACGTATCTTGCGGTTCCAGGCGCCGCAAGTCAACACCGTGTCAATTCAAAGCCACCTATTAAACGGTCGATCACTTCCGAATATGGCAGCGATATGGGTCTGAGATTCTTGCTGGGGAAGCATTATGCAGAGATTATGATACTAGATTTGGCAAGCCATATTAAGCAAGCTCCCCACGTAAAGCTAAAAATCGGCCCCGCTCCTGCTGAAGTTAATATCCCAGGGCCCCATCTGTGAATCTTCCGAGGGTGGTAAATTGGGTGCAGAATATTTATAGGGGATCTCAGATGGGTTGTTTCTGTTGTTGGAGTTCACGGGTTTGAAGTTGATTTGTAAACTGATGTCCCTAATTATCCTCGAAAGCTGGGGTGGCTGGGAATGGCGTCGGGAATCCCCCCTCCCATAAGAGGGAAAAAAATGCGGCGAAAAGATTATCTTTGATCCTCGGTTGAGACCGTCGGAAGGAACAAATACCGTATTAACTTGAATAAGAGCAACACCACTCAGGACGTCTAGGTTTCCCCTCTCGGTAACGCGTGGTTTTATTTTGCTGGTATTTTATCTCGTCCCTGCCAAAATAGGCAAGTCGGACGTCCAGAGACGTGTTGCTCTTATTCAAGTTAATACGGTACCGGTATAGTACTACCGTAAAAACTCAAATAAACGAGCCGTGTTCTATGAAGTCAAATTAAGGTGAGTCATATCAAGGCGGGGATCTACCTATCAGACAATATCATGTTCAAATTTCTTGGCACTAATCAAAAAAAATACATGCATCATCCTCTACCATAAAAACTCAAATAAACGAGCCGTGTGCTATGAGGTTAGTTTAAAGTAAGTCATTGAAAATGGCACAGAAAGATGTCTGAGATGTAAATTTAGAAATTTTGAATGATGCGATTTGTATTGACTCAACAGCAAAGCTAACGACGAACCATAAAGTAAACAAAATGATAATCACAGCTTGCAGGTTCATAGAATAAGGAGCTGCTGTGTCTTTCATTACTTATTTTATATACAATTTCTCTAAACTTTAGCTTTAACTCTTATACTACTCTAGATTACCTATTACTACTCTATCAAGTTCTATTCCCTAAAAATATGCTGCCAAATGCCTGCTAAACAAGATAAAAAAATGTGTGGACAGATAAAGGTTCAGACTATACTTCAACCACTTCTAGTTGACAGGTTTTACGCTGGAATAAAGAAGAAGAGAGGGCCAAAAAGGAAACCACTTACTAAGATCTTGCAAAAAGGCACCAAGGGTGCCGCAGCTACACATCAGTCCTATACAATTAGCTATAAGTTCCAGGTGTTATCTTGGTGGTATGGAACTTGAATACCTTATGGATCAAGCAAAACCTGCGAGCCCACCCAATTGGAAGTGGTAAACCACTTCAAACTCCCTGTCGGCAATCTTTTTTGGTGGAGAAAGAATGAGAAGGAAGTGAGATATGCAGAGGCAAAAAGGGAGAAGCATCGGTTAGCAGGTAGGAGATGGCCACAGAAGTAGCAAGAGCTAGAAAAGAGTCCTATATGAAGAGTTTCATCAGTGTTGTAACATGTTCACACTGGGGCACTAGTCACATTGTTGAGTACAATAGGAGTAGAATGCTAGTCTTCCGGAGACAAGCAATTCTTATACTCGCTAAGGGAGGCTTCAGTGGTGTAATAGGAAAATTAAAGATAACTGTTCAACTGAGTATATTAGAATACTATCTGTCGAAGTCTACTGTTCCCTGGGAGGAAGACGGTGGTTTTTTTAAGTACATGTATTTGAGTACAATCATGAATTCTCACTCATGTTCTTACTCAATCAAACTATGAAAATAACCAAGTATCAACCGATACTTAAAACAAAACATAAAACAAACTAACCGAGTACTAGCTCCAGTTACAAGTGTAGAGCACTTGGAAGACGAGTACGGAGGGGCTGGTTTCAATATATGGTTCTGGACATCTTAAGTGTACACCTCAGAATTTGTGATGGGGGATGGCTTGGCATTCAGTGACAAGTTCAAAAAGTGAACAGAGGTTCAAGTCCTGGACGCAACATGGTTATTTTTAATATGTTTAAGCCATATATTATTATATTAAATATCAATAGATCATAATATTATCATAGTATATCATATAAATATTTATTTTCTTCAGATTTACAATCACTCCTTTTCTACCAATAATGTGTTATTATTTTTACCAAAATTACCCTTCCTAACATCTCATGTGGTATGACAATTAATAAAAAACTCTAACCTTGCTGGGAATTGAACATAAGTACATTTTTTCTTTTGCCAAGCCATCTCCCATCACAAATTTTGAGGTGTACAGTTAAGACATCCGAACCATATCAGCAAAGAGTTATTCATGAAAACCTATCTGAGCTTCCAGAGTGGAGAGAACCTTTTCAAGTTTTCGAATAGCTGGTTTCAGAGTTTTTTACGAGCATATTGAATTAGTTTATGTCTTTTAACTAATAAGTCAAGCAAACTTCCTGTTGATTTTACAGAGGCAATACTAGTCTGAATGAGATTTAATAGAAGAAACTCAGTAATCTGAGATGATAATGAGTTTGGCTTGGATGATATACCTGCTGAGGTTAAAAGATACGGATTGTAGAATATCTGCAACATGGATCAAACTGTATTGTTCTTCGAGTATCTTGAAGGACAAATATATAATTCTATCAGAGACAAAATAATTTGGATTCAGTCAAGCAGCACATTGGGGTGGGATAAATGACTGGGAACAATTCAACTTACTGTCTTTATTGATGGGGTTCCTAGAGTTCAACCATTAGTTTTCTTTCATAGGAAAGGATTTGGTCTAACAATTATCGTAGAGAAGCAGAAGTATGATACCCAAGTAGTAGTTAAATTTAACTCAACTGCATATGCCAACTCAGCCAATATGGTCGAGTGGCTTAATAAGCAGATTGTTTCTATTCTTGGAGGTCAGCCAACACTACTCACTATAGATCTGTTTGTAGCCCATAAAACAGAAGAGGTTTTAGATACACTATATGCAAATGATATAACTGTTAGCGTAATTCCAGGAGGTTGTACAGGATTGATACAACCTCTTGATGTATCAATCAATCATCCATTTAAGGACATCTTAACATCTTAAAGGTAGGAGGACAGGACATATCTTATCTAATTCAAGAACAAAATACTAATTATAAAATAGAAAGAGTTAGATACCAGACTGGATATCATAGATAAAGAGGAGGAAGACATCTTGCAGGGAGGAGGGAAACTTACCAGAAGCATGGTAGGGCACTGATATATTGCGGCCACCAAGGCAATTGGTGAGGCATGGTTGAGATTTTCACAAGAGGATAGATCTTGTATGCCAGTCATTTAATATTGTCAAATCGGCACTTCTAATTCATGGGAGTGCCAATACGGAAATCTCTATTAAGGGAACAGAAACCGATTTTGTAGTCCAAGGATTAGTAAATTATCAATCAGAGGAGGGGAGTAGTTTGGTAGATGGAGATGAGAGGTTTGGTGAGGTTGGTAAGATTTTAGAAAATCTTATTGTCGATAGTAATGAAGAAGTGAATAAAGAAGTAGAGGATAATACATGTTCTTTTTTTTGATTAGTGCCAAGAAATTAGAATATGATATATTGCCTGATAGGTGGATCACTATCTTGACATGACTCACCTTAATTTGACCTCATAGTACACCGCTTATTTATTTGAGTTTTTATGGTACTTCTTTATCTACTTCTTCATCACTATCTATAACAAGATCATCTAACACCTTACCAACCTTACCAAATCTCTCATTACCATCCACCAAGGTATTCCCCTCCTCTAGTTGACAATTAACTAATCCTAAAAGGAGGAAACCTATCTATCTCCTTAATAGAGATTTTGGTATTACTACTTCTATCAATTGGAAGTGCTAATTTAATAACATGAAATGGATAACAAACAACTCTACCTTCTCTCATAAGAATCTTGTCCAGGCCTCTTTCCAATAGTCCAAGTAGCTGCAATATGCTAGTATTGATGAAATTCAAAATCACTGGACTACTGTGAAATAAATAAGTAATAGCCTGTAGAATACTGAAATACCAAGTGCTTACTCATAATATGAAAAATGGAAAACTTAAAAACCTTTTACCCCCTAATACACTCTCAATACACTCTCACATTCACAGTCTCTTACCCTAACTTATTCCATGCATGTCAACTAATTAACTAAACTAAACTAACCAGTATTTTTTTTTTTGTTTATCATATTGATTACTTGGTTAGGGTACAAAAAATGTATGGAGTACCAGCAATGATGACAAAAAATCCACTAAACTAACCAGTAGGGACAGGAGTATATATAAACCTTAAGCGACATCAACAAAGTATAAAGTCTCTACCTCCCTCCTCCCACAGGTAAGTCTCAGGCTCTTATCCCTCTTGTAGGCAAACACCCAAACTAACAAAGAAAAGACAAACTGATACCTCTCCCCCCTCTCAGGTAAGCCTCCATATCTGTATAAACAAGAAAAGCTAATAAAGAAACAGACAAATACAAGTTCTTCTCTTATATGTACCTCTGCTATGCTTTCCTGTACTACTCTGCCATGCTTTCATGCTGTATGCTTTCTGCTCCACTCTTGTACCTTATACTTTCTGCCCCATTCTCACACCCCACACTCTACCATGCTCCACCATATGCTCTACTGCATTCTACTGTGCACTCCTCCATGCTCTGTCATGGTACACTCTTCTATAATATGGCAGCAGTGCTCTTCCCCCCCTCCCCAAAAAAAACAAGCAAAGGGATAAACGATTAGGGAATAGGAGAATGGGGGGATAGGGAGATAAGGAGATAGAGGGGGGTAGTAGGAGCAAGGAAATATATGAGCATGCTGAGTAGCATCTCAATATTTTCAACAAGTATCTTACTATACTTTTTGAAAGAGTAGTAGAATAGTGATTACAATGGCGAATGAATAGGGATTGTGGCAATGGGTCAATTAGAAACCAGCTGAGTGATGGGCTGTGAAATGAAACTCCAAGCTTATTCATGCAAAAGAAAGATCAACAACTCACAGAAAAAAATCTTCTCTTTCTCTTTTCTTCACCCCCTCACTATCACATGCTCAACTAACTAACATAAACAGAAAAGATAGAAGTATTTAGCAACCATGTGCGACAATAGCAAACCATAAAGTTTATACCCCCCCAGGTACATCCTCCTGTCCAATCTCTTAAGCAAACATACAAACTAATAAAGGAGAGACAAACTCAGGCCTCCCCCTCTATACAGGTACGTCCTCTATAAAAGCAAACATGAAAAACTAACAAAGAATAGAAAGACAAACTTGTGCTTCTGCCATGTACCCTTTGCCATACTTTTCAGCACTCCTTTTCCCTGCACACTCCTGCTCTCTCCCCTTTTACTGTGCTCTTCCCTTTTTCCTGTACTCTCCTACTTCTCAGCCACACTTTCTTGTACTCCTCCAGCATGTCCTTTCCTGAGCTCTGTCCTGCACTCCTCCGGCCTGTACTTTCCTGTACTCCTTTCTATACTTCTCTGGCATGTACTTTCCCATACTTTTCTGTACTTCAGTGCTCTCTCTGAGTCTCTAGTGCTTCAGAGGACACTTTACCGAAAACAAAGAATAAAGCAAACTATGCAATGAGGGAAGGAGGGGGAGGAGATAGGAAATGGAGAAGAGGTGGGAAAAGGGAATGAGGGGAGGAAGTCTGAGAAGAATGTACTGGGCAGGTGTGAGGAGCAGCTTGGGCTTCTAACAATACTTCTAGCAAGTTTCCCTCCTCCTAGTAAGATCTCCTCCTCTTACTCCTTATCTATAGTATCTAGTCTAGTATTTAACCCTTGCTATAATAAAATTAGTTTTTAAATTTAAAAAAAAAAATAAGTCTCAGGTAGTGTTGAAAATAGTGAGATATCAGTGCTGCTTAGTATGCTTACTTTCTTCTACTTCCCTTATTTCCTTTCCTTTCTATTCTCCTATTCCTCTATTCCTCAATGTTCCTCTTCTCCCTCTTTCTCTTTTGTTTACTTATTTGTATATTTGTTTGTTTGGTTTTTGGAAGAGCACTTCTGCAGTATAGTTAAAGTGCATAGCAAGAGTATACTATGGTAGGGGATGGCAGCAGTAGTGCACAGCTAGAGAGCTCAGTGGGGAGCATGATGGAAAAGTACATGGTAGTGGAGTACAGTAGAAAGAAACATGGTAGAAAGGAGTGTAGCAGAAGAATACACAGTAAGGAAGTACAAGTTTGTCTTTTCTTTATTAACTTTTTTTGTTTACTTATATGTGGGAGACAGTCCTGAGAGGATGGGGGCCAGACAATTTGGTTTGTGTAACGTGTTCGCACCGGGGTGCTAGTCACGCTTCTGGGTACAATAGGAGTAGTGTACAAGTTGATCTACAACCTATGGGCATACTGCGCTAAGGGAGGCTCCAAGAGAAAGATATAAAGAATAGGGACTTGAAGAGGTAACCATTCAACCAAGTATATTAGAAATACTTTGTCCATCGAAGTCTGCCATTCCTTTGAAGAAATCAGCAGTCTTTTAAATACAAAATCCATCCATGTCCTGCATCGGCAATCTCCCAAGCATTCCTTACTTCAAACCACAAGTAAAACAAACTGAGTATCAAGGGATACTTGAAACTACAAGTAAAACAAACTGAGTATCAAAGGATACTTGAAACTACAAGTAAAACAAACTGAGTATCAAAGCATACTCAAAACCACAAGTAAAACAAACTGAGTATCAAAGGATACTCAAAACTACAAGTAAAACAAACTGTGTATCAAAGGATACTTGAAACCACAAGTAAAACAAAACTAAAAACAAATCCCTGAACTGAACGGACTGAACTCCAGTTCCGGTTACAGTTTGTCATTTTGGTCTATATTGTACTAGTAGTTGTAATTTATACTCCTGTCTTTTCTGTTACTAGTAAATATTAGTTAGTTGTATGCACAATAGTTAGTTAGAGGATGAGAGAGTATATGTAAGTAAAAGAGAGAATAGAGAAGAGTTTTCTGACTCCTACTTGTACAATCATTTTAGTATGATAAGTACTTGGTATTGTTTTGTTTCATAGCCTATTACTGGCTTACCTTTAATTAGTTCATTACCACGGACCCCTATTTGTTTGCCACCTATTTAAAAGATAGGTCCTATTTTCCTACTTTTAAGATGTTCTTAAATAGACAATTGATTGATATGTCAAGAGGTTGCACCAATCTAGTACAACCTTCTGTTATCACATTACCTGAAATATCATTAGCTTGTAGTATATCTAAAACCTCTTCCATTTTGTAGGTAGTGAATAAGTCTATAGCAAGTAATATAGGCTGACCTTTGAGAATAAGAATACTAGTATGGTCATGATAAGGTTACTATAAAATTAGCACAAAAGATCTAGGAGGAGTTGCCCTAGTATAGGATCTATCAGTGGATAGATGAAATACAGGGGCAGATTACTGCTCTACTAAGAAACCATGAAGGTCCTACTTATTGGTAGTTTATAGTCCTTAACTGTATTCTTATTTGGTTTCTTCCTCTTTGGTTCTGGCAGCCCTGTGTTTTTCTCACAATATAATATGTTTGACATTGTGAAAATTTTCGGGAGTGCCAAGACCTGATGTCCTACAATTTTCTTCATGCGACTGCCACTTAACATGGTAACCACTGGCTGGTTTTACAAGTAGATGTCCATCAATCCAATACTAAGTGCATGACTTTTGTCTGATCACCATCCCAACCCTTGTAAATGAGTGATTGGGACACCCTCAGCCGCACTGTTATAAACACCTAAAACCACTCCATAGTTGCTATGTTAACTGCATGTACCGTATTGAAGGAGCCGATTTCTGATTTCATGCACCGTCCAACCTTAAGCAACGCCCGGTCTTGGCGAATTTCCGGATAACAGAAGATAATACGGTACGAGTAACGACGAGGCCTTGCCAGGAGAGGCAACTCCAACATGCTAGCAAGATTCACACTTATCCCGGTTTTCACACTGTATTTGAGTGTCTGGACTGTACCAGCAGCACAGTATCATAGCATAAGTGCTCGGGTACAGTGGACCAGGGTCCGTTGATCCAATGAGGGGCAGCAAGCAAGCAAGGAGCCCAGTCTGGTTCAGCCCGGCCCAGCAACCTATAAAAAGGTCGCTTACAGTATCTACCAGTGGCATCCTAACGTCCGTGAACACAGCTGCTACCGGGATATTCCACAGAAGGCACCGAAACTCAGCTCTCAATTGAGACATGACGAAGCAGCATGCGCAGCGCCCCACAAGGTGAAGAGTTGATTGGAGCCTCAAGATCTTGATGGGGTGCAATGGCCAGCGGCCGTGCTAATAAGCATCAGAAAATTGTGAGTATGATACGGGTAAGAGTAGGGAGAGGAGGTGGGGGGGAGGATTCCTCGGCGACCCCTCCGCTCCGCTAACTGGCACGGGTGAATAAAGTTGCCCTTTCCCTCCGCTAGCTTACTCCATGCCATCCATCGACCACTCTTCAGCCGTATTACTAGTCTATATTTCAAACCCTGGTATTATCGGAGGATCGGGAATACCGTCAGTGGTATCGTACTGTGTTTGTACGATAGTCTGGTGTAGTACCCGAAAATCTTGGCGCAAGTTGCTGTCAAAGGATAAATGCCAAGATTTCCGGATACCTGTTGCATTGCCAAGTACTCACGGCGCCGGTTTGCTCTGCCAGTTCCTATTCTGGAATCGCTCATCCTCGGATGTTTTGGCCTATACAAGATACCAAAGTGCCTCCGGCCCAACACTAGCTAAAGCGTATGGACACCTTAAAACAAAGCTGTAACATTGACTACTGAGTCGCCAGTTTTCCTGTAGCCGCAGTAACAATCCCTACATAAAGCATCCCCGGCCCCTTTAATTTAGCTGCTAGGAGTGCGTGAAAGGAACAAACTTAAAACAAATATAAAATACTATCCATTAAATTTATTATTACCATGATGAATGATACATCTATTAAGCTTTTCATGAAAGCTTTGACAATGCCTATCGATCAATTCCTGTGGAAACTGTCTCCAAACCTCAACCAATATAGCCTTTGCTTGCTCAACCATTTCCTGACTAGTACCAGTAAATTGGTAAGCGGCAATCTCATCTTTACAATCATCCCATAGTCACTCAATTTGGCTAAGATCTGGTGATCTCGATGGCCATTTAAATGTGACGATTCCCTTCTGCTGGCATAGCTCACCATCACCTTTCGTTGTTTCAAGCGAACGGAGGTGAATGTCATCCAGGTTCTTGAGGTTCAGAGTTTTCTTAGTATGGTTGCAATCATTGTTCCATACTGCGTTTTATTGGCTAGGATTCCCGAGGATGAGCGATTCCGTAATAGGAACTGGCAGAGCAAACCGGCGCCTTGAGTATGGTACTTGTATGAATCGGATTATAATTTAGAGGGCTCCGGACAATTTTTTTCCACGGGCCACAAGTGACCTACGGTAAACTCGCCTCTCGAACAAGTAGAGGGGCCCCACACCTGCGCTTGGAAACGGTCCCAGGCTGCATACCATCGGATCACACCGAGTTCTCCCAGGCCGCACCGTATCCTGCGCAATAAGTGGTGAATGGAGGGGAAAGCAAAGGGCAAAAGGAAAAAATCTCGAACGGGGTTCCCTATCCGTTCCTCGGTTTCTTGTTTCCCTGGTTCATGGCCTGGAGAGGTGGGGGTGAGCACTCTGCACACAAGGCACCCACACACCCTTTATGGTAAAGTTAGGTTTGTGACGACCGTGAGGCTTTGGAGAACTAGTCATGAAGGAAGGGGAGGGGGTTTCCTGTCCGTCTTCTGCCCACGTTTCTTCTATCGGTAAATTATCTTCTCTAAGCTGTCCAAGATTAGGAAAGCATCAGGTACATACGCCACCCGCACCGTAGTATGGCGACGTTTGTGAGACCGGCTCCCAATGCATACCGTGCCATCTGGATCCGGGCAGGGAGGCAAGAATTTTGGATTATGCAAAGCAGTCGTGTCCGCAGACGTCAGCCCACTACGAGCTCTTCATAAACACCCCTCCTCCTCCTCCCTCCCCTCCCACTTCACTTCCCTGCCCATCAATCAATCCCAACTCTCATAAAGGAGAAAAAGAGACAGACCTCTGCACGCCTCTCGAACCCCCCCGAATCCTAAGCGAAGATGTACTCCGCAACAGACCTCTATCCAAACGCTCATGTCACCCAAGCCGTGCACGAATACTCCATTGCCCATTCCACCCCCTTGCCGGATGTCATGGGCCAGCACCGTGAAAAGACTATAGAATTTTCGGAAAAAGCTGGAATGGATCCTACGATGATGGTTAATACGCTCCAGGTATGCCCCTTTCCCATGGCTTGGTAGATAGGGCACTAATTTGGGGGGCGGGAAGGCGCAATTTATGTTATTTTTTGCAAAGTTGATTGGGGCTAAGAAGGTGCTCGAGGTTGGAACTTTTACCGGGTATTCGGCCTTGGCCTGGGCAGAAGCCATCAAAGGGCAGGAGGGTGCCAAAGTAATTAACTCCTCCCCCTCCTCTCCTCCCCACGTATATTATCAGGGATCGGAGCTGACGAATACAAGCTCGTATGCTGTGACATACCCGGCCCCCACACCGAACTTGCTAAGGCGACCCTTCTCGAGGCCGGATTCTCGGACACACTCGTAACCTTCCTTGAGGGTGACGGCGTCGAGAGCCTACAGTCTCTCCCAGCGGACCAATTTGATATAATCTTCCTCGACGCCAACAAGAACGGTTACACCCCCGCCATCAAAACTGTCCTCTCCAGGAACCTCCTATCCCCCCGAGGCGTCTTGATTGCCGATAACGCCCTCAAGCGCGGGCTCGTCGCGGATACCACGGACAGGAACCCGCATGCAGTGAACTTGGACACGTCCAGCATCATGAGTTATAAGCACTGTGATGAGTTCAACAAGTTTGTGAGGGATGACGAACGGTTGGAGCAGGTTATGTTGCCAGCTTTTGATGGGTTGAATATTATCCGGTTGAAGCAGTAATGGTGGTGTAGAGCTGGGTTGAGGAATTGTTGGTTTGCTTTATTCTCATTCTCGTACCATTCGGCAATGGTAGAAATGGGTTCTAGTTGTTACTCTGGGCGATAGAGATTTTATGTTTCCGTTGAACTTCAGGCCTAGGTCGGTTTATTGTGACATGTGGGGGTGATAGGGGTGGTCGCACCCGGCCGAAAGGGGCAAGCAAACTTGTGAAGGTTCGATCGGACACGTGAGTTGAAGGTTGCCAAGATTCGGGCGAACCATGTTCCCTACTCCAGATAATGTATTTTTGTGGAAGGGTTGCAGCATGATGCTTTGCAGTTGCGGTGTGATACCGGTGCCGGTATGATACTCTACTCGTACTGGTCCTCGAATACCGGTGAGGCACGGTGATCTCCCGCAGCCCACGAACCCTCCAACCCTTGCTCTGTGTAACCCAAGAAGAACGATATCATTATATCATACCTGTAGCGAGTCAGTGTTCCCAAGCGTCCAGTCCGTCCGTCCTTGGCTTCGGACGGGACGGACACCGGTTTCTGGAACTCTGCCCTGGACGGACACCTATCCTGTGGTCCGTCCTAACCACTACCCGGACGGCCGGCCGGGCCCTATAGGTGTCTCACCTGCAAATGGCCCTGCGGATGAGAGCCGGGCCCTACAGATGACGCCCGGGCCCTGCAGATGACGGCCAGGCCCTGTGAATGACGCCCGGGCCCTACAGATGATGCCCGGGCGCTGCAAATGATGCCTGGGCGCTGCAGATGACGCCCGGGCTCTACGAATGACGGTCGGGTTCTGCGAATGACGGCCGGTCCCCGGTGAGGACGGCCGGAAGATGCCATTTGTACGTATTAAGACTCCCGGGCCCGGGCGTCAACCCTTCGAACGGCGGTCTTTATCAAAGACGGACGCCATGCCCTGCCGTCCTTACCCACCCTGCCCGGGACGCCCGGGACTGCAAGCCCGCCAGGGCCCTGTAGGGCGCCCAGGACGGTTGAGAACACTGGTAGCGACAACCAAGGACCTAACCTCATCCCGAAATGCCGGTAAGGTGCTGTGAAAACCCTTGAAATCCAGCGCCAGCACTGTAATCTCAGGATCCCGAGACGAAAGCTCCTGAGAAGGACCAGCATTTTTCCGACATGGCGCGAGATCAGCCCTCTGGGAGTATTGGATCTCGCTGCTGGTGTCCGGCGTGATACTCGGATCCCCTTCACGGATATCAAGCTAAGCTCGTGGTGGGCAGGAGGGCCGGTTTGCCCTGATAGTGGTGATGTGATGATGGGTTGTAGGCCATCACGGTGGTGTCTGACTCGTTGAGATCTGTGAACCACCTATCCTCCGGGACTGGGATGAAGGACCTGATACGTTAGGCATTGTTCGGTCCGAGCGGAATAAAATTGGGGAAAATTCGAGGGGATTTATTAGAAAGAAGGGAGTGTGAGTGAAAACCTAGGGATGGATTACCCAGGATATAACTTTTTAGATTTTATCAATTTTTCTTTCTTGCTTTCTGTCCTGCCGGGATGGAGTTGTGTGGGATGTGCTTTCGTTCTTTGTTGTCCCCCGTCGGGTTGGTACTATTATACACTATAATTTATCCGCCAAGACAATTGGTGCGGGCCTCGATGTCCCTCAATTCCTGTATGGGAGGGATAGGGGGTTGGCGGGAGTCGTGTTGTGCATCATAATTCGTGGTTGGTCAATTTTCGAAGTTCCTTTGAGATTTGTTGGCGGGATATGATAATCGTACGCGTGGTGTGGCTTCCCGCTATGATGAGAG
>LN890961.1:262387-308406 GCA_900010015.1 Tuber aestivum | reverse complement strand
ATTCTTCTTCTCCTAGTGCAATAGCGAGTGCATTCTCCGAGCGTAGAAAGATCTGAATATTGCGTGCCCACTGACGATAGTTAAAGCTACTGAGCTTCGGTGTATCACCATATTTCGTTCTATAGGTGCCCTCAGTCTGTGCAGAGAGGAAGTCCTTTGATGCTATGGCTTGCATTATGAGATTGAATAGAATAGGGATCGTGGTAGAAAGAGGGGAGATTCAAGGTGTTTAGACGGATTGAGAATGTTCAGTGAATGAGGTCTTTGAGATATCTTTCTCACCCAGTTTGCGCTATTCCGGGCTCATAACCTGTTGTAGCAACTCACTGGGGATTGTTCGATTCACTGCTTCTATTAACTATGAGGAGGACTTGGCTCGTACTTATAGTAGTACAAGCAGTCACAGTTTGTCCCACAATGATGTCTATACTAGTTCATACTTCCCATTCGGGTCGTGACGTCCTTACTCGCTCACTCTCCTGATACATGAGATACCCGTTACCACATATGGAAGGTTGTTCCAACAGAGAGTTTGGCCATGGTTTCGAGTGATATCTGTGACTTCGGATAGATGTCCACTAGTCCATGTTCAGGTAGGTATGCGTGCCTGAACCCTGAGCTTTGTATGTATCATACCCGATAAGCATAAACGATAAGGTGGAAGGGGGGGTGCCGGTATGATAAAATAAAAACAAAAACAAAAAAATCATCCCATCTTCATTCACCGGTCCCATCAACCAGAGAGAATCCTCCCATGGCAATAACCCCCACCCCCCCACCGTCTCCAAGTCCATACTTCAAAATCACAGGGCTAGGGGAAAAGGGCCTGGGTGCAATCGCCACGAGCACGATACCCGCCAACACCCTACTATTCTCGGAGTCACCCCTACTGAAGGTCCTCCACTCCCCTTCCTCCGGAATCGACAAGGCCGAGCAGGTATCCGCGGCGTTCACCGCGCTCCCCGCACATTCCCAGACCCTCTTCCTCTCCCTCGCCGGTGGTGCGGAAGCGGGAGTTGAGGGTGCGTGGAAGTGCAACAACTTCATGCTTACCACGGACGGACTCGAGAACGCGGTTTTCGCCCACGCTAGCAGGATCAATCACTCTTGCGATGGGGGTGAGAATGCGTACTGGAGGTGGGAGGGGGGTAAAGGGAGGATTGAATTTTGGAGTGGGAAGAGGGTGGAGGTTTGTTTGTTTGTTCTTATGATATTTTCCCTTCTTTATTTCTTTCTAGGGTTGTTGCGATGGAGGGGGGTTGCTGATGTGGGAGTGCTACTATGGTAGGAAGGGGAGGAGATTACCCATTGCTATAGACCGGATTGGAGGATGGGGACTGGGAATAGGAGGTTGGCTTTGATGGGGGAGTATGGGTTCTTGTGTGGGTGTGTGGTGTGTGAAGCGGGAGTGGATGATTTGCTGTAGGAGGGAGTTTGATGATGAGGGTATGTATAGGGGTTGGGTTCCTTGCTGCTTGGATAATGTAGCTTCCCGAGGTTCCGGTGCCGCTGCTTTCTCCTATTATAGTAGTGGATAGTGCCCTCCCCCATCGGGATACCCGCAGTATAAGACGGGGATCCGGGACTATAAGAGATTTACTGTTATCACTACTCTGCACCCATACATTCCATGAGATTACCTATGGGCTTTTGCCGCCCAAAAGTAGAAGATATAGGCAGCCCTGAGTGAATAGAGCATATCAGGCTGTGTCTAGGGGCGCCAATGGGTGTTGGCCTGTGCCGTGCCGTGAGCAAAAATACTGTCAACGGGCAGCAGAATACACAAAGACGCCCACAAGCATCTCCAAATACCCCCAGACAAATGCGGACACTCGCAAAATATCTACCAATGCGATGCAATATCTGAGGCCTTCCCGGGCTGGTGTCGTAGGCCCGTAGCGCACGAAGAGAGGATAGCATACATTCCGGCGGGCTCCAAAGCGTTGAGGTTTGGTATCATCGCGAAACTCGGATTTCCCTATGCTTTACTTTTCCACGTCGCGGACCGTTTCTTTCTTTCTTTCTTTTTTTTCCTTCACCCTGATTATCCGATTGGACACAGCGATTTGGGCGAGAATATAAGCTTGCGCTCCTGATCCATGCTAAGATGTTGTTTGCGCCCAGGATCCCTACAACTTCCGTCTCCTATAAGCGATGGTGGTGAATATGACATCGCATATAGATGCCTTGAAAAAAAAAACCTCCCGAAAATTGGAACAATCATGGTTCATCACTCGGAAACCCATAGCTATGATATCTGCAGTTTCGACGAAGAACTGCTTACGAACACCGGTCCTATCCCCAATTGTTTTGCGCTCCACGGCGCTTCCTCTGTCTATACCTCTCACCGGATGGGAATGCTTCTGGTACTGTACTGCACACCCTGCCGCCGACCCATTCCATAAATGATTTTTCGTGGCTATACCGGCCACAATCGGCAGACATACAGAGGAATGCTGCTCGGGGAAGTGCTGTGGTGAGAACGCCCTCATTCCGGCCTTAGACACGTAATGAATCGCCGGCATCGCTGGGGGGAATATGGTGGATAGCCCTGGTCGTAACGGCCATGCTCAAAGACGCTGGTAGAGTACCTGACTTCGGATTTCCGTTATCCTATGCTCCGTCCCTCCCCACAGCTGGTATTTGCAATGCGGTATCGGTTGCCGAAAATATGGTAACGTGCCCTATCGGTAGAAGCTGAAAGGGAGAGGGGGACAAAAAACTTGTAAAAAGCGGAAATCGTGCGAGTGCTGGTGGACAGATTTGGACATTATCGCCCCCGGGTACAGTACCGCTGGGTGTGATTGTGAAGACGGATCCTCTAGTTTTCGGGGTTTGGGAAGCGTGGAGGGGGGGGGGGGCGAAAAACTGATACTATTGAGAAGACGAACCGGGATTCAGCTATTTATTCTGTTTTATTTATTTATTAAAAAAGGCTAGAGTCCCAAAGGCAGATGCTAGGGCCCATCGCAGAAGAATACATCAAACCGTGTGAATAGGCCTGAAGCGTGATATCATACAGTCAACGATGTTTCAATCTCTTACACTCCCATATCCGGAATAGTTCACGTTCGGAACGGATGGATTGCCAGCTATCTTTTTTCATGTATTTTACAAGATCGGTTCTGCTGGTCTCTCCGGGTGTCTTGTCATTTATGATACATTTTTCCATGATATATTCCACAGATTGGGGGAGAGAAAAAGGTATAAAAAATAAAAACTTGTCTGTTTCTACAATATCTCTCTGAGTGCAGCGGACATAACGGCGGGTCTGGCTCAGTATGGGAAGTAAGCCTAGCTCGGAAATACTCAGTATTGGCATATCCTCCCTACCGTTTTCTCTTCCTGTTTATCCTCTGGAGTTAGCCTCTGCTAGCGGTGGTAGGTAAGAGCAGTTAGAACCACAGCAAGATATAGAAGAAAGAAAGATAAAGTATGATGCAAGGGCGCGGGCTCTATGTGGGTAGGAAAACAAACGGTTTCGAGGCGGTAAATTGTGGGGGCGTGGTCCCGAGTATCTCCATAATTTAGTAGTTACAATAAAAACACTCCTGTCTATAAAACTCTACAAGGAAATGACCCGAAAGCAAAAAAACGCCTATATAATACACAATAAAGTATTTTCCTGCAACAAGTCCATCCATTCCCAAGATGATTTCGGCGGTCGGGCTTTAGGAAGGCAGAATGGAAAGGAACGGGGAGAATGTTCACGACGGGAGCTCCATCGATAGCGGTTATATGTGGAGCCGCTACGAAAGCGGTGCAAACACGCGTGTTGCGGAGGGGAACTGTAGGCAAGCCTCTTCCCGAGCCCAATTCATGCCAGAGGTCACGGGTCTCCGAGGCCGGAGGAGTCCCACAATCCCCCGACAGTTATGTATAGGGGCGATCGCGAGGGGTTTCTGATTAAATCTGGCCGGCTTTCCAGGGCGGACATCGCCACGTGTGAGCAGCACTCTCACCATACCGTCGTGCTCATCCTCCGATGCCTATCTGAGCAAGTTTAGACCCCCACTGTCTGGCTTGTCGGGATTCGCATCGCTCTGCGTACGTAGTAGCTTCGTCGCCGCCTCGTGCCCGCAAACAGGATCCCAGATGAGAGGTGTCCGACTATGGTCGTCCGGCTCGTTGTCGTTGATGTCGCCACACACGATCAGCAATCCCACCGCCACTCCCAGAAGCCGAGCTGAGCAGGGGTCGATAGCCGTGAGCGCTAGGATAATCGGACCTCACACTAGGACGTTGGCGTTACCCCCCTAGCAACGTCTATTTGTTTTTTCTTCCTATTTACCCTAGAGGGGGACTAAAAGTTAGCTTTTCTTGAGGTGATCCTGCCCCGATATCCAAAGGGAAATTCGGACCGTCTTACCAATGGGTTCAATTATTCAAGTTCTTACGGCATCGTCTGGCTTTCCAGGGTTGTCATCGTTCCTTGTGCGCAGGAGTCTCGCAACCCCCTTATGCCCATTGCAGGTAGCCCACCAGAGTGGCGTTGCACCATAGTTGTCTGGCTTGTCTGGCTCGACATCGCCTCGTGTGAGCAGAAGTCTCACCACCCCTTCACTCCCCCGCCGAGCAGCCCACATGAGGGGCGTGAGCCCTATGCAATCTCCTTGATTTATATCGCAGCCTTCCATCTCTATCAAATTGGCCACGATCTCAACAATCCCGAAGTAGCATGCACAGTGCAAACCGGTAAATAGGTAACGGGCAAATAGGAGAGAATAGCGCCTCTCTACTTGCTCGAAAAGTAAGGTAGCAGATATATGGTTATCATACCGGTTTAACAGCTCCAGTGCAAGCGATTTTGCGTCATCTGAGAGTCCCATTTTTGCGTGGCTGCCCCAATAGCAAGAAGCATATTCTAGAAAGGGCATGTCTCGAAGGTTAGGAACGCTATTGGCCGGAAGCCCCTTAACTTGCTCATAATTTAGATACGTCAGGCATGTCTGCGCAAGCGCCTTGTGGGCATCGGGTAGGATTTCAGACCCGGAAAGATACTCCTGAAGAGTGTAGTGGATTAGTCGGACTGTTGATGTCTCTTTATCAACCACAGTAAGCCCCAGGCATGACCCTAGGACTGTGTCTTGTGGCGGGACGTTCTCGGGGTCAAGATACGTCGACCGCATTTCTACCGCCAGAGCATGGCAGAGTTCGCTAATCCGCAACGGCCGCTTAGAGTGGGATACCCACATTAGCACCTCCACCCCAAGCCTTGACCGGCCACCATTCTGTCCCCTTATTCGCCGTAGTGTTTGAGTATACACACTGTCCAAGTCTACTCCCGTCATCGCCACCCTTTCCAACATTTTCTTTCTCCTCGCTATCGAGGTCTCACCTAAGATCGCATCAATACTTAAGGAAACAAGTAGGAACCTTAGCGGAATATTAGCTGGTAATCCAAATCCGTAATAGAGTTGCTCTTACATATCTGAAGCCTTTTCCAAGATTGTTTTCAAGATATCATTTTTCAAATTTTCTGTCATCAGCCCCGGGTCCCTGTTGTCGTCATCGTCCATCTTCCGGCTTAGGTATCTAGCGATATCTCCTTGGTCGGCCACAATGCATATAGCGTAGGCTCCATTCGTAAGATGCTTATCAAGCTCTCCGCAAATATGCGGCCTCCCTGTAAGAAATAGCCGTGTATTTGGTGCATCCTGGATGATCTGTTGCAATGTGCGAAGAAACTCTGATCGATCATCCGGTAGCAACTCGTCTACTGCGTCGACGCAGATGTATCCTCGTTCAATGGAACTGATCACCTTGACGAATAATTCCACCATATCCGGCAATCGGAGACTTTGGCTTCCATACTTAGACTCCTCAAAAGCGCTCTGAATTTCGCCAGGAATCCTCGTTGCTCCCAAAGCAAACTGCTTGAGCAGACCCCCTATCAGGTTTACTGCAGATTGGTCCTTCCGCGCCTGGTAATCGCAATAGAGAGATAAAACCGCGACATTCTGCCCCCGGGCTTGCTTGCACAGAGTATCTATTACCAGTGAACTGATTTTAGTATTTGTTAGCATCGCCTACGATTTCTGGAGAATACCCCCCCACCTTATGTAGGTCTTTCCAACCCCTTGGCCGCCATAGCATAGCAAAGTACGGTTCACTGAGCCGCCCCCACTCTCATGCCATGACTCGAACTCGTTCCTCCTAAGAACCCAATCACCAACACCCTCAAACCGCCGGTTTCCCACATCTTGATGCCTTCTATAGGGCTCAAGTGGCGACAACCATGACTGGATCCGCAGAGACTCTTCACTTACCCCAACGTTGATGGTAGTGCTATTATAGCTATTCGACGCATTCCCAACGTTGGCATTGGTCGTGTTATACTGAGCACCGACATGCGACGTACCTCGCTGGCGCGAATCCCCGCTCAGACTTGATCCTTCGTGCCCCGTCGGTAATGCATTCATAGCGGATAAGTTTCGGGGACGAGTGATATAACAATATAGAGGTGTGATAGGATAGTTTACTTGGGGGTTGATGGACGTCTGGTTCCTTCAAGCTAGGCAAGGCGGAGACTGCCCTCTTGTGTTGGTGTTGGGTTGTTCCACAAGGGAGCCGGCCAATCATTTCAATGCCAAGGAAATTGGAGCCCAGGTTCGCATCCCTGCCAGCAGACTAGGCGCCGGCATCGGAAAAAGCCTTTGCATTACTACAGTATAACTTATACCTTCACTTTACCCTTACATTGGAGGCGGAACCAAGGATATCTAACCTTGACTCACCGGCTCGCCATCCCCCGCCCACACTCATGTCGAAACCAAACCCTTCAAAAGCCATACTCCCACAGCTATCCCTCACCATCCTGGGCAACGCTTTGGTCTTCCTGGCCATACACGAGGTTCGGCAGGGCAGTCTGCGGGGATTACTGGTCAGTTTTCTCGGAGAGCCTGAGCACGTAACAAACCGGGCAACCCGACCCAGATGTTAAGATCAACGCCTGAACCCCCCTCAGATTAATTCCGGCCGATTCACGAAATCCAAGAAGCGTGACAAATGGAGTCACCAACCAAGAAGATTGCGACTGCATTTATCACTGTACCACTCCACCCAGCACGGTACATAAATTCGGCTGCTGTGGAAAACCGCTCTAAACCCCATCAGAATTAAGTGTCTACTCTGGAAAAGTGGATCCAAATTAGCGGCATACCCAGAAGCTGATACACGATGAAGGTAATGCCGGCGGGGAAGGTGCTTTGGACCCGCTGCCCCAAACTCCCGTGCAGCTACTGCAAAAGGAGGAATAATCAAACTATGTGCTATGCTGTGGCAGTTGCCTCATCATGTAAGGCCTAGTGTATCTTTTATGTGCCTCACCAGCGCTGTGCGTCTCTCCATTCCTAAGGTCTTTTTTTAAGCCCTGCTGCGTGAAACGGGTGGCACAATACTTGCTCGCATATCACGCGGTTCAATTATCCCAGCTTCAATTACTCCCGATAACAAACAGTAAAGATAGAGAATCTCTTTCCCTTGCATCGGCCGCCCCCCATCCCCACCGCCCCTCGCTCCCACAGAATGGCTAATCTCCAATGTCGCATATGATACCTCTTTCTTAATTCCACTGCACCGTCTCCACCTCCTTCCATATTTCTCAATCCAGATAGCAGAATCATATTATGCCCCAAGCCAACAGCAAATCAGTCAAACAACCAGTCGTCACTTCCTATCACTCGCCCTAAAATCAGGTTCGTATAGTCGCAAAGCGTGCCATACAACGACAATACGACACGGTAGCCTCCCATACACTCACAAGGTGCCCTCTAGCCGGGCTGGTATAAAACCCTTTTGAGATCTTAGCCAAGATCTAAGAGGGGAGAGGAGATTTACACATCGCGTAAGGAGGGGGGAAAGAACCCCCAAGTCAGTCCCTTGAATACACAATTAGGTACTAGCATTACCGATAATAATTTCATGGGTCTAACTTGCCCCCCCCCCTACCCGAGATGTCCTCCTCTACGCAATCCTCCTAACACGTTCCCAAAACCTCATTCCGAAATCCCCCATGTCGCCGTCCCACGACCTCTACAGGCTGACAACCCGAAATATGCCATTACCCGGGAACGGATTTGATATTACGAGATACTGGTTTCCGATATTGCCCCTCCTTGCAGCGTTAATTTACGGTTTCGGTTTACAATGGCGCAATGTATTCCCCTAGCACACTACCACAATAAAAAACTAAAAAATAAACAAAGAAAAAAAAAATCCAAGCCAATGAATGGCATAAATGATGCACAAGCACCTGTGCACAGATTCTAATTGTTGAAACCTGTCGATGCAGCCGCTGACTCATCTATTGTTTTACTTTTCTATCTTGCATCAGTTTCTGTTTTTGTTCCATCCCACCAACATCTGGGACACTCCTGTTATTATACCAACTACCAGTAGCCTGTGTCATGTGAAGGAAAAGCTTTTCTAGTCGTCTTTCTTGTCATATATTTTTCATAGGATAAAAGTACAATGTTTTCCCTTATTGCTTTATGCGAATCAACCAGTCTTTACTCATTCACATTTTCGCTCGTTCATCCTTTCTCTACAGTCAGTCAATTTACAATCGTTTCCGTCATACCAGATCAGAGCTGGTATCTTCGCTCCAGAGACTACCGATCATGGACACGAAGGTGGACTCGCCCGTCTCGAGGAACCCAGGAATGTTAAACGGGGAAAAAAGAAAGAGGAGAAAAACACGCCGGGATTCTGCCTCCATTCCTTGTCTTTTCTTTTTTTTTAAAAAAAAAAAAACAGAGGGAATACGCCTGAAGAATGATACAACTTGCGGTGCTTCCAATATCTTGCCTTTCAGTGTATCCACAATAGCCCAAATCTGGAATGAGCGAGGTTAATTGGCGCGAGCCCTCCCTACACGATACAAAATTGGTGTTTAGGTGATATCTTCTTCTGCCATGACATACAGCAGGAATTGGTGGGGGGGGGGGAGTAGGAAATATGAGTTCCCCCACTCTTTTACGGAAGATCTCTCTGCGGCCGTACTAGACCTTGGCGGGTTACGACTGCGCAGGGGGAGAATGTACTGTATATGCAAAGAAGAAGAAAAGTCTTAAAGCAGTATGATAACATATCGAACCGCAGTCCAGGGCATCTCTATACATTAGTATCACCCTTCTCTAACATACGCCAGAAGCAGAAAGGCTCGAGAATGGTAAGCGCCAATATTATATAAAGCAAAGTGCTTGCAACAAGCCCACACCCGAGGTATATGAGCGACAGGGTTTAGGAAGAACAGGAAAGAAGGGTGGAGGGGGTCCACGAGATGGTAACGGATACACGGGGTGGGTGCAGAGAGCTTGGAGAGAGGACGGGGGCTGTGATGAGAACGGGTATGTATATTGAAACTTCTGCAAAAGTGGTGTACGTAGGCGATAGAGAGGGAATATAAGGGTTCCCTCTTCGACCCTAATCCACACCAGAGACTACCTTTGTCCGAGCCTGGAAGGGCGCTAGAATATCGCCACCCCCATGCAGAGGTGTCCATGAGCGGTGTCCGGTAATTGCGGTCTGGCTCACGAGGGTTGACATCATCCGGTGCAAGCTGTGCCGCACCACCCCTTCATACCCCTCCCTAGAAGCCCACCCAAGGGCTTTTAGCGCTCATTGTCCTGCCTGGCCTATCGGGATTGACATCACCCAGTGTTAGTAATAGTCCCACGACCCCCTTAGCGCCTTTCCAAGCTGAGCGGTGTCTAGCCGTCATCTTCCGACCGGCCGGGATTGACGTCGTCTCGTATGAGTAGCCTAACCACCCTTTCATTCCCTTGGTGAGCAGCCCAACTGAGCGGTGTACTCGAGTATAACCCCTACAATCTCTTTGACTAATATCACAACCTTTCGTTTCTATCAAAGTAGCCACGACCCCAACCCTGAGGTAGCACACATAGCACGAACCAGTAAATATGTAATGAGGAAAGAAGAAAGACCGGGAACCGCACGCTTCACTGAAAGGCAAGGCAGTAGATATATGGCTATCGTACCGGCTTAATAGCTCGAGCGCAAGCGATTTTGCCCTATACAATATCGGGCATAGCAAAAACTGAAGGAAGAGAAAGGAAGGAGAAAGTATCCACAAGATGATAACGGATATACCGCACAGTAGGGGGGGCTTCGGGGACGGGACGCGAGAAGTTCTGATAGCAGGTATGCATTTGGAGAGTGTTGCAGTGGCCGTGGGCACACGCGTGTGCGGGGAGGGATTGTACACAAATCCCTCACTGAGCTTGATCCACGCTAGACATTGCAGTCTCACGAGCCTGGGGAAGTGCTGCAATCCCGCCACGACCATTTGAAGCAGCAGCCATGAGCGGTGTTCGGCCATTGTTGTCTAACCTACGAGGGTTGACACCAGCCTGTGTAAGCAGTAACCCCACCACCCCCCCATGCCCATTCCAAAAAGCCGAGCTGAGCGGTGTTTGACCACTGTTGTCCGGCTTACCAGGGCTGACATTGCCCCTTGTGAGCAGAAGCCTCACTACCCCCTCATGCCCGTGAAAAGAAGCCCACCAGAGTGGGGTTGCACCATAGTTGTCCGGTTTATCGGGATTAACAACGCCGTGTGTGAGAAGCAGTCTCACCACTCCCTCATGCCCATTCCCAGAGGCGCACCAGAGTGGTGTTCGACCATAATTGTCTCCATTGTCGGGGTTGACATCGCCCCGTCTAAGTACCAGCATCACCACCCCCTCATGGCCATGAAAAGAAGCCGTCCAGAGTGGTGTTTCGCCATGGATGTCTGGCTGGTCGGGGTTGATATCATCCCGTGTGAGGAGTAGTTCCACCACCCCCTCATACCCATTCCTAGAAGCCCACCAGAGTGGTGTGTGACCCTCGTAGTCTGGCTTATTGGGATTGACATCGCCACGTGTGAGTAGTAATCTCACAGCCCCCTCATGACCACTCCAACAAGCCCAGCCGAGTGGTGTTCGAGCATTATTGGTTGGCTTATCGGGATTGACGTCACCCCGCGC
This sequence comes from Tuber aestivum, assembly GCA_900010015.1. NCBI lineage: Eukaryota > Fungi > Ascomycota > Pezizomycetes > Pezizales > Tuberaceae > Tuber > Tuber aestivum. Next base: position 297,415 of record LN890961.1, on the reverse strand, counting down.
GAGCAACAGCTTCATCACCCCTTCATGCCCCCGCCTAGCAGCCCACGCGAGCGGGGTAGAACCCAGACAGTCCCCTTGATCGATATTACAGCCTTTCATCTCTATCAAAGCAGCCACGAGCTTAATAATTCCGAAGTACGATGCACAGTGTAAACCAGTAAATCGATATTGAGCAAATAAAGAGGAACCGAAAACGTATATTTTGTGGAAAAGCAAGAAAGCAGACACGTGATTATGGTACCCGTTTAGTAGCTCGAGTGCAAGCGATTCCGCGCAATCTGAGAGCTCTACTTTTGCATGGATTCCCCAATAGAAAGAGGAATATTCGAGAAAGGGCATGTCTCGGAGGTTAGGAACACTCCTGGATGGAAGGGCTTTGACCTGTTCATGATTGAGGTAGGCCAAGCATGTCTGAGCCAGTGTTTTGTGGGCACCAGGAAAGATGCCGGGCCCGGAAAGGTACTCTTGAAGCGTGTAGTGGATCAGGCGGACTGCTGACGTCTCCTCGTCAACTACAATAAGCCCTAAGCATGACCCCACGAGTGTATCTTTCGGAGGGATGTTCTCGGGGTCTAGGTAGGTCGACCCCATTTCTACCGCCAGAGCATGGCGGAGTTCGCCAATCCGCAGGGGCCGCTCCGAGTGGGATAACCACATCAGTACCTCCATACCAAGCCTTGATCGGTCACCCATCTGTTCCCTTATCCGCTGCAGCGTTTGGGCGTACACACTGTCCAGATCCACGCCAGTTGTCGTCACCTTTTTCAACATTTTCTTTCTTTTCGCCAAAGTAGTCTCGCCTAGGACTGCATCGATATTTAGAGCAACGAGTAGAAACCTTTGCAGAATATTAACGAGTGAGCCAAAGTTGTAACAGAGTTACTAATACTTACATCTCTGAAACATTTTCCAACATTGTTTCCATGATATCATTTTTCAGATTTTCCGTCATCAGTTCTGGGTCTCGGCCATCATCATCGTCCATCATCTGGCTTATGTATCTAGCGATATCTCCCCGGTCAGCCACAATGTGTATAACATGAGCCCCCTTCGCGAGATGCTTGTCCAGTTCCCCCCGAATATACGGCCTCCCGGTAATAAATAGCCGCGTATTTGGCGCGTCTTGAATAATTTTTTGCAACGCACGAAGGAATCCTGACCGATCCCCCGGTAGTAACTCATCCACCGCGTCAACGCAGATGTAAACCCGTTCAATGGGACGGATTACTTTGACGAATAATTTCACCATATCCGGCAATCGGAGGCTTTGGCCACCTTCCTGCTGAGACTCCTCAAAAGCGCTTTGAATTTCGCCCGGAATCCTTGTTGCCCCCAAAGCAACCTGCTTGAGTAGACCCCCTATCAAGTTTACGGCCAATTGGTCCTTCCGCGCCTGGTAATCGCAATAGAGAGGTAAAACCGCGATATTCTGTCCACGAGCTTTCTCGCGCAGGGTGTCAATTACCAGCGAACTGATTTTATTACTTGTCAGCATCGCCAACGGTTTCTAGAGAATGTTCTACCTTATGTAGGTCTTTCCAACCCCTTGACCCCCATAGCATAGCAAAGTAGGATTCACTGGGCTGTCCTGGCTCTCGCACCATGACTCGAACTCATTCCTTTGTAGAACCCAATCCCCAACACCATCAAGCCGCCGGTTTCTCACATCTTGATGCCTTCTATAGGGCTCGAGCGGCGATAACCATGACTGGATCCGCAGAGACTCTTCATTTACTCCCACGATGATGGTGGTGTTATTATTATAGCTGTTTGACGCATTCCCAACATTGGTATTGGTCATGTGATAGTCTGTATGGGTATGCGATGTGCCAGGAAGGCGAGGACCACCGCCGAGACTCGATCCTCCGTGCCCCGTCGGTGATGTATTCATAGCGGATAAGGTTCGTTGACAGGTGGGATGACAGTCTAGCGGTACGGCAGTTTATCGAAGGAGTTGATGGACATTTCATCCTTTCAGCTGAAGGGAAGCGGGAGTTGCCCTTTGTAATGGCCAGGGCGGTTGTTTCACAAGGGAGCGCCAGCCAATCACTCATTTATGCCAAGGAAATAGTCAATCCCATCCTCACGCCCAAGCAAGGCGACCACCATTGGAAACAGGTTTTATAGACCGCCGGTGGCAGTGATCTACTGCAGGCTTACCTAGCAGGGTGTCTATATCGCAGGAACATCAGTCAATGAATTGCTTTATAACCTACCGTAGTAGTATCATACACCCAAGCACTGCGCCACGAGTCACTATAGCACCAAGAGTGTATTCGGTCTACCATCACTTTTAGGGCAGCACTGGCTAAAGCTCGCTTGTAAGCCGTGCTTGTCGCACATCGGAAACAATCCCCTCGATTAAGGGAGAGCGTACAGTACAAACCGCAGCATGTAGTTGCCGATGCTGGAAGGCGCTCGGAGACGAAAAGGAAGAGATTCGGTGGAGTGCGATATAAGTCTCACCCAATTCTGTCAAGGAATTCCCCAGGGTTTCCCCCCCTCTCCCCACTCCCCAGGGCGTCCGGAACAACGCTGTATTCGAGGCTGGATCGCAAGAGGGGGGGGGCAAAGGGGCAACCGTACCATTAACATGAACCTCGACTAAATACGGGTGGAGAGGAAATCACATTGCCTGCCAATCCGCAATCCCAGCTGCCAACGTATGAGAGTCATTGCCCAGGAAGTGGGGCAGTAGGGGTGAACGTTTACTTATTCAGCATGACCAAGTGCGTACTAAATTGTGTTATAAAAGGTATAGAAAGAAGTTCGGACCAAGAAGAGAGAGGAAGACAAGAATTTAGGGAAAGCAAACAAGGACAGTAAATCTCCACTCCAGAAGCATGGCTAAATTACATATCAGAATGTAAAAATAGTCAACTTGACTCCGCTGCATTAGTTCGATCTCCCATCTTGATTCGCCATCCACATCCCAGAGCTAACTAGGAATCCTAAAAACGCAGCGTCACATCCTATCACCCTCGGCAAATAAGTTCGAACAGCAAGTTCACAATCCAAAACGACACGGTAGATCAACTTACTACAAACTTACCACATGGCCTTAGCTTGCCAGTATCATTTAAAAAATAAACATCAGATCTCGATAAAGATCTAAGGGGGGGCTGGGTGCACAAAAGGGAAAATGAAAATCCCAATTAGGGTTTTAGATGCACAATTAACCCTCAGCATTTCGAGCAAGAGTGTCATAGATCAAACTTAGTTCTTCCAGGCCAGACCCTCACAGATACTGTCTTCGTCGTATACTTTAATCCCAAAACCTCATGCTCAAGTCTTTTTACTTAACCACGTTCTAATCTATGAATGCTCACGAACAGAAATCCACTTGTTGTAAGGATAACTGATTCATCAGCACTATCCGCCACAAGAGGTCCGAAAGAAGACACCACTACGAACAATCAAATCCTGTAGTACGCCTAGGCGAGATGCCACTTACCAGTATTGCATCTTACATCCGCAGTTTGCAGTTCTGTCAGTTTTTAACACGATAAGGTACGGTGCCATTTGAACACTACCCATCTCAATTCTGAACAGTAACTCTAGCTGAGAGTACACACACCCACAATGGAGTAATTTTTTTCCGGTTGGGATTCCTCCTTAGCGTCCTGAAAATGAAAAAAAAAAGGGGGCAGTCTGGTTTACCCCATAGCCCACTGCACTAGTAAATTCCGGATCCGTCATTATTTGGGCGGGTCACGAGCCAGAGTGTATAGCGGTTGGTCCGGTTACAACTGGATTCCAGAACTGAGTTGAACACTCTGTCCTTGTGTTATCAGGATAATAGTCGTAGCCACTCCTAAGGAGTCCTGAGGCAGAGGCGAAGTCCTGTGGAATTAATTATCAAGGAATTTTTTTTCTCGAGAATACTTAAAGAGCGTATCTAGATATATTCTGAAGCCGGGGTGTCAGTGCGGTTCATGGCATGCTATAGCTTTCTAGATTCAGCATAAGTTAAGCCACAGCTCCGGAAGGGTAAAGGGCTATTCTCCTCCTCTTCAAGAGACTCCCCTTAGCGTTCAGAATTATCTCTCCGAGTCTCAATTGTATGATAGGCCTTTCCCATATTGATCCATATTTATCAGGACAACCCCCTTGACACAACTGCCATACATCGATTTTCACAGAATTCTCAAGCACAAAATCTCTGCCTAGACCAAGAAAAAAGCTTCCCTCATCCATAACCGTCTTCCTAAGCCAACAATAATACTAAAAGCCAAACTTGAGGACAAGTCCTCCGGGTCCCATACCTGCCACTCCGTGCGCCACCCGAAATTATCTCATACAGTCCAAACACCGCATCCCGCAAGGGCGAATTATGATAAATGCTTGAAGGGGTTGGCTAGAACAGAGCCAGGGTTAGAGCTCTTCCGGCGTAGACCCTGGAAATTGTGGCGCCCCTATCATGCGAAGGGTAGACCATGTCGTCGGTCTCCCAATCAACGAGTGGGAGGCTATCCAGAATGCCGACACTAGAGCCTGAGCCTCCCCAACAAGAGATTATGAGCACGGGATGGGGGTTCCAGAAAGTGAGTCTTTGAATTGTATAGGGATGGAGAGGAGGGACCAGCCATCCGATAAACTCATTTGTGGGAATGGCTGATAGTGATGTACCGAAAGAGAAACCACAGGCACCATAACCTAACGGAATCTCTGAGAAATAATACCGGTGATGGGCCAATCTAGGCTGTAGATGTAGGCCGTAGAGGGTTCTCCGCTGGCAACTTCTGCCACGAAATGCCTTAATTAACTCCCACTCGCCATGACAGGGAGTAGGTGATGACAGAAAGAGGGGTGTTTAACCCGAAGTGCTTTTTCTGTTATATGGTAGGAACTCCTTCGTAGGATAGTCCCCCAGCTTTGAAGAAATCCGGGAGAAACGGCCCTAAAGTTTATATCGCCCGCACCCCGCACAACTTCTCTAGGTCTATGTCCTGATTCACTATGTCCCCTTTTTGAATTTCAAGCGGCCTGACGTCTCCCATTCAAAAATTCCGAAAAAAAAACCCTCAAATAACTTTAAGCGTCCTAAACTTGTGCATCAAGGCACAACAGATCTCCAATCCTTCCTCCAATGCGAATCACTACCTCTAGGCAAAATGCCAAATATTCTCCTAACCACCCACATATTCCGTTTCAAGAAACTCAGTAGCACAACCTACCATCTAATTAACCCTAACCTGCAGAACAACAATTTAAATATTTGTACCACATGATACCATTAACGGCTGGTGTAACTATCGTACCATACCATCCCTGCGGCGACTGCGCCTGGCAGGTTCGGGATTGGCGGGACCCGATCGCATGCTCCCGAAAAAATGGACAGGGTCGACATCATTGATGGGGAATAAGGCTGATGGATTCGAATAGGCAATTTAATTTCTGAGATCAACCGCCCCATACAGATGCATATTGACCTGCTTGTAAATTCCCGGGTAACTAAACGCAGGGCAGATATCTGCATGTTCCTACGTACGATCGCGTAAATGTGGTGAACGCTCTGATCACCGCTCAGGGGATTCCTTGTCATGAGTTTCGTATCCATTCGGTGGTAGATCCGGGCCTAGGGCCAGACTAGCAGGGGGGGGGGGTAAGAACAGATGGTATCATAGGATTTATTGAGCCACAGGGGGTAATGATCACTTGCAGTACACCGAGCCGGCCTATCTTAGTAAATAATCTAAGGTGTCTTTTGCTCGAGTGAATCTATATAGTACTATACAATCCTAACCAAGCGTGCTGTCTAGATCAGCTAAGAGGTTGCTAATGACATGTGCCTGCAACCCAAAGCTATACTTTCTTGAGTGCCTAAAGCTAAGTACCACTAAATGAGCAATTAAATTCAGCGAGCAAACACTAACCCCCAAGAACTCAAGTTGGATCCTGCTCAGGTACTAGATTACTTATCAGAAGGTGTGATCTGGTTATCCGATAACTCATCCGATTGAGTCTCGCTATCAAAGGAACATTGCCGTTATCGAAATCCCTCGATCCTATCTCGACCGCGAGAACACGACACAGCTCGTTCACCCCCCTGGGCCATTCCGAACGATATATCCACATCAGTGTGGCTAACGGGATTTTCGCTTTTCCTCCGCCCTGAGCCTTTGTACGTTCGAGCGTTGCACCGCATGCATTTACTAATTCAAACCCGTCCATCATTATGTTGAGCCTTCGTCTACCAGAGACCGTCGTCTCCCGTATGATTGCCTCGATATTGAGGAAAACCAGCAGGAAACTAGACCAATATCAGTCAACAAATTTGAGGCAGATTTCCCAATACGCTCACTGCCACATATATTTTTAGGATCATCCTAGGTATACTTTCCATAATTTCTGCGCCCAACCCATGGCTACTACCTCGGGGGCTATACCGCTCCTGGGTCCCAATTGTAGATATCTAACTATATCGTCTTTCCGGGGCTTTTTCGATACACTTACCGTCGTCCACCAAGTCATTTCTCAATCTCCGCCCAGATATGTGGCCTTCCGGTCATTGATATCAGAGTGTTTGGTAACCTGTGGAGGATATGCCATAGTGAACCAAGAATCTTGACTCGAAGTTCGGGAACTCACCCATCAAGAGCACCAACACATATAAATGCGGGATGCACGAATGAGATACCGCAGCCTAGAACATTTTCACAATTCCCGGAACTTGCAGTTCTCGGCCACCAATCACCTTTCTCTCGTCTTGAAACTCCTGAACTACTTCTCCTGGAACCGTTTTCAATCTGCCGAGAAGCCGTCCCAGCAGAGTCCGGCGTATTTATCTGAGACCACTTCTCCCGGGTACCAAATTCAAAGGAAAAACAGGCAACGGAAATATTCTGCCCTTTGGCCCTGTGGATCAGATTATCTATCACCAGCGAACTAACATTGTAGCCTGTCAGCAACACCATCCCCTTCCGTCCCTCATAGATTATCTTTCTTACGTGACGTAGCTCTCGCCTTCTCCAGGATGGCGGTAACAGAATGTTGCATGATCAAATCCACCCCCCCCCCCACCACAGTCATACCGGTTTTCGAATTCCCTAGTTTGCAGCAGCTAGGCCCCCACATCATCTACCCACTGGGTTCCGATGTCTTGATATCGTATTTGTGTCTCTAAGGGAGACAAGCGATGCTGGAATTTTGGATTGGTCATCCATGACAGTTGAGTTAAAGCTATTCGACACAATGAAGGAGTTAGATTTATAATCACAAACTCGAGCTATTTTCAGTTTTTTGGTTTTTTAAGTTTGAGGAGTGTTATGGAAAAGAAGCTGTTGGTCAACTCAGGGTCGACTGACGAAAGTATCGGGCATTAAGCAAAAGCGAGGTTCCCCGCACTCCCTTATGGTTATGTTAGGGCGGCCCAATAAACTATTACAGTGGAACCTCCTAAATTTCCCGCCTCCCGAACTTCCAATGCTCCATCAATTCCAGTATCTGTAGATCCACCATATCTGATGTATGGAAAATCACTCTGAAAGTTCCAAGTCTCTTATAGTTACCAATTCCAGCATATCCAAAGGGTCTTAATTCCGGGGAACCCCTGTCCAAAAGAATTTAGTGCGGGAGTCTCGTTTGTCGAAAGAAAAAAAAGGGCCAAAAGAAGAGAAACGGAAGAGAAAAAAGAGAGACGGAAGGGAAAAAGGAAGATGTCCACCATCCAAAAGAGTATTTTGTCATACTTTACTCTAGACAATACCCTGTAGTTGATCTTACTGGTATGACTACGATTTCTTATTTGAATTTATACTCTCCCCTCAGTTCGTTGTATGCTCCATTGCTAGTAACTTTTATTTTTACCTCCGCCATCATGATATATCACTCGTTTTGACCAGTATTGTCTGAAAGCCTACATATGCCAAGCCCCCCCCCCCTCTTTTCCATCTCTCCCTTATTTCCGGCTCCCTGCTACTCCCAACGTACTGGAATTATTGGAGGTTCCACTGTAATCCAAAATTTATGAAGCCAACACTCAGTGCTCGTGAAGTAGATAGTTATGGTACAGAACTAGAAGAAAGATGTATCGCACAAAATACAGATCATGTTATGACACGATACCATATCCAAATATGATACATTATAAGGTTCCCCCATGGCTAAGAGGAATATTCCTGGCCTTAATATTACGACCTTAAGCCCCTAGTATGTCTAATGAATGAAAATTTATGACCACACCAGTACAATCACCTTACAGCACGCGCATCAAGAGATGCCAGTATCATAGAAGACTTACAAATACTCGCACAATATCATTCAATCCCTAAAAAAAAAACTCCAACCTGTCACCTAGGCCCACCCGGCAAACTTCCTCTATACCGACAATTATCAAAATACCCCCCTCCCACTATCCCGTATGATACTAAATTCTCTAGAGCTTCTCACGGGGCCATGTTCCCCACTCTTATCAACACCAAACAATGATTCTGATCCCAACACCAACAATTGCATTAATATCACGGCATTTTAAGCTCTAATTACTGGTTAGTCCGCTCCTACCAGTAGTCTCATGGCCAGGGAAACTACTCGCCCTCAAACTAGATATCCTTTCGGGAGAATGAATTCGAGCTAACAAATTCCTAAGTTACCCCCCCAGAAAGTGGTCACGGACCTCCAAGATTACGGACAGTGTATGATATTCTAAAGGTTTCACCATGAAACTAGGCAAACTATAAAGCAAAAACATTTCCTGTGTATCAAAATAGCCACCTGATACGCGGTGTTTAATAAGGGTATTAGTTACACACTAGGTCTTATCCCGATTCCACTCCTGCGTTCAAATTACCAGTGCAAACATTCACATTTCTCAAGTCTTCAATGAGAAAGCTTTCTTTCATCAGTTCCCCCCCCCCTATTGACCAGCGCTGGCGGACAAGCCCCACCCAGCTCAACTCCTAATTTACACTAATACCGTAGCCACCAATCGACTATCGCACGGCAACCACCATACTCCCATCTCCTCACCTCATTGACCAATTGCGGTGAGTCGAACCTCTCAACTTCCTGTCCCACGCCCTCCTGTGCGCTATGTGCAATTTAGAGACGCACCAACGACAGCCACGATCAAACGCCAAACGAGAGTGAGAAAGGCGAATGTATAAACGTACTTGTCAGAGCGAGTCTGACCAAACAAAGCCCAGCAAAAAAAACATTGCCAAAGACGAAGGGATTAGAATTTATAAAAAATAGGCGCTGGATAGGCATCAAGAGTGGGAGCCGACGGGAGGGGCATCCGTGAAGTGAGACGCAACAAACCACCCTCCGAAGGTGACAGCCAAGCTAGATTTAGCAAAGGGCTTCTACTATAATGAATGAATGAGCAATTAGCGAGCCTCAAGCACTCGCCAACTCAAATGAAGGTCAAGAGGGTAACCACGATTAAAACAAAAAGTCCACCACCGGGTTTTCGTGACGCTCTGATTCCCTCACGCCCATTTAAATTCACAACTCATAGGCAAGCCCGGTATTCTGCCAACCCAGTCCCCCTTTCTCCTCCATTCAACATCTGTTCGCTTGCCCACCGGTCCCACCGCATAAGCCGATTAACGCTGTGTTTATAATCCACCTGCAGGCCAGCGAGACATGACCTCGTGCCAGAAAACGGCAACACGAGTCATCACTCGCAACTGCCTCCTCGCCAGTATGATAAGTGCGGCACGACGCGAGGAGTTGGATACTCCAGGTCCGACACTTTACTGGCTCGAATCCTATCGTCGTGAGAGAGTGTATCCTGGTATCACAGCCCATGTCTGGGCTGGTAACGGAGAGGCAGTGACTCGAAGTATTGCATGTGGATATAAATCGAGCACGGTTGTCCGCCAAGCAATTAACCCATCTCAAGAACTCTTGGAATTCGATGTCTCAGGTGTACCTCAAATCCCCAGGTTTAGAGACAAAGGATCCTGAGAAAGATTTATGCTTTCCGGACAAAGAAGGGCCCGAGCACTTTTGGCACATCGGATCTCACTAACAGATATTCCAACTCCGTTAACCCGCCAAACCAAACCTATAGCAGGTTATCTCTGTTAATAATCTGATGAAGTATCAGTGTTTGCCATGGGCTGGGCTGGCCCACGGGTTTTTGTATGAAAATAGCTATCCTCTTAGGGTTTGCTCTAGAAAAAAAATCCTCTCAGCCACAAGCCACTTCGCATTGTTTATCATAATGAACGATCCACCCAATATGTCACCTGTTACCCCTGAAGATTTCTATCAGTCACTATGCAGAATTTCAGGCATTCTCCACAATTTGTGATCTTTAAGTGTGATATTTAAGTTATTGGGTATTAGGGCCTGGTAGGAAAGCAGGGCTAGTCATGCTAAAAACCCTGGCCTACGAGGCACCCTGGGCCGGGCCAGGCTTTGGTGAGCCTGGCCCATGGCAAGCACTGTGAAGTATTCCAAGGGCCCTCACACTATCTCCATATCCCCCGCCCCCCTCCAAAAAAAAAAGGCTTCCCCATCGACGCTACCAAATAATCCTTTTCGACTCAGCCGAGCCCCGCCGCCGCCGCCGCTCGAGTAGATCGAATTATGGAGTGATGGTAAATAAATCGCACGACAAATCCTCGTGTCCTTGACAAATACGCATCCCGTTCCCCATCAAGCTTCACGGTGCTCACCAACACACACCAAACTTAATACCCCCCAACACGGGTAGATTACCCATCGGGAATGCGGTAGGAGATATGCGGTTGCAGAGTTTGTGGCCTTGAAGCGTGCGGTTTAGTTGAAATATGCCAATCGCCATCCTGCATCAGAGAATCGGGTACCCGGCTTTCCGTGGTTCACCCTTCATGCCCGTCGGCATTGGGCATATGGCATTAGTTTGGCGGACTGTCCTAGACGGTTTAGGGTCGTAGGGAATCACGGAGGGTAACGGTGTTTTCCAGAGAGCCTGTTTCCTTAGAGTTGTGTTTCCATTTGGTTTCCGTTGTTTGCTATATGAAGATATACTTCTCCTAGTCTCTCTTTAGCTCATGTCTGCACATATTTTCTCCTGCACCATCCACTTTCTGTTGCTTTCAGCCCAGCGATTGCACTCTCGCCGCTTCATGCTTTAGTATTTTCACCAAACATAACATGAGAATATGATGCTATGACCGAGAGTCCCGGCAACAAACTGTTCCGCCAAACCACCAGCCAGGGGGTTTGCTTGGGGAAGAAACCTAGTAATCCTCCTGAAAAGAAATGTGCTGATAATTCAGGTACCAGCATTGTGGTCAGACAGATACCAGCAACGCAGCTCACAATGCACAACCCTTTAAGGAATTAAGCTACCATACCTATATCGGGTAGTAAAAAAACGGCCTAAAAGGAAGAATGCCCGAAAGGCGAGTCGAACGCCTGATCTTCGCATTACGAGTGCGACGCCTTACCAACTTGGCCATCCGGGCGGATATTGTTTGCGGCCCGGCGATAACCTAGTTGTAGTATTTCTTGTTTCCGAATAATTCCGTAGCATTTCGCTCCAGAGTCCTTTTCTCCGAGACCTCCCCCAATAAGATGTGATGATGATGCAAGTATTCAGCTCAACATTTTAATAGTTACCTGTGCCATACTAGCTCGCCAAATAGAGTATACCCGCACAGTATTCCAATTCTTCTTTTTTTGTGACAAATAGCTCCCTAAAATCTAGTGCTGAGCAGAAACAGAACGGTGATACCGCTTTAACTGCTCTCGAAGCCTCAGGCCCTCTTCTGGGGAGATCAAACCTTGCCAAGGTACTACCTAACTTAACGGGTTAAGACTTCTACGATAAGCAGGTAGCCGTCAAATGCCGAATTCAAAAGGGCTTACGTGGTTGCCATTGAGCCGCAGCAAAAAAAAAAAAAAGCAGACATCATACAGGTACATGGCAAACGCATGCCAAGGAACCTCAGCCCCGCGATACCCAACCCCCTTCCCCTCCTACTGACCCTGAGACCCTAAGCTGAACTGTGAACCAGTCCCCCCGTGCAACAAGCCTTCCCAACGAAAACCGAAGACACTTCTCTCCAGGGGAAAAGAAGCTCGCACATCTCTTTAGATTTTAACCGGAACCTCTCTTAGCAAAATTTACCCTAACCTGAACTATGGCTCAAGCTGCAAAGCGGATCACTCGGGTAACAATCACTGTTTGCCCACTTTCAGGGAATGAAGCTAACGGGTGTTTGTGCTGCAGGAGTATACCGAGATCGAGGCGAACCCTCCTCAGGGAATCACAATCCAGCCTATTGATGAGGATATGTTCAAGTGGAATATTGAAATTACAGGTCCCAAAGAGTCCATTTACGCTGTTAGTCCTCACAGTGATACAAGCTCGATTGCTGCCAAGTTGTAGTGGAATAAAGCTAACTCCAAGTTTTTCTTCTCACAGGGCGGAACTTTCAAGCTTCTCCTAACACTTCCGACAAACTACCCATTCAAACCTCCGGTTTTGTCCTTCCAGACGAAGATCTATCACCCCAACGTTACCAACGATGACAAGGGGAGTATGTGTCTTGGTATCTTAAGGAGCGATCAGTGGAAGCCCAGCTGTAAGATCTTGGCGGTCCTCGAGATGGCTCGCGGGCTATTAATGGAACCAAATCCGTGAGTCAAAACGGCATACCCACGATTCCGACTGCACCGCACCCGAAGTTTGAAAGTACATTGCTGACCTGAACAAATTCAGAGATGATGCCGTTGAAACCTCTATTGCCGAGCAATACAAGAGCGACAAGGCTGCGTTCGAGAAGACGGCCAAGGCTTGGGTCAAGCAATACGCAAAGTAGATGATTCGCGCATGTCAAAATGAGATAAACCAATAAATTCTTCATTCATTTCTCTTTCTACTTTCTCCCTTCTTACACACCAGTCATGGAACCACCGTTCGGGCCTCAGGACTAAGAATGGAAGTGCCGATGATGTCAGGGGGTCGAACGGGCATGAGCGTTCTGGGTGGATTCTTCCTCCCCTCCATTCTTCTTCTCTCCCTCTCTTTATTTGTGCTGGTCTTCCCTCTTTTTGCTCTATTGTTGTGTTCACCGGATTATTTACCCGTATACAATAGTAACATGTATCTCCACGATGGAAGAGCGAAAGGAGGGAAACAAAACGAGGCATTTCGTGTGGGCAAAGCGTGGTCCTTGCATCTTATGATATTACACAGTACCGCACACCATTGTCAAACTACAAATGCCCCGGACCGCCCGCCTGCCATGTACCCAAGTTGGAATCCAAATCCCAAGCAACATCGCTGACTTTACCACACAATCGTAATGCCACAAATGTCAAACATCAACCACCACCGCCATATATCGCTCGGAAAAAAAGGGCCGCCCCGATAACCCACAACAGCTGCCCCATCCGTCCATCCGTCAAACAATACTCGAGTACCATAGTTTGCACGGGCACTCTCTTTCCGCAAAGTAGGCTACGCACGCAATTGCGCCGTAGGCAGTTGTACAGTAGCCAAACGTTTTTACCATTGCACGGGTCGGTGGCGGGGAGGCAACTACGGTACGATACAGTACGGTACAGGAAGGGATGTCAAGGGGCCGGATGGGGAAAATGGAAGCCAAATCCCTGCAAAATTGATCCGGGGTCGAAACCTGTGATCGTAGGAATACGCATAGCGAAGATTACCGCGAGAGAGTGAGATTAAAATTGCGCTGACGGGTGTTTTACCCCGTTACGAGTTTCCTAGTTGCACAGTACTGTACGAGTACTGTACTCGAGTACAGTGCAAGTATCCAATATCGAAGCGAGAGAATCCTTTCGCCGTGCTGATCAAGTTCAGGAGGCGACTTTTTATGATATGGCTAGAAATTTCTCACGCGCATCGGCACTATAATACTCGAGTAATACCGCCGCCTGTCAGCCACGCTAAGGCTAGATTTGGCCGTGGTTTTCTGCAATTAGTAGGTCAGATGGTAAGTTCGTATATTTCGGTCTTTTCCGGATGCTTGGATGACTCAGCGGCCGGGTTACTTGTAGCTTTGGGAAATTATTCTTACTAGCCAATCGGGAGGTTAAAAAATCCCTCCAATACAGACTTAGCGTCCCCAGCAAGGAATTTTACTGTTTCAGACCGGCCGACCAAGGGATGATATGATGGTCGAGTAAATTACTGGCACTCGTACTCTCATCAAAAGGGGTGGGGATGAAGAGAAAAAAAATGCAAGGACAAAAAACCCTTGCATTTGTCTTTTTCTTTCTTTTTGTTTGCGACTTTTACGATCTCACGGTAGTACATGTACGCGCGGACGGGTTACTGGTACCGGTATGTGTCACAATGAACTACACGGGCCTACCTTGACGGGTACAGTACGGTACTAGACTCGTAAGAGTACTCGAGTAAGTACTCGAGTACAGTACGACGGTGGTCATCTGGGATCTCCCGATAACCAGGACTGCGATACTCGAGTACCGGTGGACTACGGCTAGCTATGACAGGTAGACCGCAAGGTTATCATGGGTACCGTGTTCATACGGTGGCATGTCAAATAGTACGGTACTGTGCTCGTACCATCCCGTGGTGTGGAGTGTCGGTAAATAAGGTTCAGGCTCTTGCTTTCGTTGATTGTGGTCCGGCACCCGTATAAAGTAAGGAGTTGGCCGGGAAAGGCTGGCCCAGAAAGCGTCCAGAATTAGACGAGTTTGCGTGCAGTACTCGAGTACGTGCCGCTTGCCATACTGTGCTCCTTAAAGGAAAGAAGGGATGAAGAAGAAAAAAAGAAAGGAAGAAAAAAGCTGAGAGACAGAATCGAGATCTTGGAGTGGCATGTGGTGCCTGTAAGGTACCACACGATAGCCGCCATTCACAAGTATGAATTGGGAGCTTACCACACCGACATCGTATGACACAGCATGGTACTCGAGTACTCGAGTCGAGGAGAGAAAAAAGCAAAGCGGGTGATTAAAAAAAAAATTGTTCTTCCCCCGTTCCTTCATCCCATGCTTTACTCGAGTAACTTACCCTTGGCATTCAGACTCCTCCTCGAGGCATTTTACGAACGCCCTTGACTAGCACCCACGGCCCTTTTCTTCTTTCCTCCTTCTTTCCTTCCTTCGAGGTTCTTTTCTTCCTTGCTGTGCATATGTACTGGTACCTGGTTTGCCCCCTTTTAAGCGTGGCTTGGCCGAGTATGGTGTCTCCATCCGTCTACAGTGCTTCGCTCCGGGATGGGAAAGGAGGAAGGGAGGAAGGGAGGAAGTAGGGAAGAAAGGAACGGCTGCTATTTCCCTCAAAGTGTTTGTGTTTGGCGGATGAACGAAGGAATGAAGGGCTGCCGATTGCGAATCCCTCCCTCTCTTTCGGCTGCTTTGAGTTTGATTTGGTTTGGCTTGGCCAGCAGCCAGGTTTGCAAGGTTGCAGACGTACGGTACGGACAGGCTACGGTCGTGGAGGGCAAAGCAGAGGCAGAGGAGGGCATTGTTAGACAAAATATTGGATGGAGGTGGGGGTGAGTTACTCGGTTTCATGAATACGCCTCGGCCCCCTCCGTCCGCCAGTCCGGTTTGCATCTCCTGTGTGGTGCTGTAATTCAGCAAGTCAATCAAAAGGAGGTGGAGAGAACCTTTTACCCCTCCCTCCTCTACGTGCACCTTTCCCCCCTTCCTCTCCGAACAAAGGCAAAGCTTAATCCGGCGGGGATTTCGCAAGATACGGGCTCGTAGCGTGTTGATGCACATATGTGTTCGTAAGAGGGTATAATACGGGTTCTATTAAAGTACTTGTTATTGTTCCTGCATTTGCTAAGGTTGGATACGGGTATTGAACCGGGTTGCGTGGCGGTGGGGTGTGTTGGGGTTCGCTAAGGCATGATAAATGTAGGTAACGGCATGATGCTGGATGTGGTCCATTCTCGGGTTTTCCGGATTTTCACGCGTTCGGTTTGAGGTTGGGTACTTTGCAGGTTCAGGGATTGGGGGCGCTGAAGGCGATAAACCAGCATTAGCGATCCAGCGTACATGTCTGGTGCCATCGTACCCTACTCCACAGTGCTTGGAGGAGGAGGAGGAGGAGGAGGAAAGACTTACTTCGATTGTGCTTTGGGGGCTTGTGGTCAAATTGATCGATCAGCCAGTTCCCCTTGTGCCAAGATGGCCGCGATAGGAAATGGAATAAGGGGATCGTATGGAAAGTATTATATCGGAAAAGCCCCGCGATGGGTTGGTTGGTTAGTTGTTGAGTTGGTGTGAGAAGGTCTCGTGGGCTATTACCTGAAAAGCAGTGGGGGAGGGCTGCAGGAAAATACCGCCTGCAGGTACTCGTACAGTACAATGTAAAAAGTGTTGCACTGCACAGTAGTCAAATGGTCTGGTGGAGTCAGCAGCGTAATCATGTCATGTCATGTCATTATAAAGTTTCTTCTACGTGAGGAAAAGGGAAGAAAATACAGCAGTTGTATCGTAGTTAGTCCTTACTTGAGCACTTAGATTAACCACCGGTGGACTCCCCAAACTGTGATTGCTTTTTACTACCACTTCCGACCACGATACCTTAAATGTTGCCCATGCCTGCATGCTCTGCTCGAGTACTGGTGTCATACCGGTACCGTACCCTACCTGCCGTCAATTTTGGGGCCCTTCTTCACAGACTCGTCCCCTCCTATCCTCCTGAGTGATGCCGGGTGTGATATTTCCTTTTTTCCTTTTTCCCAACTTTTTTTTTCTGCCCACTGTACCTGTACTCCCTGTACTCGAGTACTCGCACTCGCAGATTTGTGATGCGCTATGATACGCCGTTGCAAAAGAAACGCCCAAAAGCTGCTTCCCTAACCGTTTGCGGTAGCCCGCCCACCTAGCAACCAAAGGGAGAGAAAGAAAAAACAACGCGCCCGGTACTCGAGTACGAGTAAATGAACTGGATGGCGTGCGGGAAATGTCGCACTTGTGCGCTCACCGTTTTGGCTGCTCCTGGGTGCTCGTTAATTACCAATTTCCAATTGACAATGCGAGTGAGGGTGTGAGATCATGGATAGGCTCACAGCGGGAATCGGAGCGTGATTCCGTTGCAGAATTATGGAGGTGTCGATGCACCGGACGGAGGAATAGTTGATTGTTCCTGAGCTTGTGTAGCGTTACATTGACAGGACAATGCATTATAAACTCTGTATGGGGGGAAGCGGGAGCATGACAGGATTGTGGGGTGAAAATACGGTAGCGAATGATCGGTCGTATACCGGTATCGGTGCTCTTCGCTATTCTTGCAAAGGAGCTCGAGAGCAACTGATAGGCAGAAAGCTTTTTATTGTGCAATGTGCCATCAATGGTGGTGATCCCATTCCCGAGACGTTTTACTCTCGTGTCAGCGTTCCCTTTACTTTTTCCTTCCTTTCCAAGCTTCCATCCTTCGTCTACCGTACCGGTGCTTACTTTTTTTTTCCTTCGTTTCGCAAGGCATCATGCTAGGGACTCCGAAGAACCAAACGGCCTGGAGTTCCACCCTCTCTTACTCGAGTACAGTTTGATTGCATCACCGGATAGGTTGGGACCGAGTACCGTACTCGTACAAGTATATAATAAGTTGAAAGTTATGGACCACTTCCCGCCCTCTTTTTCCTTTTTTTTTTTCCTCTTGCTCTCACATTTTTCCTGGTTGGCGGGGGTTGAAATTTGCTAATGGCATGCAAAGTTAAATACGGTAATTGAAGATCTCCCCTCCTCCCTCGGCAGTTCACTAAAGCATAGCGGGAACGGTGGGGCAGGAGAACCCGGCATTTTTGATGGACCGGGGTTAGATGGGTGGGTTATGGGAGGTACCGTACCGATAGGGTTGTATGATAAGGGGCTTTCCGTTCTCTTACTGTACCATACAGCCCACAGTAGTCCCGGGAGATTGGGTCCTTGGTAATTCTTTTCTTTTCTTTTTCCCTTCTGTTTTCCCTTTTGAATTTCCCTCCTTCCCATTCCTTTGTGGGAGAAATGCTTGGATGGACCTGGTTTACCTTGGTCAAAATATGGGGGCACTGTTACTGTACCCGTAAATTGTTATGGGACCAGTATGTTATGGTGTGTGGAGGGCTGGAGTACGGTAGCTGTTATGCACTCCGCGAGGTCTGTATGTAAGCCCGAAAAGGCCAATCGTTTAAGCTAGTCGAACATCTGGGGAAAGACGAGAGGGAGACTGACGAAAACTGGGGGCCAATTGTTGCCCGGCATTGCTTGCTTGCACAGAAGCTTACAAGAGAAGGGAAGAAGGGAAAGAGAGAGGGGATGGAAAGGAGAAAGTTATTGTGGAGAACGATGCTACTGTACCGGTACTTTTATTGTGGCAATCAACTAACTCCATTCGCCACGCTCACTCACGCCCTGACACCATACTCCAATTCAGTTGAGTGGAGAAAAGTTGACGAGAGAGAAGGAAGGGGGGTTCGTTGTGTATGTGGGGGGTTGTGGGGACGAATACTCGTAGATATACTTCTTCCCGCGTTTACTGCCAGTTAGTTTGAATCCAGCACATTGATTCATATACTCGAGTGCCTCACAAATCTCAAGGTCAAACATCGAGAAGAAAAGAGAGACACTCGATTCTGCGCACAGACTACTGGACAGTTGCCCATACCGTGTCACTGGCTCCCATCTCAGCAGGGGAGAGAGAAGCAGTGACAGTGCTTCCCTCCTATCCTCAATCCTTCCCATCTCATTACAGATCCTGTCTGTTCTTCTCTTCCCTCTCCTCCCTTATCAGTCCGTGTCCGTCATTCCTAGGTGAAGGGGAGACGGTGTGAAAGGGAAAGAAAGAGATTCACGAAACCACACCACACCGCACTGCATCTTGCTCCGCAACCACGGCAACAACAAACACACCCAGGCCAGGCCAGGACAGGACCTAGGCCCAGAGCCCGGAGCAAGTAGCAGTAGAAGCAAAAAAGACTTGCAGGAGAAGAGGGGGCTGTCAAGGAAAGCCAGCCCTCCTCGCCCCATCCATCTGGTTTCAAAGTACACCAACCGATCTCCATCAACGAGTATGGTGATGCGGGCTGCTGTCTAATACTCCTCCCCATTTTTCGTGACTTTCTTCTCCACTATCTGGCTTTCCCAGAGCCGCCCCTTTCGTTTCTCCATCATACTCTGCGGGGGGTTACTTCGGTTTCTTCCCTCTATCGTTATTATTCCTCTCGTTCGTTTTCAACGCTACCATACCTGCTGCTTTCTCCGGAGCAACCACCAAACAACAGGGTCCCCAGCTGCCGCGGCAGCTACTGCTCTTCCCTTAAAACCAACAAATAAGGGAACTTGTCTGATCGTCACCCGTTTTCGCTCCTTGCATTCTTCATATCCTCTCTATCTCCGTCTCCCCGCTGCAAGAAAGAGACAAACAAAGAAAGAAAGAAAATCCCCACCCTGCCGTCCGGCCCCCCGGAGAGAGCCTCCTCTTTTTATTATTATTATTACCGCAAGTTGGTTGTTTCGTAACGAGCTTCTACGATGGCAACCTCTCCCTCGGACTCCCGTCAGCTCTCCCCTAGACTTTCTCCTCGGCCATCCCCCCGGCCTTCTGCGGATGAAGGTGTTCGGCTACTTCAACAACGAGAGCCTCATTCCCCTTTCAGGCCAGACGAAGAATTGCATTTTGACTTTCCCCCTGTTGTCCTCTCGCCAAAGGAAGTTACTCTGCAGGAGTACACTTATTCTCACCTGCCACGGGCCCCTGTAAGGAAGATGATTTCAGTTCCCGAATTACGAGACGGGCAACGGGGTCCGGAATTCCCATCGAGCCCATCCATGTACAGACAGAATTCAGCCGGTAGACCGAGCCCGAAGATGCGGCAGAGCTCCGAGGAACGTGGGAGGGATAACATGGGGGTTGGAGCGGAAGTGCTGTCAAAACAGATTCATAGAAGGATGATGATTGAACAGGAACAGAGTTGGGGCTCCCCAGACGGTTCGTCCGGCGGTCGTGATAGGTTGCTTCGACAGAAGAGCATGGAACGGGGAATAAAGGTGGGGTTACCACCGCCAGGTCATCATCCACAGGGTATGCGAGGTGTGAATGGGCAGAGTAGGCGGGGTCGAAGAAATGGTGAACGAACAGAATCGCCTGCGCCTGGTGCAGCACCCCCAGGGCTCAAGATGCCGTTAGCCTTTAATTCGATCGCGCGGGAGAGGGGATTCACAACTGGCTCTCCTCACCCTGGTGCTCCGGTGTTTTCTTCGCGAAATGGTCCTCCTACACCGAGAGGGTATCCTTCAAACGGTCCGTCAAGCTCTGCTCCTGATCTTTTTGCCAACAACGAGAACAGAAATTATCCTCTGTCGCGGAACGATCCTAGGAATCCACCCAGGTCTCATCCGCACATTCCCCCGCAACCACCCTATAGTAACAACACTAGCGCCAACACATCCCCACACAGTTCCTTTGGACCTCTAAGCGCCACCGATGAGGTGCGCACCTCTTTTCGCTCGGCTTTATCTGCTACGGGAGAGAATCGTTCCAGCACTTTTACCAGCTCCTCGGAGCTAACGGAGGATAGCCATGCTATGACTGTCGACGAAGCCATCGGAATGTACGGTAGTGATACTGACGAAGAAATCTCGGAACATCCTACTTCCGAGGAAGAGTGCCGGAGGAGCAAAGGTGACTCTGTGCTGGGAGGAGCAACATCGCGGCAAGGATCCGTGTCGGACGAGAGTAGTACGAAGGCAGAATCAGCTTTGGGTGGTGTATCGCGACAGGCTAGCTTTGCTGACGACAGGGAGCAATCAAGGAGGAGCGCGAGTGATTCTGTTTTGGAAGGAGACATTTCTCCATCGGTTAGGCCGAGAATGGTGGAGCAAGAGAGTGTCGTGAAGACGGCGCTAGAAGAGCAGAAGGAACAGCTGGAAGCGACCTATGAAACTCAGATGGTGGAACTTACTGGTACGGAATCTGATTTGAAAGAGGATCGCGGAGCCGACGCGAAAAGAGGTGAAATTTCTGGATATAAGGATAATCTCGAGCCTGAGTCCAGTGCTCAAGGATGTGGGCGACGCGGTGATCACGGAGAGCATGATACCAATTCATCTGTCGAACTAACTGCCACGGAAGAGACTCTTAAGAAACTCGAATCTATACCCGTTGGACCCAGGGCAAAATCTCCAACGGTTCTCACGGCCGGGGACCCATCAGATACACCACAGAAGAACCCTCCTATGGCTAATGGGGTGCCTACTAAGGATGCTAGGGATCGTTACGGGTGGGCGACCCTGCTCCTGGCTGGAATGCTTAATGCTAACCTGCCGTAGGTTTCGAAAACAAACACAATACGTGACTCTTCAGGAGTATGACGAGTGGAACACTCGCTACGAGGAAACCCTACGGAGGCGGCGTGGGAAGTGGGAGATATTGCTGAAGGAGTCTGGCTTGTCGCCGAATAGCGAGGGAGGCCCCGTACGATTCCCACCGAAGTCGACCAAGGTCAAACGTTATGTGAGGAAAGGTATTCCTCCAGAATGGAGAGGCGCGGCTTGGTTCTGGTATGCAGGAGGTCAAAAGATGCTTAACAAGCATCCTGGATTGTATGATGAATTGGTCAAAAAAGGTGACGGCTTGGTGTCTCCTGATTCCGAATTAATTGAAAGAGGTTTGCAGTACATCCAAGTTACTTGTGGTAATTCCGATTGCTAACAACGAGATAGATCTTCACCGCACCTTTCCCGATAACATCAGATTCAAACCTGATACTTCTCCAGGTGCTCAAAGACTCTCCAAGATTCAACAACAGCAGATGGAGACACCAATCGTGCAACAGTTGAGAAGAGTCCTGGTTGCCTTCTCGCTTCACGTTCCTAAAGTCGGCTATTGCCAGAGCTTGAACTTTCTGGCTGGACTCTTGTTGCTATTTATGAGTGAAGAGAAGGCCTTCTGGATGCTGTACATTCTCACTCACACTCATCTCCCCGGAACACACGAGGTAAACTTGGAGGGTTCAAGTGTTGATCAGTGGGTGCTTATGATGAGCGTTCGGGAGAGTTTGGCTGGTATCTGGGCCAAGATTGGCGGTGATCTCGACGGTAGCGATTTTGATCCTGACTCTGCGAGGTTACCCCCGGTTACTCTATGCACTTCTTCGTGGTTCATGAGTGGGTTTATTGGATCACTGCCCATTGAGAGCGTCCTGAGAGTTTGGGATTGCTTGTTTTAGTATGTCTTCATCCCCTGTCACCCATTTTTGACGCACGTGTTAATTTTTACGAATTGTAGCGAGGGATCTAAGACTCTCTTCAGGATTGCTCTTGCTATCTTCAAGACCGGTGAGCCGCAGATTAGGGCCGTAAATGACCCGATGGAGATCTTCCAGGTTGTTCAAACAATTCCAAGGCGCCTCATCGACGCGGGTGCTATCATTGAAGCGTGTTACCGCCGGAGAAATGGCTTTGGACATATTAGTCAAGAAACTATCGATCAACGGAGACAGGACCGCAGGGATGCTTTTGCAGCGGAGCGGGCAGCGATTGCGAAGGGAGGAGTCAGGGCTTCTAAGGATGATCAGGCGCTTCGGAATCATTTCGGTGGACCATTGCAACTTCACGGCCATCACGATTTTAGCAGAAAATTCAAGAAGATCTTGGTGAAGACATAGTTTGAGTTTTTTTTTTTGATCTTGATCTTGAAAACAGCTTTTTTCACTTTATATCCTCCTTTTGTTTTTGTTTTTGGGGGTGTTTGAAGGCAAGGCGAAGGTCTTTTTTTTTTTTTCAGATCTCTTCCTGTTTTTTGATCTCCTTTACTGCAACCAAAAGTTTGGTGTCTGCTTTATATTTTCTTTTTTGCTTTATTCCTTTTACTTTTGTTTCCTAGTTCCGGGTTACATGTTGGGGATTAAGTGCCGTAGGGAGGATATCACCAAGTGCCACACAAACGATCAAGTATGAAATGTAATTTCCCTTCTTTTTCTTTCTTTCCTTCTTTCCATTCTCCTTTTTCCTTCTTTCTTTCTTTCTTGGGGGCTGGCGGCATCGTTATCTTCATTTCTTAATCCTTATTGGTGTTTCCGTCGTCATGGTTCATCTTCATCAGTAGTTTTAACCCATTTTTCGCAGCAGCTTGTCTGTCAACCTACTTGTCCATACATTCTTATTCTTGTTCCCCATCCTTTTTTCCCTTTCTTTTTATAAATATTTACCTTGCATGGAGCTTTCTTCCGGGCGTTTCTTCTTTCTTCCTCTATTTTGTTTCCATTGAGAAACTTTATATATATATATACCTTGCTTGGCATCATACCTTTTTTTTGTTGTTTGTGTAGACGGTGCTCGAGATATCGTGCCGTAGAGTGGAGTGAAGGGAACTAGTCAAAATTGGTTCCACTGCCTTTTGTTTTTCTCTCCTTTTTTCTGTGTGTGTTGTAGTGTAGCTCTGTGGATAGATGAATAACATAGAATTTTTCGAGCTCATGCCGCTGGGGGGGGGGGGGGCGGGAGTCGGAGATGCTTTTACTGCTACTATGGTACTCGAGTACAAGTACTTGTAAAGTATTGTTATGCGGGGTTTGAGGATGGTGTGAGGGCTTGAATGTGTGAGACACGGGCGGGAGGGAGTGGAGATTGGTTCTCGGGTAGTGCCCGCTTGGCATATTATCGTGTTGGTTCAATCGCTTCCCTTGTTGCTTGATATCGGGGTGTTTCAGTTTGGGATGTCATAGCTCGAGTGGGTACCATACAGGACGAGTACTGTCCCGGCATCTGTATTCCTTAGACCTTGAAGTCGCAGCTTTGATAGGAGGGGAAGTGGGTGTGTTATGGATTCGAGCTTGGGGAAACTTTGCCGAAGTTTACTGTAAAGTGCGGTACTGTGGTTACTGTACTGTACTGTACAGCACAAGTACCGCTATATCATACCGAAGTGACATGCTTTGGGGATGAAAAGTTATCGCCATTTTTGCCAGATTGAGCGACTTACGGGTACAAGTGATAGTGCTGTGCTCTACCATCGAATCCCTCCAAACACTTCCCCAAATCGAGAACCTTTTTTAATTAATTTAAGCCTTCCAACTTGATTATACTGTCCCGGTATCATATAACCGCGATTCCCTGATCTCTAATCTACTCGTGCTGTACTCGTACTGTACGGTACTACCGGCGCGGTAGTATAACACGTAGCACAAACAATGCACATTGAGTGAGAGGGGATGACGGTAAACAGACAACCACGGCAACCCATGATATCATATTATCTTATCATATCATACCCTAAATCTCACGTGAGGCTCCGCTACATACATATCAGACCGGGACTGCATATCGTATCATATCACACTGTAAAAGCAATCAACCAACCAACCAACAAGGATTACATAACTTAACTTTTTCTCTCACTTTACACCCCACATTTTCCCCCAACGATAGCGACGAGGACGACGACGACATGAATATCGGGAGTCTTTTACCGAAGCCCTCGGCGAGGCGGGGTGGTGGTGGTGGTGGAAATAATGAGGATTCTCCTGCGGGTTCGGCGGTTGATGCGCCAGGTGGTGGTGGTGATGATGGCGGGCTCATGAGCCAGTTGAGTTCGAATCCGCTCTTCACAGGGGTAACATTTCTCACACTTTTGTCGTGGGGAGGAGGAGCCTGAGGCGCTGACGGGATTTATCGAAAGGGAGTAGGCATAATCCTCCTGACCGCGGCCGCACAACTCGCCCGCAAGTCGGTGACGAGCCTGAGCGCACACCTCCGCAACCAGATGCTCGTGACGCTGGAGATCCCTTCGACGGATAAGTCGTACGATTGGTTTCTGCACTGGATGTCGCAGAATTCCTCCTCATCCTCCTCTGCTTCCTCGCCTTCCCGATCGACGTCCGGATCGTTGCTGGGATGGTTGATGACCTTCCGGCCGGCCCCGCGCCACCTCGCCGTCGAGACAAAGTACGTCCAGCACGCCTCGGGCGGTATTTCCACCCACTTCACGCTCCTGCCCGGCACCGGTCGGCACTTGCTGAATTTCCGCGGGAACTTCCTGAGGGTCAATCGCGAGCGCGATGCAAAGCGAGTGGACCTCCAGCGCGGCACGCCCTGGGAATTGATCACCGTCACCACGCTCTTCACATCCCGGAGCGTCTTCCCGGCGCTGCTGCAGGAGGCCAGGGACCTGGCCGTGAAGCTGGAGGAGGGCAAGACGATAATATACACCTCCTGGTCGACGGACTGGAAGCCCTTCGGCCGGCCGCGGCGTAAGCGGCCACTATCCTCCGTCGTGCTGAAGCCGGGCCTCAGCGGGGAATTACTCTCCGACATAAAATCCTTCCTGAATTCTGCCCGTTGGTACTACGATCGCGGGATACCCTACCGACGCGGATACCTCCTCTATGGCCCACCTGGCACTGGGAAGAGCTCGTTCGTGCAGGCACTAGCGGGCGAACTGGATTACGGAATCTGCCTGCTGAATTTGAGCGAGCGCGGGCTGACGGATGATCGGTTGAACCACTTGCTGTCGAATATGCCTGAAAGGAGTATCGCCCTCCTGGAGGATGTCGACGCCGCGTTTGGCCGCGGAAGGGTCGTGACGGAGGAGGATGGGTATCGCGGCGCGAACGTTACCTTCAGTGGGCTTTTGAACGCCCTCGATGGCGTTGCCAGTAGCGAGGAGCGGATCGTGGTCATGACGACGAATCACCCCGGGAGGCTGGATGAGGCGCTCGTCAGGCCCGGGAGGGTCGACGTTAAGGCTGAGATTGGATACGCGGGGAGGGAGGTTGTGGAGGTTATGTGGGAGAGGTTCTATGGTGGGGAGAGTGCAGACGGGGCGGTCGGTGGGGAGGAGTTGGCTAGGAGGAGGGAGTTGAGGGAGGCGTTTGTGAACAGGTTGGAGGCGGCGGGCGCGTTTGGGGGCAAGTGGGGGGTCAGCGCCGCCAGTTTGCAGGGGCTCTTCGTCTATTTCAAGGGGGACCCCGAGGGGGCGGTGGAGAACGTGGGTAGTCTAGTGCCGGAGGGGTTTAGATGATTCCATGGGGGTAGGGGAGTTGTATATATGATATGTATTGTAGTCTTGATAAAATGTAGAAACTATGACACTCCTTTCTCTGACTACCGTCCATCCACCGATCCCATCACGCCGACACCCGACGTGCCTAGAATCGAGTCTTTATAAAATTTCCCCGAAAGTATCTGGAAACGTACAGTACAGTAGCGGTCACTCACTCAATCGGCGAAGTCAGTCTTGACAAATCCGCTCCCCGCCGCCTAGAAAATTTACAGTACGTCTTCTTGAGTATCGCCGGTACGGTACCTTGATAGAGTTCGTGGGTGGGCGGGGTAAGGTAGTCTAGCTTTTCACAAAATGGACTGTCATCATGGAATCTGCTGAAGTCGGTCCTTGTTCCGACTGGGTTCATCGGGGGATGATGGATTTGGGGGTGGCTATTGTTATAAAGAGTGTGATTTGGTTTTTGGCTTTCTGGCGGGTCCGGGTGTGCGTGAGCTTGGGGGGTTTTCGGATCTCTGGCATGGGTTGGGTAAGATATTTGTATGATATTCGTTATTTCTTGGTATGATAGTCTGTTGGGACTTCCTCATCCCAACTTTGAAGGGGTCGTGCCGCTATTCTATCCACGAATGATCCCCCATGACCCGTCCGGGCATCCAGTACTTGTATGATACGGTACAAAATATCAAGCAACAACAACCCCGCCATCAGTCTTTTGACCAACCAACCATCTGCAAACCGTACCCTACGGGGGGAACAAGCGAATCACCAAACATTAAACTCTCACTTTCCCCCCACCTCTCTGGCTCCCCTTGCATCTCCCCATTCCCATCCATTTTATCCCTCATTTCACCTTCAAGTGTGGTAACCGGTCATGATACGAGTACGAGTACCGTACGGTACTATTGTACCCAACGTCCTGCCAGCTTGCCTGTGCAGGTAATTATCTGCCGTTAGTGAACACGACCGCCGTACGGTACTTTACTGCATACCACCAAAATGTTGAGGCTCCGGTCGATATTTCGCCCATATGCGGTGGCGGCTGTGTTCGCAAACGTCGGGAAACCGCGAGTAATGAATGAAGTTAGTGTTCGAGTGGGTTTGGGCCAATCTGTTATTCCCCTCATTCGGCGGTTACAGTAGTCTACCTGTGGCCGCACCTTTTTAACTGGCCTGCCAAGGGGGGCGTATTGAGTGTGCTCATATTGGGGTATTTTTTTTTTTTTCTTCGCGTGGTGATGTATGGGTGAGGGTAGAGAGGGTCGGGTCTGCGTTAGTGCTGCTGGCACTGGAGGGAGGGGTTATGGTGGATGGAGAGTCGGAGTGAGGAATTTCTTCTGGGGGGGTAGAAGTACGAGTACTGTACGAGTACAGTGCTACTCGTAGTATGATACTCGTACAGTACTCTGCGTCCTGCTGTAGGTTTACTGTGCTGTACGGTACTCGTAGAGCCCAGTGCAAGATGTATTTATGAGGGACAAGGTTCGCCAGAATCAAGGCTCACTAGAGTGAATTTTATTATCCATTAACTTATTGCTTTAGTTAATGTACTGCACTCTAGGCGGTTATGTATTGCGTTAGTCGGGTTCGGATTCAGTTCTTTCATTTATCATACGGCAACGTAAAGTAGGAAGGAAGAGGAGAGCAGGCAAGCAAGCAAGCAAGCAAGCAAGCAAGGGCGGGCTGACACACATGAACCCCTAAATAAACCAAACTTCTCTCCCTTCCCTCCTCTCCCTTCCCCTTCCTCTTCCCTCCCTCCCTCCTTTGCTACACCCGCCAGCTCACGCCAGCGCAAAAAATCAAGCTACTCCCCCCCAAACGGACCAAAATCGTCGTCTTTTTTCGCACTCCCAATAGATCCCCTTTCTCATAGTCCTTCATGGAAGTTTCGCTCTCCCATAAAATTTCCGTTAATTCTTCTTCCGTATTGCACATTCCGGCTTTCCTGCTCCTGCTCCTTGCTGTCGCGCTACGTCCTTGAAGTGAATCCTGAAAGAAAAAGAGGGAGAGATAGTGCTTTCTATTTGTCGCTGAGGGAGACCTGTGGAAGATTCCTGTTTTTCCCTTCGGCTTGGTTGGCAAAGGACAAAGCGTACTCTCCATCCCATCCACGCGAGCAAGCGAACAAAGCATCGTGGCGGTATATATTTTCGCACACATGAACATTCGTTCTGCTTAACCCTACGGTGCGCATTGAATACTCGGGGCCAAGGGCAAAGATACAAGATTTTTCCCACCCCCTCTATCTTTTTTTTTTTTTTTTTTTTCCCCGTTTAAAAAAAACTTTCCGCTCTCCTTTCACCCTACGGTATCATACCTTTCCCCTTTAAATTTAGAACACCCACCCCATCTGCGAGCCAAGCCCCCTTACCGGCTACACACGGCCTTAACACCAACCCCAGAAAACACAAGAAAAAGCAAAAAAGCGAACGGAACCTTAAAAGGGGGCGAACCCGAAACCGAGATGGCGGATATCTTCACATTCGACCACGACCCTACCCCCCACGACCTCGATTCCCCCGCCTTGACGAAGCCGGTTTACGGTTTTGGCGGCGGCCGTCGCCGCGCGAGTATTACCGCTGCGGCAAATGTCGAGGGCGCTGGAAGTGTGAGTAGTCTTGCGGTTGCTGTCGCTGCGGCTAAGATTTCCCCGGGCGTGCCTGGAGGATTGGCGGTGCTGTTTCCGCATTCGGAGGTTTCGTCGCGGGCTCCAAGTGATGCTGGGGATATTGGCGCTGAGAGGGCGCAGGGGAAGAGTGGTGGTGGAAAGAGGAAGAAGAAGTCTAAGAGTAAGAAGAAGAAGGGTGGTACTGGTGCGGTCCAACTGCAGCAGCAACGGCAGCAAGGCAGGAAGGGTGAGGGGAAGAAGGATGAACCGATTGCTACAGTTATTCCGGTTGACGGTGGCGGATTGTGCCCTGATTGGAATTTCGTCAAGAGGAATATCACTCCCTCTCCGTCGAGTTCGAGATCGTCCTCCCCGCCGCGTAGGTCCGGGCTTTCGTCCCTGTTGAGCCAGGCACATCCTGGAGATTTGGTGTCTGTTAGACCTGGAAGCGACACCTCAGTTGAGTCGGAGAATGGGGATGCGCACGCGGGTATGGGGACGTATGAGGTTGCGCTGGATGAGGATTACATTGATGAGGATGTCAATTCCCGTCCTACGTCTCGTGCGGGCCCAGACCAGGGGAGGAAGATGCATGCGGAGGATTTTGAGACTTTGAAGTGTTTGGGCAAGGGAACGTGAGTAGCTTGATTGGGTCCTGTGCCTTGGAGTGAGTTTTGCTGAGCGTGTAATAGTTATGGAACTGTCTTCTTGGTTCGTCAGAAGGACACTGGAAAGCTCTACGCGCAGAAGCAATTTAAAAAGGCGAGTCTGGTGGTCCATAAGAAGATGGTTGAACAGACAAAGACCGAGCGTGCAATCCTTGAGTCCGTCCGCCATCCATTTGTTGTCAAGCTCTACTATGCCTTCCAGGATAAGGAGAAGCTCTATTTGATCCTTGAGTATGCTCAAGGTGGCGAGCTTTTCTTGCATTTGGCGTTGTCAACTTTCTTCCCGGAGACCACCGCGGTATTTTACCTCGCGGAGCTCGTCCTTGCTCTCTCGCATCTTCACCAGAACGTGGGAGTGGTGTACAGGGACCTGAAGCCGGAGAACTGTTTGTTGGACGCAGAAGGCCACCTCCTCTTGACCGACTTTGGACTCAGCAAAGTTAAAACCGATGACTCCCGCTGCCGTTCCTTCCTGGGCACACCCGAATACATGGCCCCGGAGATTCTAAGTGGCGACGGCAAACGGGAGTATGGTGCTGAGGTTGACTGGTGGGGCTTCGGTGCTCTCGCTGTGGACTTGATGTCTGGCGGGCCCCCCTTTACGGGAAACAACACGGCAAAAATCACTCACAGGATCATTCACTCAAAACTCAACCTGCCGTACTTCCTATCCCCGGACGCAAAGGACCTGATCACCCGATTGCTGCGCAAGGACCCGACGAAGCGGTTGGGATACAACATGCCGAAGGATCTACATACGATCAAGAATCACAGATTTTTCAGAAAAATTGACTGGGAAAAGTTGGAGCGCAGGGAGCTTGAACCGCCGATCAGACCACTCATCACCGACCCCGAGCTCGCGGAGAATTTCTCGACGGATTTTACGGGGTTGGGATTGAGTCCGCCGGTCATGTTTGCTAGGGGAGACAAGGAGGACGAGGAGGGCTTGTTTGGTGGTTTCAGCTTTGTCGCGTCGACGAGTGTGTTGGGGGAGAGGTATTAGGCTTGTGGACTTTGTGATGCCGAAGGGTGAAGGCGGAGGTGGGGATACATGGCAGAGGGGTGGCTACTAGACTGTGCTCTTTCTAAAGTTTCTGGACAGCCTAGAATAATTGATGTGGAATTGCTTCGTTTTTTTTCTTTTTTCTTTTTTCCGTGTTTTACGTTACTTTTTACAAGCTCCGCTGTTAGTGCTTAGAAGTTTCTTATTCTTATCCTTAATACTACAATGCTTTATCCATTCTTTACATACTCTTCAAGCTATTTCCTAATTTTGGGATCGAATAGTGTTCACGATAAGCGGGTTGTAAACGGATGCATGGGAGTCTTGTACTTGGGTTATATGTATTTAGGTTTCCGCTTTTCACATGTCGGAGTATTGGACTGAGTTTGGGATATGCTCCAATGGATCGGAGGAGCATTGGCCTGGGGCAGGTGAATTCATGTGACCGGGAGGGTGCTTTCTTTCTTTCCATTTTTCATGATGCTTTTGGCGCGTGTAGACTGGTGAGCTGGGCGTTAAATTTATGTGCTGCGGGTTCTATAATGCATATGCGATACATACAGTATCAATACTATACTGTGCCAAGTTGGCCTAAGAATTCATTATCGTATTGCACTTACTATAGTACCTTTCCCTTATGTACTGCGCTGTACTTGTACTGTACCGGTACTCGCTCGGGCACAGCGGGTATCACACTGCACTGTACCCACGAGTGCTCTTTTGACAAGCAGGCGAACAAACCAAATCGTAATGAGAAGGTGGGGGTGGTCCGCTCTTGGCTGCGTGTTATGGGAGTTTCCTGTTAAATTTACAGTATGACGCGGTATAGTGACTTTACTAGCGCCGCAGCTGCCCTGTCGATAAGATCATTTCCGTGACAGCCATCCACCGACTTGGCATGTTATACACACATTTGGACCACTGGTAGAAGGCGGGCTGGAGGTGCTGTACTGTACTTTGGTTCACTGATGGTATTATATATTCTGGTATCATATCATAATTTCTTGGTGGCTATTCATTTTGTATTCTGCTCCTGGCGAAGTTTTTGGATGAGGTTTACCTTACGATTAATTTTTTGAGAGCTGCCTGACCTGGTCGGCGTGCGGAAGTGTCAGTGCTTGAGGGTCGCGGTCCACTTGTTGGGAGGTGGGGATATAATAATATTAGATGTGAATGGATCGTGGCATAGCGGGAAAAAAAAAGAATGGGAACCCGAGAGTCCTATGGGGCATACATAGTAGAGAATGGTTTGGATGGCGGGTGGAGGGACCTTTACTGGTGCTCCCCCATCGTATTGGAGCGCTCCACGAATACCGGCACAACACAGTACAGTACTGTATTATACACCATATCCCCTCCATTCTCCGGACGTCAGGGGGTCATCACTTCTTCCTCGTGCGCCTGGCACCCCAAGGTGCTTCCATATCTCTCGGGCTGTGTTTGTTCGGGGGGTTTTTGGCCACGGTTATAATAGCTAGATTGTATATTCACAAAACCTTCACTTGAGCCTACCTGGGTCTTGCCTCCTCCTCGGACCCGGCCTGGCGTGGAGTAGAGTAGGCTTTCGGTGTGCTGTGCCGGTATCACGATATCGTTGTGTCGTGACTGATCTTGTGTGGTAAAAGATGTTTTGTGGTGTGGTCCGTCGTCATCGTAATTTCATTGCAATATATTATTACGTGGAGATGCAGCCAAGCGTAACTAACCTTATGGAAAAGCGGTAAGTTAGGGAAGAGGACAGTATGCTTTTTGGTTTCCTATACTAGAACCTATAGCTGTTCCAGCAAGTTGGATGGAATACTGGTATAGTGTGGTACTCGAGTTATGGTTGGTTTGAAATGAGGGGATGGGAAAGGAGCTCCAGTTTCGGCTGATAGTCTACAGGTACGGTGTCAAACTGTATAAATGTGGGCTGCCCACGGCTTAATTGAGAAGGGTATATTAAATTACGTGGTTTGTCGAAATGCCAGTGATTTACGGTTGAGTTCGAGATGCGATAGGTGGACTGGTATGGGACCTGCCCCACAGCACTGATTACGAGTGCCGGGGGCAATGCAGATAAGCGGTATTTGTTCACTCAAACCTTTGATGCCAATCAGCGCTCTTCTCGCCCTAGAACCCAAGGCTGATCTGTAGGCAAAATCGGGTAGGTGAGCTGGCGTTCGGTGAGAGAGAGCTTTCTCGCAGTAGCACTGCCAGGATATGGTGATTGAGGGAGAGCATCCTTGTGTAACGCCAGAACCTTACAAGTTACCGCCCCCCTCTCCCTTCAGGACTTAAAAGATTCTCTGGAACTCCGAAGGAAGCCAGTTTCTCATTTCACACGAGCCCTCTGTCTCGCGAAAAACGGATTGCAGCACAAATGTCGTCAGGGAACCAGCAGATTACGGGTAACATCAACTCGTTCAATACGAGTATTGTCAACTTCATTACAGATATAGACGCCGAGGGGCGCCAAATTCTACAGTGGTTGTCGCCCCTTGAACCACAGCAACGGCACCAAGGTGTGCGAACCGACCGACTGGATGGCGTGGGAAACTGGGTACTAGAAACCAGCGAGTTCAGAAAATGGAGGGATACGGAGGATGATTCCGTTGAGCAAGTGCTGTTCTGTTATGGGAATCCAGGGGTGGGGAAGACGTACCTCAGGTAGGAAATCCTTTTCCCGGAGCGGGACATGGTAGGTATCGCTGACGATGGGCGAGTAACAGCTCCCTAGTTATTGATAGCCTGTGCGATCATGCTGGAGGGGGGGACGTTGCTGTCGTGGGACTCTACTGCGATTACCTGACCCAGCAGGAACAGTCGGCTACAAACATGCTGGGCGCCATCCTCAAGCAACTTGCTAGTAGGGAAGGAGTGCCGGAGAATATACGGGAAGCTTTTCGGAAGGCTAAAAAACAGTTTGGTGGGCGGGGTCTTCGACTCCCCGATCTGGTAGAAATTCTGAAGAATGCTATTACATCGCTACCCCGGGTATTTATTGTTAGACTTTTACGTTTTCCTTTTGAACTGCTCACCACTTCTATAGCCACAGTTCACCGATGTGCGACACAACTACAACTAGCGGTTCCTGATTGTTTCACCACCTTAACCTCAGACACATCTCGAACCACTACCAGCATATCAACCACATCCAAGTCAAACATCCACTTGTCTCACGACGAAACGCAGTAAGGGCAATCATGACCGGAGAACCTTATGGTCCTCGGCCCTACTCTTCCACCCTCGGCACATCAGTTCAGTATACCCACGGCTACTCATCTTTTGCCTCGGGTATGATATGGATAAGCATGGGTGTATCGCAATACCATTGGAATTGGATAGGAGACTTGGTAGGAGAAGAAATAGGTGGATACTATGTGATGGAAAGTATATAAAGAAGCTGGTTCTTCTCGTTCCTTTTGTCCTTAAGTAAACAAGCCGAGTTTCCTTCACGTCGTTTTCTATCACGGTTTAGTCATTCGTTTCATATACCTTTCCTTCTTTGAATTCTTCTTGATATTTCTATTTGCTCGTACCAATAAACCTCTCGTGTTGTTCGAATCGTCAAGGATTAGATCCGCTGTGCCCCACCAACCTATAAATCGTACAAAATTTATATGTATCGACGCCTTGGACGAATCCGTTCCGAAGCACCGGAGGGAGCTGCTTGAGCCGCTACGAGAAATCATTCGGGTATCACCAAACGCGCGGGTATTCCTGACCGGGAGGCCCTATATTGTCGATGAAATCGGAGAATGTTTTCGCAGGGTGGTTAGGATACCTATTAGTCCTTCCCGGGGTGATATCAAGACTTATCTGGAGAAGAAGTTGGATGGTGACACTGATCCTAATGCAATGGATAGCGAATTGCGGGAGGATATTATGAGAGTTATTCCGGAGAAGACATCAGAAATGCAAGTAGTAATATCAATTGCACTCCAAATGTAATCCTGGGTTGTCATTTATTAATAATGGTGTCTAGTTTCCTTCTCGTTTCTCTAAATATTGATACCATTTTGGGCGAGATTACACTCCATCAGAGAAGGAAAAAGCTTGAGGAGATGGCCGTAGGAAGGGGTCTCGGCGATGCTTACGAGGCAACGTTGTTACGAATGAAGGCGCAGCAAAGAAGCAGGTCGAAGCTCGGCATGGGGGCCCTAATGTGGGTATCGCATTCGGAGCGGCCATTGCGTGTCGACGAATTATGCCATGCCCTTGGGGTAGAAGAAGGATCTGTCGACTTGAATGTTCGTAATATTCCTGCGATAGAAACATTGCTAGCATGCTCTTTGGGGCTCATAACGGTTGATAAGTCCTCGGCCACGGTCCGCCTTATTCACTATACACTGCAAGAGTATCTCTCCCATAATTTGAATTTGTTCCCTCAGCCCCACTCGATAATCGCCGAGGTCTGTTTGACGTACCTCAACTTTCGGCATATCAGGGGTTTATCGGCTGCTCTTCGTTCTTCCCCGCCAACCGCCCCTTTTGTCGAGTATGCTTCTTGTTACTGGGGTATACATGCTAGACGACAAACGACTGAAAGTGTGAAAGAGCTTGCACTGAAAATATTGGATGGATACGATAAGCACATATCTTCAAACTTGCTGGTATTGCATGGATTGGATTATTGGGATTGGCCTTTGGATGGGCAAGGCAACCCTGGGGGGTTTACAGGACTTCACGGTGCCGCATACTTCGGATGTGTGGAGATAACGGTTGCTTTATTGGAAATAAATAAATTGGATGTGCAGGCATCTGATTTCGAGGGAAACACAGCAATCGCTTGGGCTGCCAGGATGGGACATGAGGGGGTCGTGAGGGCGCTTCTGGGACAAACCGGCGTTAATCCCGACGCGGCCTCCAGATATGGCCGAACACCGCTCTT
>LN890961.1:241833-252018 GCA_900010015.1 Tuber aestivum | reverse complement strand
GAGGGGGTTGTGAGCATGTTGCTAGAACGCAGCGATGTCAATCCCAACACAACTGACACCAAGTATGGTCAAACACCGCTCTCGTGTGCTGCCGAGAATGGGCATGAGGGGGTTGTGAGGATGCTGCTGGGACGGAACGACGTCAATCCCAACACGGCTGACACCTGGTATGGTGTGACACCGCTCTTGCGGGCTGCCGGGGATGGGCACGAGGGGGTGGTGAGGATACTCCTGCAACATAACAACATCAATCCTAATACGGCTGACACCAAGGATGGCCGAACACCGCTCTTATGGGCGGCCGAGAATGGGCATGAGGGGGTCGTGAGGATACTGGTGGAACGGAGTGACGTCAACCCCGGCATAGCCGACACCCGGTATGGCCGAACACCGCTATTGTGGGCTCTCAAGAATGGATATGAGGGGGTCATTAGGATACTGCTGGCGCGGACAGGCTTCGGTCCCGACACACCTGATATACGGTCTGGCAGAGAACCGCCTTCGTGGGATGTCGAGATGAAGGATGAGGTGGCTGTCAGTATGGGGCTGGAGCAGACGCATTTGGCTAGCCGGCGCCCAACAGAGCTCTTCTCCGCCGGGCTGTTCGAAGCGTCTGAACCCCCCTCCAAAAGAACCCGCAGGTTTTGATATCCAAAGGCAGAACCCGACACTTTTCCCACCATCCACTGGCCTACCCTCCTGGTATGGAGTGACATTGATGAAGCAAGATCTGGGACCTATCGCAGATGGTTCTTTGTGTGCGGATTCACGGTCCGCCGCAGATGTCAAACCTTAGATCATTTTCTCGGAGTGTCTAGTGACCTCATTGGCTCTCCAAAATTACCTTATCCCCTTTCGCATGTCTTGTCTAATTGTTTTGGTGTTTAACCTATTCGTCTATATATTCAAGGTCCGTCGGTGCCATTCCTGTAATTCGTTCTCCTTATACTCACACTCTCTTTGTTTACCCCTTCCTTTGATTCCGCCTGGATCGAATTTTCCTCTGTGTACCGATCATTGAGTTTGTACTTTCCTTCACTGCTGCTCAACCTGGGCAGCAACCGTGTTATGTTTCAAGAAGGGCGGGCGGAATATTTCTGGATACAGGCACTAATTAAATAGGGACACATACTGTACACATGGGAGCGGGCGAGTACAGCACAGAAATCAACCCATGAGTGTTTCATTGCGCGTTATTCACAGACTCTGATCTATTTTTTCTCCTTTCTCTCGGTTCCCTCGCCTTGTTTTTGTTGATATGGGGCTAACGGAGGACCTATTACGCAGTGGGGAATAGAAGGCTAAGTGGATGTGTGTGGCACTATAGCACTATGCAAGCAAGGATGGGAGGTAAGAGGTAAGGTAAAACAACTTCGTTTAGCACTCCTCCAAACTAACGGTAAAGACATCTGTATAAGTAGAACACGAACAATGCACTCTGATCCTTCCATCGATCCCCACACCAATCTCTATCTCTCCATGTGTGCTGCCCTTTCCTCCGTACACTCCCGTAATAACAAAGGAAACACATCCTCCATGAATCTTTGTCAATCTCTGAACCTCCACACTAATCTATCAATCCACTGAACTTCCGCCAAACTCCCAAACCTTCCATGATCTATTCCAATAAATCCACATCCTTCCAGAACCTTCAACAGTTTTAGGAAGCTCATACCGGTGGTAGAGCACTGCGCCATTCGGGTCCTGAAACTGGAGGTCCACCCACCGATGTTACACGTTAAAATGCTGTTAACTGCACGATATGTATTTAATGGCAAATCCCGACTCGTCCTAGCGCCCGAATATATGCTACCTATCGTATTGTAAGTAATTGGTATATACCATGAATTCGAGCTGTAGGGTACAACACGGGAAAACGGTATCCCACACTATAAAACCTAATGCTAAGCAATGGTGTCGATTGGCATGGTAGTTAGTATGATATCACAGAAAGTGCTAATGAGTTGAGGCTCCTCATAAAATGTGTTTTAGGTTGCCAAACCGGAGGGATTGGAGGGTGGTTGGACGAAGGA
The DNA here is from genome assembly GCA_900010015.1 of Tuber aestivum. Classification (NCBI taxonomy): domain Eukaryota; kingdom Fungi; phylum Ascomycota; class Pezizomycetes; order Pezizales; family Tuberaceae; genus Tuber; species Tuber aestivum. Next base: position 249,985 of record LN890961.1, on the reverse strand, counting down.
GCTAAAAATTGGGGTTTAGTAGTAGATGGGTATGAGCTCGGGGGTGATACTGAGGAAGAGCAGCTGAGCGTATAGTATTCTTACCAGCAGTGCCAGACCTTAACCTAATTGTATGTTTATATATCGTACCCAGATTGGGGATGCCTTTCTACTCCGACGACAGTTGTAACCCCCCACCCAATACCTCCACTGATCTAAGAATTTCTTCTGGAAATGTTAGGGTAACTGTGTCTAGTAACTGCACGTTAAGATATTATACCGTAGTGAGTCGTATTGGGTTGTGCGTGCCGTATGCTGCCGTACGCACACCCACCGTCCTAACTCCACTACCGGACACACATTGATGGCTTCGGACTACGGCCCCGGACAGATATGGATAAATCTTGCGTGGACCATTTTGAGCCCTGGCGTTGAAAAACTTTCCCTTTTATTTGTCTCGTCCCTCCCTTTCCCGCCTCGCTTTGCTTCTTTACCCCTCTCACTGATCCTTTCGATGCACTCTACCCCGTGAAACCTTCGTTCCAGTCATTACCTCTTCACCCCCCCAAAAAAAATTCCCGACACTTATTGCCTATGGAAGGCGAGTGATGACCTGTGATGCGGATTGGGTGTGTATGAACTTGTCTGGGGATGCTGACTTTTGGTGTTTGTGGCTTGCGGCGTGCATGGCGGGCCCTCCCTGAGATATGCGCTACAATTTTATGCAGATGTTTTTCTTTTTTTTATATTACTTTCCTCCAAGAGATAGAGGTTTTTGTGGACCTAGGGCTGAGGCAGCGGGAGAGGTGTCTTCGATGCTGGATGCCACACAAACGGCATAGCATGCACCCCGGAGATTTAAGATTTGGGGGTATTTCATTTTGTTATATTATGGTGATATATTTAGCCCCTGCTCGGCTTGCAAACTGTGCTTTTCCTATGGGGGTAGACATCCAGAGATCCTATAACTCATCCAATCGGGTCTCTTCGGTCCCAACCCACAAGTGTAGTCTCAATGAGACATCCTTGGCGGTCTACACCTGGTTGAGTGGAGGGGAGAGAGAGAATCTCTGAAATAACAGATACCCCAGACTTGGCCGAGAGGACAAAAGTGAGTACCCAATCAGATCTCGAAAACACCAGGAGCTTGGTGTTATTGGACAAAAGATCGCAAGTTGACTTCCCCAACTCGTTGTGGTTCTCTAGTCTGTCGTCATTCTCCTGTCACCGGTTTCATCTCCTTATTCGACTGTCCTCCGATGGTGTGGCCTAATGAGTGAAAACTCTTTACCTCTAATAGTGCTAAAAGGAGGATGTATAACTGTGATCTCTGCTGCTGCTTTTTAGGATAAGTTAGCGGAATAATTAATATTCTTCTGCTGATTCAACTCGTATTTTTTCACACAACTTCCTCCATATCTCGATGACTATATTCGAGCTACAACTATACTGTATTCAAGTTATACATCCCTCGGGGAGCCCTGCTGACCATGGACCAAGAGGTGCAGAACCCCCCAGTTATGCTGCGGTTGACAGCGGCAATTTTGTCTGACCCTTTCTTATTTTTATTTTTTTTACCAAGTTACGTTCAGAGAATACGTTAGGCTCTATGGAAGTTGATCTTCCGGGTTGGTCGGGGCTAAGCTATGGTTTAAAGTGAGAACTCAAAGTTTCAGCGCTCGTAATGGGGTGGACTACCGTACTGGGCTTATCCCAATTTGAGCCCTTATTCCAGTTCGGTGGATGTCCAGTAGTTAGCTAGGTAGATTACATGAAAATCAGTAAAGCTTGTCCGCTGCTGTTGATATAATAAGTTTTGGTGTTCACTTGCTTGCAAGCAGCTTTCCCACTTGACCCGTGCTAGTGCAGAATTCTCCGTCGGTTATCTCTTACGCCTTAGAAGAAGACATATATACCCTAGCACTTAATTTTATATCAGCTAGTGCACACGAGCAGGCATCTCCCGAACAACCAAAATAGTGTTAATGTGCCGGAAGAAGAGCTATGAAGTTCAAACACTGACCTAGGAAATTTTGCACATGCCATGGTCCATAAAAATTAGTAGGCCCCGGAAGTCCCCATTGGGCATTGGTTATATTTCGCCAAAAATATATACTGTACGCCCCACGCACACTCCCATAGTCCACAGATCCCCGCAAATCTCTACGCTTGTTGTCGGGAGATCTGCATTCTTGAGGTTGTTAGTGGTTAGCACAGAAAAATAGTGTCTTGCTAAGGCTGGTCGGTCCGGTGGCATCCTCCAAACCTACCATCCTCAAAAGCCGTGGGACTAGATGGACTCTACTGTATTCGAGTAAATTGAGGTCCCATCTGCTCGGCGCTATCCCGGTGGCCAGACTTTGCCCCCCAGACCGTCGCTGACATTGTCCAAGGGGCAGCGCGCACATCCACCAAACCTTCATTGAATCCTCCCCCCCCCGAACAGCTAGATAGACTTTTAGTGGATCACAATATCATTTTAAAAGACCCCTTTCTTTAGAAGATATCTTGTTTTGTTATCCAAAATTGTAATTTTTATCGTGATATGTTTTAGAGATTACCCAAGTTAAGTAGGTTAAGTATAACTCTAAGGGTCTTATTTTTCCTACCCCCCCTGAAAGTATCTACGGTTCTTCAAGCGCTTGGAGTGGGAGTACTGTCTCGACTCTTGGCCGAGTCAATGATTGGCTTGAGAAGATGGGAGGAGAGAAATGAGCTCTAATTTCGACTGGCTGTCTACTACTGCGCGTTAAACTGCATACGCCTAGGCTGTCCGTGCCCTAGAAAAGAAACTTGGAGCGGGACGCAAACTTATGAAATACCTGTGCGTACTACGATAGCAGGTATTGTGAGAGTCACGCCAGAGAAGATCGTTAGGTGTAAGCGATAATGTCGGGTGCGATCACAATACAATTCGTAGCTAGCTTATTCGCTAATAATGATGTCCAGTTTCCTTACCGTTTCCCTCGACATCGGTGCAAACTTTGTCGACATTGTAGTCCACCAGAGAAGGGAAAAGGCCGGGTGCGATTACCGAAGGGAGGGGCGGGGGTAGTGCTTGTGCGCACAACCTTTATCACAAATGAAGGCACAGCAAAGAGGTAGATCAAAACTCGGCATGGAGGTTTATAATGTGGGTATCGCATTGGGAGCGGCCGTTACATGTCGAAGAGCTATGGCCGCGCCCTGGGGGTAGAAGAAGGATCCATCTATCTGGACATCCGGAATATTCCTGCGATGGAAACACTGTTAGCATGCTCTTTGGGGCTCGTAGCGGTTGATACTTAAGTCCTCGGACGCGGTCCGCCTTGTTCACTATACTCTACGGGAGTATGTACCTTTTTCCCATAATCCTAACTTTCTCCCTCAGCCCCACTCGATGACCGCAGAGGTCTGTTTGACCTATCTCAACTTCCGAAAAGTCAGGGGCTTTTCGGCTGCTCTTCGGTCTTCCACACCAACCCCCCTTCTGTCGAATATGCTTCTTGTTACTGAGGGATATCATACATGCTGGACTACAAACCACTGAAAGTGTGAAAATACTTGCGTTGTGAATACTGGATGGATATGATAAGCACATATCTTCAAAGTTGATATTGCGTGGGTTGAACTATTGGGATCGGCCTTTGGATGGGGAAAGGGCAACCCTATGGGGGCCACAGGACCTCACGGTGCCGCTTACTTCGGGCGGGTGGAGATAACAGTTCCTTTATTGGAAACAGCTAAATTGGATGTGCAGGCGACCGGTTTCGGGGTCAACACTGCAATCGCCTGGGCTCCTACGACGGGGAATTAGAGGGTCATGCGGGCACTTCCGGGACAAACCAATGTTAATCTCGATACGGCCTGCAGATATTGCGGAACACCGCTCTGGTGGGCTGCTGGTAGTGAGCATGGGGGTTATTTGGGCCCTTCTGGAAAGGAGAGATGCCAAATCCCAATACAATTGGCATCTTGTACGGCCGGACTCCGTGGGCTCCCGTGAGTGGCTTTGGGGGGTAGTGAGGATGCTGGGACGGAGCGACGTTAATCCAAAAACAGCCGACATCTGGTCTGGTGTGATAGTGACACCACTCTTGCGGGCTGCCGGTAATGGGCAAGAGGAGGCAGTGAGGATACTCCTGTAACATGTGATCAATCCTAAAATAGCTGACACCATGAATGGCCAAACAACGCTCCCGTGGGCGGCCGAGAATGGGCGTGAGGGGATTGTGAGGATACTGGTGGAATAGAGCGACGCCAACCCCGATGTAACCGACGCCAAGTACTGTTAAACTCTGTTAACTTGGGCTGCCGGGGATGGACATGTAGTATTTGTGAACCTACTACTGCACTGGAACGGCCTATCCTAACATAGCTGATTCTTGGCATGGCCAAGCGCCACTCTAGTGGGTTACAGCGAGGGGGGAAGAAGAAGTAGTGGGGATGCAACTAGCACATACCGATGTTAATCCCGACCCGGCTGATATCAAATATGGAAGAACATAGCTCTCGTGGGCTGCTAATAACGGGAATGAAGGAGTCGTGAGGATGCTTCTGGAACGGAGAAACGTCAATCCCAATACGGCTGACACCAATTATGGTCGAATGCACTCTCACGGGCCGGCCGAAGTGGGCATGAGGGGGCCGCGAGGGCGCTGCTGGAAATGCAGGGACGCCAATGCTAATACACCTGATACAGGGTAGGGATGAACGCCGCTCGGAATGGGTATGAGCATTGCAAGGCTGCTCCCAGTGGAGGAAGGGACAGATTCGATCCCGTATACACAGCCCACCTACGGTGAACTAGTGTTCGCAAGCGGCCAGTCCGGCCAGGCTTGAGGTCCAGGGCGGCTGGCCTGGGCTTCTTTGGTGACCGGCCGGGCCGGACTGTAGGCCATAGTCCGGCTTTACTGGCCTATCTGACCGGACCTGGCCGGACTGTAGATATCTGCAGGCTTTTAGATATCTGTAGGCCTCTTCAGATATCTGCGGGCATCTCCAGATATCTGCGGGCATCTTCGGATATCTGCGGGCCTCTCCAGATATCTGTGGGCATCTTCAGATATCAGTGGGCATCTTCAGATATCAGCGGTGCACAGACGCAATATTTACTGGTCGGGTGGCATGTGTGCCAAAAGCCTACCGGTGCCCCCAGGCATCCATGTAGCCTATAGGCTTCACCAAAGCCTGTCCTACAAAGCCCAGGTCAGTTTCACATTGACCTGGCCGGGCCGGACTGCGCATCTGCAGGCTATCTGCAGGCCGGCCTGGCCGCCTGCGAACGCTGCGGTGAACCGAGCTCTTCTCCCTTGAGCCGCCTGAGTTATCTGAACCCTCTCACAAAATGGCATGCAAGTTTTGATATCTAAGGGTAAAACTCTATACTTCTCTCCACCCGCTAATGTTCCCTCACAGCAGGGGAATGATGAAACAAAAGGGGGGGGCTGCCACAGACTTCTCTATATGCGGATCGATAGGTCACCTCGGATTTTAATTTATTGGATTATTCACCGCTGATCTCTCGTTACCTCATCGGCTCCTCCGGGTTACCCTACTACCTCTCACATTTCTTGTTGGATTTTAAGGTTACCCATTGTCCGTTGGTGCTTTTCTGGTTTCTGGTTTCGCTTTATTTACATACCCCCAATTTGCCTTTTACTTCTAGCGCCCGTTGGGTTGCGCTTTTCCATGTCTGCCGGTTGGGTGGTTTTATAGTTACTTACTGTATTATTGCATCCCAATTGTGTTTTGTTTTATTAAAAGAGGGGAGGATGGAGGCTTTCTTGATATAGATACACATACTCTACATATGAGAGTGGGCACGCCGCAGTAATCAATATGGGGGGGGTTATAGCGCTCGGTTCACAGAGTTTGACTTTTTTATTTTTTCTCTCTCCTTCCTCTCACTTTCTCCATTTTTTTTCCTGCCTTCTATCTCTATCTTTCGCCACTTGCCTATTTACCACACTTTAATATAACCCCTTCCCCGTACTAATACCAAGGACCCCATATAGTTCTACTCCTGCTGATGTTATGCGGTTATGCGCTATGAGGCCATTAATCACACGATGTACAATTTGTTGAAACAGACTATGGCTGGACCTAGTGTTTCGGCGTCATCACCAGAAACTATTAGTGTTTGGGAATCTATCACACCCGCTGGAAGTGGATAGTGGAAGTAGGGGTCAACGGCAATTAAACAAGTGGTATGAGAACTGGAACAGTCCAGTGTTAGATGTTAGTCTTGATACTTGATCTGTTTCTATCTTGTTTGAAGGGTCAGGACTGCAACGGATTTCTTACTTTTGATTGTTTTATCCTTTGCATTTCTTTCCCATCATGTTCTTTCTAACTCTCTATAAAAGACTCTGTATGTCGCCGTTCTTTTCTTATGAGTTATCTATCAGACCCATTCATTCCTTTCTTTGTCAGACGATATCAATCTCTACTTGTTCTTTTACCACTCTCGCTGTTGCTCTTGAATAGGAGTGAATATATCGACAAGATACGCTTGTCCCTTATCCTTCAGACAATTTCAGCTAAACTCATGACTCGCGGCAGTTTTTTAATAATCCGCTATATATCCTATTGAAAATGGTCTATATATACCCAGCATTCCAACTGTAAGGTGTAGTACGAGAAAAACGCATCTTACGATTTAAGACTTGATCCCGAGAGATGGTGTCGGTTTCCACTGGAGCTCACGTTGTGGGAAGTACCGATTGGCCGAGCCCCTCTGTATCAAGCAGGGTTTGGATGGCCAAACTGCGGATATTCCTGGAATGTTTTTTATGGGGGACTTGAAGATGGGAATTTAGTGGTGGAAATCGGGTAGGACTGTGTACAGTGCTGGTGGGTGTTGCCACTTGAAGAAATTCGAGTTGGACCCAGGATATTCTTGCCACGCGGTCCTGGGGCCTTGTCGTATGATTAAAGGCTTAAATTGGGGTTTTTATTTTTTCATTTTTTTTATTCCGCGTTGTGTGATCACTCACCCGCCCTTACATTATCTCTATTGAGATATAGGGTGTTATTTTATATGATACGTGTCCGGATTATTACGTTGGGTAGGTTTACGGTAGGTTACTGTACTATAAAACAACGTATTATATCGCACCTTGTACTGTGTAAACATTGTTTCTATCACTAGTCTATTTGGAGACGAGTGATGGTCTGTGATGCCATTTGATCTTTGTATATTTCAGTGTATCGTATACCGTCCAGCTGGAATCAAGCAACCCAGATTAATGGGAGAATTGGTGAAAGGGAACGAGGAGAGAAGAGAGATAAAGGCCAGCCTGCGATTTATCACGGCTACCGTCTGTAGGATTCGTCGGAATAACGAGGCCTTTTCGCTGGGGATTTGTTTGAGGGATCCATAGAGTCATCACCGAGAGTTTGTGATCGCCGCTTCGGGCTTTCTGTATTGGTTGGGCTAGGGGTGGTTCCAGGAGCGGCAGCGCCAGCCGGAAAACTGGTAACTGGAGAGTAAGTTTCTTCATTAGGGGCGTTGGGATTGGCACTGGGCCGTTCGGGGACTAGGTTCGTGACACCATATAAGTGGTGTTTGAGCGTTATGGCCTGCATGGCTGGGGTTTATATTGTTTCGTTCGAGGAGCTTCTCCTCGCCCTCGCGCCCGGCTGTGGCCGCCCACATTGGTGGTGTTCGGCTGTCCATGTCGGGTGCGTCGGGATTAATTTCCTTGCGTTGGGGAAGAAGCTTCACAACACCCTCGCATCCACTCTGAGCCGCCACACATAGTGGTGTTCGGCTGATGCTATTAGGTGCGCCGGGGTTGATTTCCTTGCGTTGGAGAAGAAGCTTCACAACACCCTCGCGCCCACTCTGAGCCGCCCTCCACAATGGTGTTTTGCCGCTTTTGTCGGAAGAGTCAGGATTGACCTCTTTGTGTTGGAGAAGAAGCTTCACAATACCCTCGTGCCCACTCCGAGCTCCCTCCCATAGTGGTGTTCGGCCGTCGTTGTCAGGTGCGTCAGGATTGACTTCCTTGCTTTGGAGAAGAAGCTTCACAGCACCCTCGCGCCCACGCTGAGCCGCCCCACACAGTGGCGTTTTGCCACTTTTGTCGGAAAAGTCGGGATTGACTTCTTTGCGTTGAAGGAGAAGCTTCACCACACACTCGTACCCATTCTGAGCCGCCCACCACAGTGGTGTTCGGCCGTCGTTGTC
>LN890961.1:174306-241277 GCA_900010015.1 Tuber aestivum | reverse complement strand
TGGTGTTCGGCCGCTTTTGTCGGAAGAGTCGGGATTGACCCCCTTGCGTTGGAGGAGAAGCTTCACCACACACTCGTGCCCATTCTGTGCCGCCCACCATAGCAGTGTTCGGCCGTCGTTGTCAGGTGAGTCGGGATTGACTTCCTTGCGTTGGAGAAGAAGCCTCACAATAGCCTCGTGCCCTCTCTGAACCACCCACCACAGTAATGTTCGGCCGTCGGCGTCATGTGGGTCGGGGTTGACTTCCTTGCGTTCGAGGAGCAGCCTCACAACACCCTCGTGCCCATTATGAGCTGCCTTCCATAGTGGTGTTTGGTCGTTGTAGGCAGGCGAGTCAGGTTTGACTTCCTTGCGTTCGAGGAGTAACCTCACTATATCCTCATGCCCCTTTTCACATGCCCTAAAGAGCGGCGTTCGCCCCGAATAGTCCCTACTATTTGGGTCTGCGTTCCCTATTTCTAGTAGCAGTTTGAAAACTTCTTTGTTATTTTTGGCAGCGGCCCACAAAAGTGGTGTAAGCCCGCAGGCATCCCTTCTGTTGACTTCCCAACCCCTCTGCTCAAGTAGAGTGACAGCAATTTCCGCAATCCCAAACCAAGCGATAGCGTGCAAACCTGTAAACTTGGTGTTATAGTAACTGTCCCCACGGTAGCGGTAAACTGGCTCTCGGTTCTCCAGAAGAAGATGTGCATAGATATATTGATCGTACCGGTCGAGAATTTGGGCTGCACTAGATTTCGCATGTTCCGATAGTTCCTTCCTGGCATGCATTCCCCAGTAACAAGCGGCATATTCGAGAAAGGGTGTTTTATTAGGGGGTACCCAGGGATTGGGTGGCAGGTACTTAATATTTTGAAAGTTGAGGTATGTGAGACAAACTTCAGCCATTTTCGCATGAGAACTACCGAAAAGCTCACGATGTCCGCCAAGATACTCTTGTAAAGTTAAATGTACCAACCGAACTCTCGACCCCTCCCCATCCACTGTGACCAATCCTAGGCAGCAGCCTAAAAGCGTCCCTATTGCCGGCACATTATCTGGGTCAAGCTCTGCCGAATCCTTCTCAATTGCTAGTGCGTGACACAACTCCTTCGCATACAATGGCCGCTCAGCCTGTGAGACCCACATCAGTACTTCGATCCCGAGTTTCCCCTTGTCTCCTTCCTGTGCCGCAATCCTATCCAGAGTTGCAGCATAGGCGTCACCCATTCCCAGGCCACTAGTCATCTGTCTAAGAGCCCTTCTCCTCCGTGAAATAGTTGACTGGGCTAATATTGTCTTCACGCTTAGCGAAGCTAACAGAAATCTGGAAAATTTTTAGTTAGTGACCCAAACCCAGATCTTTACGACGTAAGGATATCTGTCACATACATTCCCCCAATATTTTTGGGGATGGTGCCAAGTATTTCCTTTCTTAAACCCTGGTCCATTGCCTCATGCTGTGTATCATCGCTCAACTTCGTGGTGAGATATTTCTCGACGTCCTTCTCCGTTGGCTTTATTTGGACCCTCACGCTTCTGGTAAAATACCTCCCTATCTCAACCCAGATGTGCGGCCTACCGGTGAGGAAAAGCCGAGTGTAGGGCGACTCGCGAATGATCTGTGCCAATGATTTGAATAGCTCTGGTCGGCGCTCTCTAGGGAACTCATCTAGCGCGTCGACACAAATATAGCTCCTTCCCAGCGTCCGGAGAGATGATATCAGCAGCTTGACGATTTCTCTTAATTCAAGCTCGCGACCGTCAAGCTGTTTTTGTGACCTTTTAAATGCGACCTGGATTTCCTCCGGAATATGTTCCAGGCCGCCCACGATCTGTTTGAGGACAGCGCCTAACATGTGGACCGTGGACTGCTCTTTGCCGGCTTGGAAATCACAGTACAGACACGCTACAGCGACCTATTTTCCCTCATTTTGATGCAACAAGGTTTCGATAACTAACGAGCTGTGCAAGGTACCATAACTTAGCCCTCCAACGTATACAGGAGAATGCTATTTCATACCAAATGTGCGTCTTCCCAGCCCCAGGATCTCCATAACCAAACAAGACAGGGATAGCCACTCCGTCCTCACTAGTATTCCAAGTTACAAACTCTCCTGTCTGCAAAAGCCCTCCGTTTACCCCCTCTACCTGTGATTCTCTAACATCTCGATGCCTTTGCCGAGGGGCCAACGGGGATAACCATTCCAGAAGCTGGCGCCTCTCGTCTGTTGCCGATATGCCGCAGTTGTTAAAGGTGGTGTTGCTGCTGTTGCTCACATTCCCACAGTTGATGTTCTGGGACCCGAACCAACTCATATTGCTAGCCGCGTTGAAAAAAGAGAGGAAGGGGCAGGGGTAACGATGGTGGCGATGATATCTGTTTTGTGTAGGGGAGGGAAGGTATCTTATGGTAGGATGGGAGCTGCTCAAATATCTCGGGAATCAAGAAACCCTAACTTATCAGCAGTATTTGAGACTTGGAAGAGCTGCGGGAGATTAGTGCCGAGTGCGCATTGCCGATAGTAGGCTGAGATTTTAAAGGGCGTAATAGGGGGGGAGGGCAACAAATAATAACAAGAGCGGCTCTTCTGCATGATGTTCTGTGGAAAATATGGGCCGGCAGATAAATATCGTACGGTCGTTTCCTCCTTAATAATTCTTTTATTAAAAAAAAGGGAATGGAGGCGCACCATTGGGGCCCACGATCCAAGTACGGTACTGTACAGTACAGCCCGATTCGGTCCCGTTCTCAAAGCGTTCGCGGACGGAACGGGTATTGTACTTGTACCATGGCTCGCTCTTGGCGGCAGTGAAAGTACTGGCACAAAATATTGCCGTGTTGGCCCGCTCTGAATTTTGTATTTAAGAATGACACACTCATTGCTAGTAGCTCCCTAGAGCTCTAGTTGAGCACTCTGAGAACACAAGTGAATTTTGCTGCTATAATTTCAACCTGATGGGCTTAAGTTCGCCGCCCTGTATAATTTAGATCGAAAATACCCGGTATGCTTTGTATTGCTACTGTACAATACTTTTGTTGTCACCAACCCCCCCCCCCCCACGGCACGGTACTTTTCCTTCTGCGAGAGCCCTGCAACTAGGGCTGTACGACATCGTACTACCGATACGCTAGCACGGCAAGAGTAGGAAATAGATAGGAATGTGTATTATATGAGTAGCAATCGGATTCTGTAGAAGCACTCTATTCATGCGCTAGCGCTAGCAAACAATCTAGACCCCCTGTAAATTCCTGCTAGATCTTGCTGCTCGAGCTGGTTAGTGAAGTTTTTCGATACTGATGGTATCCCGGAAATACCTTCCCACTACTTGTACTTGTGCTCGATTAGGTAGTTAGCCCATTAAAGAGGTTTCTTTTCATCTGTCCCGGGAAATACTTTAGGGCTAAAAATAATAATAATGTGGCCGTGGGTAACTTCCCTCTAAGAAAAAGAGGCTTTTGCGGACATGGCCAGGGTCACGGGGGAGTTGTTTTTTGATGTGGATAATGACACCCAAACGACGTAGCGCACTCCCGGCAATTTAAGATTTAAGATTTTTATTTTGTATCATAAGAGAGTGGTGTTTTCAGTATTCTTTTTATTTTTTTTATTTTTAGAGAGTTTGCAATACCAGAGGAGGCTCCCTCTCGCGCTGGAAAAGTTTGAAGTGGACTGGGCTCAGTATGGTACAGTACAGTATTGTGAAAAACTGACAAGGCTGGAGGGGAACTGGTCGGCAGGTCGGTATCCCAAATTTTCTTCCTCTTTTGTTTTGGAGTACGGGATAAACTTCCCCTTACCATCGCAGTATTTGCTTTTATATCATATACGATAGTGACTAATTTACGGTACAGCTTATTTTCTTTCTTTTCTTTTCCAATCATCATGTGGTGAATCTTGGATATCTATTCATTGTTTCTTTAAAAAAAAACCTGTGGGAGTTGAAGTTTCTTCTTTTGCCATGTCTTTTCTAGGGGGCCATATCTTGGGATGCTTTAGTTCATTCATAGAAGACTAAAATAAACTTTCAGCTATCGATGTTACCTCCTTTGAATCTTGCAAGTCTACTCAAGCACTGACATAACGAATTGAACAGCGCATTCAGCCATGAGGATTAATGTGAATTCAAGAGATCAAAATGAGATCCACTCTTGAGTCGTAAGTCACGAATGCACAGTATGATGTCATGACAAAAAAGGCTCATGCCAGTTCTGCGCTGTATCCTCCTCATACTCTCACAATGCGTTTCCTATAGGAGTGGACATCTAAAGATCCTATAACTCACCCAATCAGATCTCTTTTTTCTACCCCGACCCACAGGCATAGTCTCAGCAGGGAATCCTTAGGGTGCGTCTGGTCGTCCCGAGTTTTTCAAACCTTGATAATCACAAAACCTGATTTGCAGGCTGCAACTGAAATAATCGCAAGTTGTTATAATTGGAAGTTTTCACACTCCCAGAGGTGTGTCTGGTTGCCTGAAAAATCAATTCCAAAAAGGTCACTCAAAAAAATCAGAATAATTCATGTGCGAAACACATTGGGACCTGTATTTCAATACTTATTTTTTTTAATTTTTTTACTCCACTATTGGTAGTGGGAGTGGGTTATTGGAGCCAATGTGTACCGCTTCAAAATGAGAGTTTGTGAAATACTGGTCAGAGCAGTATTTCAGAAACCTTCATTTTGACATCATTATTGTGTTTTGAATATTGTGTTTTGGTGTCCACCAGACATGCCACTCAAAAGCAAAATAGCATTTTGTGACAAACCTTCATAACCGGGGTCAAAATGAAGGTTTGAGGTGGCAACCAGACGCACCCTTAATAGTCTACACCGGGTTGGGTGGAGGGGAGAGAGAGAACCCCTGAAGCAGCAGATACCCCAAACTCGGTCGAGAGCACAAAAGTGAGCACCCCTGCCAGATCCCCACAGTACCAGGAGCTAAGTATTATTAGACTACCTATGTTCTCATCGTGTATTCGGAATCCGGTAGCTGGAGAGTGTCTTTCGAAGCTAGTAGAATTTGTACTAAAATAGGATCACAACATCATGACCTGGTAATATCCTCAGATCTCGTGAGATCCACTATCTCCGTCTGCCCGCCCCCCGTGAGAAAGGATTAGCGTTTTCCCGATACAGTAAAGATAGGACGGCTAGGTGTATGTTGGCTCTTGCTAACCGGTATTCCCAATTTGTCAACCTGCTAGACTAAACCTATAGTGGGATGATGGGGGGCCGGAGAGTGGAATTTTAGGGGATTTTACGGTAATCTCTTATCGGATTATGATCGTCCTTTTTTTTGTTTGTGGGTCACCAGGAAAAAAGGCAGGGGTGACTTCAGTCAGGCTACTTGAGCGAGCGGTCAAGTAACTTCGTATCGAATCGTGACCAAACTAGCTATTATCATACCCATATTGGAATGATATATTAGGACTAGGTACTTACTACTAAATCCTGGCTCCGAATACACGATGAAAATACAAGTAAAGACTTCTAAGGGAGCAAATCATCCCCAACCTGTTGCGGCTCTCTAGTCCGTCGTCATCTCCCCGTCACTCGTTTTATCTCCTTATTCGACTCCCTCCGATGGTATAACCTAAGGAGTGAAATTTCTTCACCTCCGATAGCGCTAAGCGGAGGATAAATAATCGTCATCCTTGCTTCTGCTTTTAGGATAGTCGATAAAGGATATTCTTCTGCTGCTTATACAACTCATATCTTTTTACACAACTCCCTCCATACGGCAAGAACTCGAATAATTGGTACTCGTGCTAGGACGTTGGACTTGCCTTTACTGGAATGGTCCGGCACATTTTTGTCTTAAGCTGGGGCTTAGGGGGTGATTTTTCGTAGTGTTTTGACCCCCCCCCCCACCCGAGAGAGGGAATTTTAGACGTCATAGAGCGAGTGCCAATTATTCGAGTTCTTAAGATATCGCGACGGGCCCCCTCGCGAACTATATTGTACCGTATATCCCTCGCGGGGTTTTACTGACCTCGAGTGGACCCACGATCCCGGTCCCTGGACGGCATTGCGGCGCCCCCTTAGTCCGCAGATCCCTACAGATCTCCACAGCCTTTGTCGGGAGATCTGCATTCCGTGAGGCTATTAGTGTTAGGACAACAAAATGTCTTGGCTTGTCAACCCGGTGGCCACTGCCAAGCCCACCATCCTCAAAAGTTGCGGGACCTGGCGGACTCGAAATTGTGGTCCTGCCTGCTCGGCGCCCTCCCAGCGGGCAGACCTTGTCCCCAGACTGTTGCTGACATTGTCCCAAAGGCAGCTAGCACATCCATAAACCCTTCATCTCGTCCCCCGGTCCGATGTATAGACCATTAGTCGATCACAATATCATTTTAAAAGATTTCTTTCTTCAGAAGATATCCTATTGTGCTATCTAAAATAGTAATTTTCATCATGATATTTTCCGGAGATTACCCAAGTTATGTAAGTTAAGTATAACTTTAAAAATTCCTACTTCTCCTGTTCCCCCTATTATTGTCTACGGTTCTTCAAGCGCTTAGATTGAGAGCACTGTCTAGACTCCTGGTCAGGCCAATTATTGGCTTGAGATAATGGGAGGAGAGAAACGAGCTCTAATTTCGACGGGCTGCCTACCGCTACAGGTCAAACTGTAAAAGCTTAGACACCTGCTCCTTAGAAAAGCAAACGGAAAAAGAGACGCAAACTCGTAAAATGCCTGTGCGTATTCGCAGGTGTGTTCGGATATAGCACAGTAAGTGTGTAGAGTATATTATGAATATTGTAAAATAGGAAACAGAGTTCCACCTCTGCCAATTACAGTATTAACTTGAATAAGAGCAAACCCTCGGAGGACGTTTGGATTTCCCCTCTAAGCAACGCGCGGTTTTATTTCTCTGGTCTTTTCTCCCGTCCCCGCCGTATAGGAAAGTCACACGTCCAAAGACGTGCTGCCCTTATTGAATTTAATACGGTATTAGCATTACATGATATCTACCTATATTATTGTACAACCTAGACAGTAGCTGTGCCGAATTTGGAGGGGAATGAAAGCTTCTTAGGTCGATATAAACACATTTACTGTATTGTACACACGGGAGCGGCCGCACCGTGAGAGCCGGCGGAAAAGAAGTTTGTGAACCGGGATTCGCCCAGCTTCCGCCACTATTACCTCTTCTTTCCTACCACCCTTGCTTGCCGCTCACCTATTCCCACACCGCGCGATAGACCTCCCTCCTTATCAACACCAAAGGGATCTCAACCCTTTCCCCCACTACCCCCCCCCCTCCCCTTGGAACATAACAACCAACACATCGTACCCTCACCGCTGCCCGGGAAGCACTATGCGATTTTTCCTACACCTACCCAAAGCTCAACGGAACCGGCACCACGACTTGCGAGACTGGATTGGGAACTCGTTCCAATAGCAAACTTTATCGTGCCCACGATGCTCACGGAAGCGGCACAGCACTGTGTACAGGAACGTCAATCAAGTCATCAAACCGCGAGCCGAGATGCAGATATTCCGTGAAATGATGGGATCCAATTGCGTGGGGCACAATCACCATTAAAACCCCGACACCGCGATGTGCTCGGGATAATCCTGCGCTGTACCTTACCACCGGATCGTGAACGGCACTGTACAGTGAATTCGAGGGTTAGGGTACAACACCTTTAAAGGAACCCTCGTGCGCTCAAAGTCGATCCCGAGTGTTAGCCTCATTTGCCACAAGAGCTCACACCACGGGAAGCGCCGATCCAATGGACTTGTTCATAATAAGGGGGGTTCTAGATATCCAAACCGGGCATATTGAGCGGTGACGGCGGGTTATGGAGGACTAGAATAGATGCGAGTATGATCGTGCACTTGAGGAAACTACTGTTGAAGAACCGAGTTTAGACCAGGATATTCCCATACGTAGCGCCAGGTTCAATAGCCCATTTTAACCCCAACTCGTGCACGCAGTGTGTAAACCCCCCTCTCAACCTCTCCATCTCCATCTCCATCTCCATCTCCATCCCCATCCAAACCGTTTTTCACGCGATACCAGTCCGGTGTGTGACAGACATCCAGCGAGTCCACGACAAGTTCCCGCAGCAGATCGCGTTGTATTACACACCACGCTACTTAAACCAATCCCTGGAAACCCCCAGCCCAACCCACCCGAGTGATAGTGTGTGAACCTCACTCAAAAAAAAACACGACAATAACCACCTCCCTAATAGCACCACCCACCGATATCAGGCCCCTCCACCCACACCGACCGTTGAGGTATCACAGTGAACGGCCCGGAGCAACACAACCAGCAAACAAGATAATGTAAGAAAAGATACGACACCCCCTTTCCCCTTTCAACCAACCAGCCCAATTACCAAAACACGATCCCCAATCTCAACCAAGTGTATCGGGCAACACAATACTGTACGCACGAGTATGATACCGCATAACCAAGGTCCGCCGAGTCCACCACCGCACAAGGCGGCACACCGGGGGGTTCATGCATTACCCTCGGGGGGGGGAGGGGGGGGGGGCATATAATCACTTGCCCATGAACCTACAACACACGTGCACACCCTACCACCGCCAATTGGACTCAACAAAAAGGGGGAAAAAAATAACATCGGAGGAAACCAATGGAGGGCCGGGTGATGGTTCGTGATTGCCCAATTGGGTCGCTATGGACTTGCAGTTACGGTCTGTGAGTGATATCCTATCATACATGCGGGCCGGCTCTTATGCGAGTACAAACACTGTACTCGGAGCGGGTTGGCGTTCGTGGAAACTTGAGACCTAAGTTACATGTTACCGGAAGCTGGTACCCCTTGCTTGAATCTGGGCGGTGTCCAATAGGGGTTCCTTTTCTCTTTCAGCGAAAAAAAGATGGTTTCGATACTGCGAGTGCTCGAGTGATCGCATGCTCGTGCGCTATACCTGCCCGGTCTGGAATTCTTTCGCATGCAGCGCGAATTATCTCACGGTATGCCCTGACGGCAAGTACAGTACGGTTGACTGCTCGAGTACCGTGCGATAGCGTGTGTTCCTAGGTCCAGATCTGCACCGCACACGTTGCTTCTGTCATGGGGGGTCCCGGTTTGCCCTTGTTTTAGATCCTGCTTGTGTGCGGTCGGCAGATTTCTCGCACCGGTATCATATTTCTGTGGCACTACATAGTACTCGAGTACTATATCATGGTGTGGTATTTTTTTCCTTTTGCGGCATGATATGATACACCCCGTTTATCAAGAGTTCGTGGGGGGGAGGGGGGGCTTTTCCGAGTTAGAAAGAGGGGGGTGGGGGGAGTGTGATTATTGGATTTCGTTGATCATATCGAGCACTTTGTTTATGATACTTGTAGGACTGAGGGCGAATTGGTAATTGTGTGCGTTGCATGTTAGATCATTACCCAAGCGCGAGGGCGCTGCCTGGGCCCGACGGACAGGCAGACAGCCGTCCCCACAACAGACATGGTTGATTGAACAAGTTTTCCAAATACGGAATTCCCGGTCGATATACTAATGTGCATTCGTTAATATCCAAGCGACAGATTGACAGGGCTTTTCTCGGTGTGGCGGTGGGGATGATGATGAGATGGAGCACCATAACTAGTTAATTTTTTTTGCAGTCATGTATTTTGGGAATCTTTTTCACATTGTCGATCCAAGTCATCATAGCAACATTTGGAATTTCCCACCTTTCCGGAACATCCTTTTTTTACGACGGGATCTGCCCAGTTCAGATTCCAATTTGATCATATGATGAACATACTAGGCGGGTGCAAGAAAGGCCTCTTTATTATCCCCAATTTGCCCATGCATCCTCTCTCTCTCTCTCTTTCTAAGAGTGGAGCGGTGTATAAGAGCACTGTACTGTACAGCACCGTGCGGTCTGAAGCATCCGTCTCACCTTGTCGAGAAAAGCAAAGAAAGAGCACGGGGAAGAAACGGAAGAAAGCAAGGAGAAAAAGAAAAAGAGAAGGCGGGGAAAGGGGGGGGGGCGTGGTTCTGTCCTGGAAAAAAATGCAAATCGAACCAGCAAGCAGGAAAGGAAGAAATATTAAAAAGGTATTATTAATAAGGGGGGAAAAAGGAAAGTGGCGATGGAGCGGGTTTTTCTGTGAATCTTATTGCCAAGATCACGATAGATACCCGAAAAGCGCGGCGGGGTAAGTCCAGATGAAAACTTTTACTTTTGGAACGAAGGGAGGGGTAAATTGAGGGCCCGGTTGGAGTACGTACGTGTCCACGCACGTTTGGCAGTTGAGCTGTATTATAATTGACCTCTTGGGATGAGGGGCACGCGAGCCTAGGCTGCTTTTGGTGGAACTGGGGGAGGGGCAAAAAGAACTCCTGCCGGTATCATACGCTATGGTGTACGTCAGTCCGACAATACCCCGAAGTAAGATGTGATAGTTGTATCGATGGAGGCCTCGAAAGTCGCAATTTGCAAGCAGGAGAACCTGATGAAATATTATAGACAGGAAAAGGAAAAAGGAAGAAGAAAAAAAGAGAGGAAAGACCTCCATAACCACGGCGGCACTGGTGTTGGGTTGGCTTGTTTTTTCTCATCCTTCTAGGGAGGGCGGATAACATGCATATCCCGTCTAATTCGAATCCGCAGTGTCTAAGCGGGGATCATATCAGCGCTCCGGATTAACAAAAGGAAGGCACGTGTGGTTAAGACCCATCGCGAAATGCACACGGTAATAGAAACTAGAAGCCGAGAGCATTCGGTGGGATTGCGAATCCCGCCACACATGTGGGGAATATGTATCGCTGTTCAAGTCCCATTCACACTTCACCGCTGGGGGTGGATGTGTGTATGAAGCAATCTAGGGGGATTAATGTGAACGATGGGGCAAGGGGATCATAGGGGAGCTTGAAATCGTACGTTCGACGTTCGAAGGTGATTTTAGAGTTGTATCTGTGCGTTGAGCCCATCACTCTGATACAAGTACTGTCAGCCGGGGATGTGAGGGATTGTATGGGGGGCACGGCATCATGCCTGAGCAAGGCTTACTGTGTGACAGGGGCCGAAGCATCCATACCAATGGCCAGTGCACCATAAGCCATCCGAGAATCGGACCCAGGCAAGCCAATTCCTCGAGAAATGCTCCCTTCCCACCTGTCGAAGCGTTTCCCAAGGGAGCAGCGAGCCGCAAACGAGGTTTGCTTTCTCCCTCAAACCCCTAAAGTCTTGGCAAGTGCATGACTGACCGGGGTATAATATAATACCAACGGTGAGGATGCAGAATGGGTACCGGTACCCAAACTTCGGATCCGGCTCTCATCCAGCACGCAACTCTCCTAGCTAACGGGGCCAACTTGATCAGAGGGCCCAGTGCCGTGCCCGGGGGGAGGTAAATCTGTGTTGAAGAGTGCCGTGAAACAGGCGGCACCTACCGTCACGTCAGGGGGAAGAAGAGAAGAGAGAAAGGAGAAAAAAAAAACCTCGGGAATGTCTTCGGGGAGCACAAGAAAGTTTATTTCTGACCAATCGCGAATATCCATACGGGTAATCAGGGGCTGGGCGAGTTCGTCACCGTGTCGAGTTGCATCATGACCCTGTCAAGCGATTCATTCCATTCCCCCTTCTTCGACAAGAAGCGCTTCTCTTTCGCTCGCCCGTCGTCGTTTCTCCCCATTCCGACTGTTAACTGTAGGACCAATGTCATAAACTAGCTCATTTTCGTCATAGTGCGCTTGGCACGGTACGATACGCATTTTATTTTTATTTTTTTTCCCCGCGTGGAAGCGGGATCCTCTCTCGCATTCGAACCAAAACGGAATTGGAGCGCACACAAAAAGTAACATCACGAGCGCTTCCGTTATCGTACTCGAGTACCGGGGTACGGTAGAAAGTTGATGCGCAGTATCGGGCTTATTTTCCTTCACCGAAAGATTTGTGGGGCATCAGGAAGGAAAACGAAGTCACACTGTGTGGGTGGGGTCGCGAGTGTGTGTGGGTGAGCGCAAGAAGGAAAAAAAAAGAAGGAAAAAAAGACGGAGCGGCACTTTGTGGTAGGCAACGGCCGTTTTGGGTCGCACATACAGTACGAGTAACAGTCCGACCGTCCTCTCTCGCTCACAGCACCTCAAGAGGAACGCTACAGTAACGGGCTTGCCATTAGCATCTGATCGATATCAATTGGTGTCGTTACGAACTGTAAGTTCGTCTTCTACTTGTAATGACTGATTGTCGGGCGGATTTCTATATACGTGCGCTCCACCCCTCCGATGATCTAGCTCGACTGGGATTTAATGGAGGGTAGGGAATCAAAGAGCTACTGACCAACAGCCATCAACCATGCGTAACTTGGATATGGTGCCGCTAGAGGCCATGACAGGTGGTGTGTGAGTCTTTCGCAGCGCTATCACTGACAAACCTTGCCTCCTGCCCTAAGCTTCAATTCTTCCCCTCCTCTTTGAGGATCGTACAAAGACATGATTTGGTAGAGGAAGAGCTGCAAGCCTTCCTGCATGCAACATTGGGGGTACGGTATTGCGTGGAGATGAATTCAGTAGATTATATCCGAGTTTGGGCACAACCGACATGGAAAATGGGCTTACGGAGGTCGATTGACTCGATTCCGATTCCTCCCCAAAGCAATACCCGTGAGAATGTTTGTTTGCCCACCCTATTTGCCGCCGTCCATGGGGTCGGGTAGGGGTGAGAGCACGAAAGTGGCAAAGGGTCTCTACGCTTTATAGGATCATCATTCCGTACATTGTTGATCCAATTAAACCAAGTTATACCTGAGGAACTCTGTACTCGAGTACTGTACGAGTAGAGCATGGTACGGTATGATGGTATAGTAGCTGCTCGAGTACCGGTACCGGCACTGCGATTCAAGATGCCTAACTCTTGTAGCCTTTCGCGGTGGCCAGCTCCAGTAGGCCGTTGGGGAATGCCAATATTACTATTTTTACTTTTTCCGTCCTTCTCCCTCATGCCGGCGGCTCGGTCGTGGATGGTGAGAAGCGGTGGGAGGTGGGCAACTATGATGCTCTGAGTTTTCTGGCACTTGGGCTTTTGTATGTAACATGCGACCCCACAGCCTCGCGAAAAATTGGCCCACACTGGCTTTCCACCGCTGTTCCCCTTCACCTCCTTCACCCTCATCCCCTCCCATCCACCCAGCTTCTCCGGACAACCCGCAGACATTTCCTAACCCACAGCTCAAATTCCAGAATTCACTATCGTCATCACCCAAAATGTCACAGGCTGCCAACATCGTTGTTGAGTTGTAAATCACTCTGGGGGTGTTGCACACACACCTCCAGCCTAACAGCTCCAGCGATTGACAAGAACAGACGACAAAAACGACGATACCTTTGATCCTCTATCTCTTATCCATTAGAGAGAAGGGCCTTCTTCGAGATCTATCGAACAAGCACATCCATTGAAGGATATCGTCCTGTAACATTTGGGGCATCACACATACGACGGAAGCTTCAGATTTTTTTTCTTTTCTTTTCTTTCTTTCTCGCCCTGGCATTGGGATTGTTGGCTGAAAGCAGGTGGGTAAAAAAAAAATACCGAGGGAAAAAAAAAAATTCACATCCACCCTCACCTCAACCCTGTGCACCCAAACCGGCGGCAACTACAACTAACAACCCGAAAACCTCATTTGCACGAAATACACCCCCCCACACACACTACAATTATATCGTATATATTTATTGCCAACCAATTCCTCCATCTTTTTTTTTTTTTTTTTCTTTACACGATACGATGCCTCAAGAAACGCTACCAAACACTATAACCGGCCTCACTTCGCTGCCTTCGAGGACCAACAATTCTTCACTCCCGGCCGGGGAGTCGTTGGCTCTGAACAACCCATATATTCTCCACGAGCATATCCCCAATCAGACATCTCACACAAAACGTCATCGCCGAGAATCATCTCGATTGGGTCCGGGCTCAGCAGGTGGGAGTGGGAAGGATGGAAGGAATGGGAAAAGTGGGCATGGAGGAGGTGACCAGGAGGAGACCGAATCTTCATCCGATGGTTCGGGTGGTCAGGACGATGAGGAGACGGATGATGATGATGATGATGATGATGATGATGCGGATGATGCGGACGAGCCGGCTGTCAATCGCCCCGTCCGGGTGACTGGTGAAGATGCCACCACCATGAAGCTATTTCCGGGTGATCAACCTACTGTCGGAAACGGCAGACAGGATAGCGTAGCTGCAAATGGAGATCACCGGGCGGGGCAAGGCTCAAGGAAACGACCCTTCGATACAGATATTGACGAGTTGATGGAAAATGGCCCTGGGCAGAATCATCCAAGAAAAAAGGTCGCTTCCGGCATCGCCAAAGCCGATAACATGCGAGGGCTTTCCAATGCCTTGTTTGGGATCGGTGATGGCACCGGTGGCGACATCGGTGATATCGGCTTGTTCACCGATGAAGATTTTGGTTTGATCGATGACGGTGAAGGTGGGGTGCTTATTGATATCGAGGAAGACGGAGATATCGATGCCGGCGACGATGAAGATATCGAAGGTGAAGAGGAGGCTGCTATCGTCTGCGAGCTCGATAATGGTATTCAGCCTTCCACATCCATAAAAGCAAGCCCATTTCTTTCAAGCGGCGTTGCGCCCGAAATAATCAATGGTCCCGATCTCGGTAGTGGGGGCGAATTTGATGACCTCAGCGATGAAGCGTTTGTTTCTCAATGGAACGACCCTAGCTACTTTCCTGACGCGCCCTGTGATCCGGCGGACAGTTATCTATTTAATGGCGGGGACAACTTCACTGCAAACCCCACGCCGGATTCTACTCCGACCGTCACTCCCGATAACACTCCCGGGGGGCCGTTCTCTGGCACTGCTATACCTGTTTCTCCCACCGGTGGTGGTGGTTTCCTTTCGCCGACGGTGGGTAGTGATGAGGGATCCTCGGATGATGGCGGAGTTCCTACTCTTAACCCCTTCTTTGAGAGAAAGGACCCTGCTGTGAAGCATCTGGTGCGCCTCCAGGGGCTTGGCGGATGGGCCGACGAGACAGATGACGATTTGGATATCCCATGGAAACACTTCTTCTCATCAGACGGGAGCAGTGACGAAGGGGGCGAGGGCGAGGATGAAACGGCAGGTAGTGAGAGCGAGGACGAGAGTGAGAAAAATTCAAACCCGGAGAATTATCGCTTTACTAACTAGTTATCACTTTTACTGCAGGCGACTCGGGAGAAACTACTGATGAAGAAGAGGATCTTCCGATGCCGACACCCAGCGGCAAGTCTATCCTTAGACGTGTTTCGATGTTGTCCCAGGAACAGGAAAGTCCACAAGTTGTTCACATCGACGGGGCTTCCCGCCCGAGGCTCGGCTCCTGGGTTGCCGATCCGAATCGCCCGATTTGCGTTGTGGAGGGATCGAAAAAGACCTTTCTCATACCCAAGGGCAAGCAGGTTTCTGTCGACGAGACGAATAGCAACGGCAGTGTATCTAATTTCATGGTAATGATATCGGAGGAAAGCGAAAGCGAAAACTCCCCTAGCTTTTTGGACTATAACCCGACACTCGGCGGGTTGACTGGTGGTGATGGACTTTTCTTGAATGGGGCCGACATACTGGGCCCACCTGAGGCTTTCTATCCCTATTTCAACGAGCAAGGCGAGCTCGTTGCCGATGGGCTAGGGGACGAGGAAATTGACGAGTATGAAGCCAACCTTAAGATTGGAGACTTTCTCGAACTTTCATCCGACGAGGAGGGCAACGAGCCCACAGACAACGATTTTAGCGCTGGGCAGTTAGAGTTAGCCCCAATGGATGGCGCGTGCGATGAACCGGATGCCGACGACGAATGTACCCCCTCCGCTGAGCTTCCCGCGCAGATGCTCTCGAGGTGGGATAAGGTCAGTGTGACGGCTTTTCGTAAGAGACAAATCCAGCACGCCCAGAAAATGGCGGATCTTCATGGAAACCCTAACAGTAGCCCTACTGCAGGCTACGGACTTCAAAAAAAGCTGGGGGAGACGATTGCGCCAACGAGGAAGAAGAAAGTGAAAAGGCGGTTCGTGGCTGGCAACAGAGGGCTTGGGGTCAACGCTGCCATGAGGAAGAGAATTTCAAATAGAAAGGCTGAGGAGCTTGGAAGAAATTTCGGCTCGGCGAATCGGATTCCTCCAATCTTTGAAGGCATGTAGATGCGCTGTGAAGGCACAGGGGCATTGGGAGGGTATGGATCTAAGGAAGCGTTTGCTTCCTTCCGATGGGGTGTTCTCTAGAGAGACAATTCCTAGAGTGGGGTACTTGGGGAAGAAAGTTTTCTCTTGACTGGCTGATTTAGATTTGTGAAAGTGCATCGTTGGGCTGGCATGCCCTGGGGCTTGAACAAAGACGGTTATTGAAATAGGAAAAGAAAAGAACTGAAAACGTTATGGTAGCATGCGAGACGATATAACGATTAGGCGAAAAAGGTTTAGGGTTGTGTTATTTATTTTCCTTGACAATGTCACTTTTATGCTTTCTCATGTACTGTACCGGCGATGCTTTCCCCTTTCCCCCTTTTCCTTTTTCCTCTATCAGCATTTTCGTTTGTAGCCCACCCATTAGTCTTTTCTTTTTGTTTCCTCCTATTTCCCGGTTCTTGATCGGGGAACAGTTTTTTTTGTTTTGCTTTTTCGCCTTTTTCTATTCCTCCGAATCACTCGCTGTATATTTATCGGCCTTCCTTTATCCTTCGTACATCGGTTTCTTCATGTCAAATATATTTTTGTGAGTACATACGGGTTTTTTTCCTTGTATTTCTTTCTTCCAATCTTACCTTTGCTAGCTAGGGGATGGGGGCGGGTGTGAGAGCAGTGATGGTACAATTTAAGCTATCATAGTCAATTGAACGTATGTTTGCCTTGGGTACTGCCACTGCCGGTATGGCACACGAACGGGTGAGATCGGGGTTGGAGAATGAATTTTTCCCCTAGTTGGGCCCCAGAGCCTCCACATGATGGCACTAGCACAAGGACCTAGTGGGGGGTTAAGTGGGGGAGATTGAGCTTCAGCCCGGGATCAGAGGGTGTCGTTACGCCGTTGGCACAAGGCGGTACGAGTGAGAAGAGATGACCGTATTAGAAAGCAAGGTCCCTGGCTTCAACGTCGGGACTAATTACGCGTGAAAGATTATTTTGGGTTGTCGGGGTCCCCTCGCTAAGAGCCCGGGAATATAACTCACCGGATAATAAAATCACTCTTGCAAATATTGCTTCCTTGACTGTTCAAATGCCAAATTCTGAGAAACTTTGCCCGCTACTTTCTTAGAGATACTCGTCCATATTAACGAGAATCTCTCAAAAAACACGATCGAGAGCAATAGGCCACAGATTGAGTAGGGCGGACTGAGCAGTAGGCATCGGAGAGCAATTATACCTTCACAATCCGCGACCATACATCCGGAACCCCCCTCTTCAGATGCGCAAATCACTTATTTGATATCACCCATTCTTAGCCCCGCACACCGTACACCACAGGAAACCCCCCGTGTATCCCAATCCCCGCCAGCTCCTCGCTATTTCCCTTGGCGCCGTGGGTTCACACAGCTCTACACAGGCCGAGGTCGAAATCCCGGGCCCAATACCGAATGTGGCAGCGCTGACTTCCCGTCCGAGACATTGCGGGCGCCACCAGCGAGGTTTTTCGCTTGTGCATATGCACTCGAATCGGAGGATTGGAGCTCAGAGTGATCGTAAATCGGGTTCGTGTTCTCCTGCTATGGGCCAGGTGTTGCCATGGCTCCGGGGTCGGTTGTTCTCCGATGGGTACCCCCCAGGCTACCTAGAACTAGTGAACCGGAAAACTCCCTGGGGCTAGACAATTAAGAGACATCATCTCTTTCTCGGGCGGCCCCTATTCCGCTAAAGGCCTAACTTCTACTTCAGCGCCGTGCTCCTAGCCCATCTCTTTGACCACCTAGTACTCACCTTCGCCGAGAGCCTAGAGGACCTCAGGCCCCCAAGGGCCTTCAAATTATTCGTCAAATATCACCGCCAGAATTCCAAAGTGTGAGGACACACACCCTTGCAGTGTGATCCACCAACCAAAAAGCCGTACAAGCGGGAGCAGTGCACGTGTGGGGCGAGGGACGCAGGGGCAAGGGAGTTCTTGGATGGGCTATGAGGCACAGATGGAGAGAGGGGTTCGCCGAAGGTAATTAGGAAAGGGGGGGATAAGTCGTCGAGGGGATACCAGATAATCTGCACGAATTAGGTCGAGGTAGGTACTCTGCATGAAAATTCGAGTATCATAGTATCAGCCGTCAAAGACGGATTGTCTATATAGGTGGCGGGGGACGGTTGGGGCGGTGGTGGGGGTTTGGTGATGGTAGGATAAAGTGCCCCATCTAAGCTTACGTTGTGCTATTCAAGAGTCCTCCTCGGGGGATAAATTGTAGGGTTCTACACGACAAGCCTTTCTGGGCCCGGTTGCTATCCACGGTTGTTCAGCATCCGCTTTAGAGGGGAATCATCAACGTTTATATTCCAGTGAACCAAGTTGTAGTCACAGGCTCTCACTCGCTCAATATGTTGGACCTAGTGCTTATCCGTCAAACAGACTAGTTTTCTTTTAGTTAGTTTATCCTAGTACTTTCCTCACCACTCTCTTCAACGTTAGTTACTGTTTGAGTTTTTCTTTATCTCTTCTCCATTTGTTTCACAACCGTACAACCATGCCATATTCAACTATGGTATTCCGAGGTTCTCATATGTTTTTCTTCCTCACCGAGGTTTTGTCAGATTATTTTCCTCCGAGGTCCTCATATTACCGACCTCGGGTTTTTCTGATATTTCTTTTCTTTCACTTGATAGTTCAGTTAGCATAAAAGTCCACAGCTGCGCAGGTGGTAAGAAAATCAAGCTTCTTTTCTCGTCCGGCAGTCATATCAATTCATACAATCCCAACAAGGATTATTTCATGGAAAGGCGCAAAATGAACTACTATAGTTCCTCTAGTGCCCCCCGCTCCAGTCCAATCTCAAACTTCTTCATGGAATATCTATCCCCTTGCCGTAACACCTCACGGGAGACCCTTTAGTGTATCATGGCAATTGCCGTATCACCAATACCAATACCCTCAATCCCGGCACGCACAAAGTCCGACAAAATACCCAATCCCCAAGCGACACTCAGAGCTTACTCGAGACCTCGAGCACCGGCATTCGCTCCCCAAGGTTTGCTCACTGTATTTTTTTTGCACTTAAATTTTCTTTCCCAGCTTGTATCCCAGCCACACCTCCAGTGCTGCCACATTTTTGGCGCGCGGCGAGAACCCTCTCCCCGCAGGCGCGGGAGAGAGAAAGGAAGTGTAATTTTGGTTCGCGGGGATGCGGTGGCGACCTTATTAGATGATCCGGACATGTTCCCTGGTTTCTCCAGCGACCGCATTACGGGCTGGACTAAGCCCCTTGAAACCCCGGAGAAAGTTGAAAATGATTCTCTCAGGTCGTGCTCGTCCGAGTCTTTTAGCTCCATAGCACCCAGGGCTAAAATACGGAGGTCTGTAAGGAAGCTTCCTTTCAGATTTTCGACGATCGACCAAGTTAGGGATACCCGTTGATTTTTTTTTTTTTTTTTTCTTCTCTCTTTTCCTGCTTCCCGCCTTCCTTCCTTCCATTCATCGGTATTTCCAGGGCGTTGTGTTACCGGAGGGATGGCGATTGGGGTCAGCCCCCAGCGTGCGAGCATGCAAGCGTAACTGGGTATGATAAATATCATACCTAGGCTGTGTTTTCTCCCCTCCTTCACACCTCTCGTTTGGGGCGGGGGATGCGAGAAAGGAAACTTCTGTAAGTTTCGGTCAGATGTGATATCTCAGTGCTAGCTGTGCAATAAAATACTAATATATATAGACGGTATGGACATAGGCTGACTTTGGAGAAGCTGGAAGTGACTTGGTGCTTTGGCCTTGGTTTTGAAACTGTAGGGGAATAAAGGCTACTACCTGGTTATAGTGTAGAGAACTCGTAGCAGATCCTCCTTTGTAAGATACCTTTCTCCAAGTCAGTGATATTTGTTGTGGGCCTGCTTTTTCTTTCTTTTCTCCTCCTTCCTTATTTCCTGACCTATCAGGACTCTATTAGAGATTTCGTAGGGAGGGAGCTTTATTCTTTGTTTTCAATCAAATTAGGGATATCTATTAGTTCTGTCTTTCTTCGTGCTTTCGGTTAGCCTAGCTTCCTTGGATAGAAGGAAGAGTGAGATTCGATCGCATTGGTCACCCGATGACCAGATCTCACTTTTCGATGTGTAGCACACCAGCCCCCTAGCAAGGTCCAACTCCAGTTCCCAGTAACTTGGTTGGTATTCCCTTGTTAAGTTTTATTGCTTATTTGGTAGGGTCGATAAGGCCGCGCGGCTAGGGGATTGCTAGTATTGTGCGTGTTGGCGGCCAGGACTAGCTCGCCCCGGCGGGTGTTGGAGTACCCTTTTTATTGTGGAAATGCTGTCGGTGGTGGTGGGTGGGGGGGGGGGGGGTTGGGGGGTGAGGTGGTAATTTATAATATTATGAAGTCTATCTAAAGTTTGCGGTGTACTGCTATTACGTCCTCGGCGCGACGGAATATTCCCTGTTATGGAGGACCCTGGAGGAATTAGGTATGATAGATTCGGTTACACTAAGTTGACTGAATGAGTCATGATAGTTCACAGAATTCACCCTTCGTTCGTACACCGAGTCTCTCAAAATTTCGGCTTAGGAACCAGAGGAATACCCTGCCAGAAGGGGTAATTCTAACCCTGCCAGCAAACCTTCCCAGCCCCCAGGATCTGTTGATGATTTGATTGAACTGGTCGTGTTCTCATCCTCTCCGGCAGGGGACGGTTTCCACCGCAGTCCTGCATATACGAATGAGGGCACGGAGAAGTGCTCCGGGATAATGGCCTATTTGGTGGAGAGTGGGATGTCTCGTGGTTCCAATCGCAGGCGTGTATGGAATTTATGAGGTTCCCGGCATAACAGAAATGGGAGTTATGGATTATCGAGGTGCAGAGGCGATTGAGAGGAATTAGGGATGAGTAGAGGTCCTTCTGGCTGTTTGAGGTGTGTTGAGTTCTTTGGGGATTAAAACTAGAGTCTCCAGGTGCCGTAGAATGAACAGGACAGGCTCTGGAGGGTCTGGCATCGCTTGGCAGGGCAACGGTGTCCTGGAGTAAATTCAGAGTAGGACCGCCAATTACGCCAAGGGGCAGCGTGGGAGGTCAAAAGATGGTGAGGCCCGACATTAATAATGTTTCATGAATTCACCTCCACCCTCACATATTCCGGGAACTGAATAAACAAGCCGAATAGGTGCGCTCATATACCATAGAACCCCTTGAACTTAAGTTGTGAATACACCTACCCGGGAGAAAATTTTAGGATTTTATCCACAGCCTCTGGTAACGATGGGATTGGAAGGATGTCACGACCCAGGGAGGGTTACCGGAGTAGCAGAGCAGCCACATCTCCTAACTCTATAGGATGGGTAATCGTGTATTGAGGGAAGCAAGATACGTGAAGGGCTGCAATTGGAATTAACACTCCGAGTGATGGATGAGTGAAGTGGCGTGCCTTGGTGGGAGGGACATAGTTGGAAATAGTGGAAGCAATTCCCATCTAACGCATTGGGGCGCCTAATCCCTTGAGAGTAATAAAGTCTGAATACGCCACAGCCAAATAAGTTATCCGCAATAACAAGTCTAACACGACAGGGATTGGGATATCCCGCTAGGTCATGAGAAGAGCCATATGCATAATAAATACTGTAGGGATTGCCTAAGACACCATCAAATCTAGCGCACATACGCGCTGCAAACGGTTTTATGAAATAAGCTATGATATAATAGAAGTTTTGAATTACCTGGGGCAGAGATAGGATAGTTAGAACTTGGCGTGGTTTGGGTTTTCAAAGGATAGGCCATGAACTATCATACCAGAAATAAGGCCTCCAGATAATGTAGGGAGAGGACAGACGTTCAGAAGGCATCCGACAGGAAAGCGAGCAACTCTCCCATGGTTTACCGAAGAAAAACACTAAAAGAGGGGTTGGCCCGAACCCTAGACCTCCACAACAGAAGCCATGTGGATGCCAACCCCTGTGGGAGAAAAGAGCAATCAGTATCATATGATAGGCAAACACCGAAGAGGTAATCGTAGGCAAAGCACTTCAAGATTTCCTTGCCTGGAAAAGCTAGAGCACCCTATCATCATCGGCCGTGCGCAGGTTCGGCGTACAACCATGAACACCATGTTTCGAAAACATTTGCCGCCAAGCCTAGGTCTCCTGGGCCCCTACCCTCGGTGTATGAGGTTTCCTGCAATGTATCCCCCCTGCGATATATCATATGCATACGGAAACCTTGATTCTGGCAGGGGCTCTGTATCCCCGGCCATAATATGATACCCGAATTTAAGCGGAGAAAAAGGTCCACCACAGTCCTCCGTGAATTCGCAGAGTAGATTTTCCTATTTTCAAAAGAAAAAAGGGGGAAAGACATCTCCCTGGGGGTTTTAGCGGGGTAGTCAGGCGATCTTGGTTCGAAAAGCGGGAATTCCGGCGTGCGCCACTCATTGGTCCTAAATAATTATCTAGCGGGAACGAGGTGTTATCGGGAAGCGTCCGGCGATAAATAATTGATACTGTACCGTAAATCTATCTCAAGCCACCAACAGCCGTACTGCACAGTTGTTGGGCCCAATACCGGCCAAACTGCATTTTCACTAGAGTTTTTGATGCCGGGGAACTGCATATTCTCTGAGATCCAAAGCCCAGCTCGCCCCGTGGTCGGCCAGTAGACCCTCATTCACCGAAGGCGACCAGCCTGGGTCCTCTCTCTATGCCCTCCAATCACCTTACCATCCCCCAGGATCCCTTGTTTCACCTTCCCATGACCCTTGCACCTGTTATTTATAGTAACACTTCCTCGGCTAACAACGTCTGGTAAGTCTGCAGTAGGTCCCCGTGCGGTTATATCGTACTATGCAGCCCGCCATCCAAACACCCCATTCGAGCAATATTATTACGCGAGTGAGATACCATGACATCGCTAAAATGCTTGAACAACAGCTTAGGGGTAAACATGCGAAGGGCAGAGCGAGTTTCGGATTTTACCGGAGGACGAGCTCGAACCCTGTCATGCTTTTCAGGTTCACAGGAGATTGCTACGACTCGGATGAGCTTAAATATGATAGGGAATTTTTACTGGCGGAACTCGGGCATGAAGGGTAGGAATTCGCTAATACGCATCAGGATATCTCTCTCGGTATACCATGCCAGAGAATAATGCGGGTTAGATCCAGTCCTTACTCCGTAAGGGTATTTCTTATGCATCAGACAGAAATCTAGACAAATGTCTAATAGCCCCAACTGGCCTTACTTGCCATGGGATCGGGCTGCGGTCGGGGCTTGGAGCTAATCCTGCAAGGGAGGAGTTCTCTCACGCGTCCCCCTGGCTCCACGTCCCACCTTTACACCGGCAATTACTCGGATATGTCAGTAGAAGTAGGAAGGCGATCTCGCGCAGATCTCATGAACACACCTGAGCACTCGCTTTCTATCGTTTCTGGCACCAACATAGAATGATTCTTATCCAGAAATTCCCTTTAGCACAATTTTCAGTTTTTCATATTATGACTTGATACAAGTAAAGAAATATAGGAATGTTATGAAAGGACTGTATAGGTAAATGATGATTTAAACTCCTTAGATATGCTCTTCTGCACAATCCACTACCACTCAAACCACCTTAGTGCCATCGCTCCCGGGTAGCATGCATCCGTCGCCCAGTTTTCACCGCGTTTCCGATCCCTATGAAATTTTTAGCATCAGTCCGTCTAGAAAATCACCTCTCCCGCGCGTAAGGAATTCGATACCTTAAGCAGGGAACCCGCAATCAGTCCCAGCAGTCTCCACATAAGTAACGTTAACACGCCCTAATTCCTCCCCTAAGCCACCAGTCAACTCGTCGAGCGCCCCCAGACTCATAACAATCCCGCTGGCAGCAGCGTCGACACCAATCATGTTGATCGAGGCACCGGTAGCGGTATAAGTGACCTTGTAACACTTCCCACAGTTGGGGGAGTTCCACCCGGGGATGGTCTCAATTGAACCAACCCGAGGGAACCTGGGGAGAGAGCTCAGGGTCTGATAACCCTTCGTATAGAGACCGTTGGGACCGTCGGAGCAGGCGAGTGAGAGGGTGGAGAGACTCCCATTGTCGTAGACGGTGTCATAGCCTGCAGTGGTAGCAACTTGAGCAAAGGCACTGGTGGCCATGGCCATGAGGGAAAACATTGCGGTGGAGAATCGCATTTTGATGGCTTGATCTAGCTTTACCGGCGATGGTTTTTCGGAAATAGGAGGAAGGGGAATAGAGCGATCCCGGAGATGGTAAGTGGTGAAGGAAAGGAGAATTGAAGGTAGCAGAAAGGGGGTTTTATATACTTGTAGGATCTCTTTGAAAACTACTCATACCATTCAGAAGCGGCATTCCGCCAGATGCCGGATGAGTTATCCTAGCTTCGTGATATGGAAGGGAAAGTTATAGTGCAATACGAGCCGAGCAAGGGTCCCCTCCGCAGAACCAAGGCCAATGCAGTCGCATTACAGCACCAGTTCAGAGTTTGTCTTTATTCTTGCAACTGACGGAGGGAGTAAATTGTTTTCGTAAGAGAATCTCATGATATCCTTAATATGATGTTTAGTCTTGCACTGATCTGATGTACAAGTAACAAGGCGTAAACCCACATTAGGAGAACGTTGACTTGAGTTGCCTTACAAGTTGACGTTGCATGGCCACTGTGATACAGCAACGGCCGAGCGAACCCGCCCCCAGGGTTCTCCGTATCACGGGATACTACCTACCTCCCGCGGTGCAAGTATCCATGCATACAGCACTAACAACTTACCGCACTTTCTTCCTGTGAAACCTCTAGGGTAGGCCTGCACTGAAAAATGGGAACAATCGTCCCATTTCCAAGAATAACTAAATTGTTGATCTTCAATATTATTGAGCCCATCATGCCTCCATTTTTATACCCCTTTCGATGATTCGGAAGTCTCCCTCTTCACAATGTCAGTTGACCACCCTCTCTTTCTAATGATATATACTATAAGCAGGGAATAAACTTAATTTCGGCAAAATATTCCCCATCACAAAAGCCTTTTAATACCACATGCGGCGGGGGCGAGGAGCATGGGATCTTGAGGCACGATTGAAAAAAAAAAATCACCCGAGGAACCCGGATGGATAGAGCTCACCACTACTATTCTTGCTTCAAGATCTCTCTATATTCTATCGGAAATCCAAAGAAGGAAGAGAAGAAACCCATCTCAGCCCTGCAGTATTACTAAATTACTTCTGAGCAAGCTCCACCGCTGACCCATTTCTCCAACACTAACTCATTAATGACATGATTCCCTCAAAACAACGGTTGCCCTGGTCCCCGGATACGCCTGGAAACTAAACCAAAATAACACTCACGGTAGAACCTTCTTCTTCGCAAGAGAAAACACGGAAAGTAAGGATAAACCCAAGTTTTACAGCAAGACCCGGATCCCCAGGTTCACCGCTTGCTCTACAGTAGGATCGTCCCGCACTGCACAGCCAAGTTATAATAGTACCCTCTCGTGGTTAGATACTTTTATGACACTCTCGCCCAATAACGGGCTTGCCGTTCCAGCCGTTCCCGGATGCTAGCGGAAGCGTCAACCCGGGGTACGGTACCTAGTGTCACCCCTTTTTGCGGCTCTCACGTCCTCCCTTACAAACCTAACCGCGAATATTCCCTCTTATCCACATATTTGACAAGATCGCTTGATTTTGATTTCCCCCCGAATATGAAGCGTTGGCGGAATACAATACGTGCACTGCCGGATTAACTGAAAATAGAGCTTTCCTTCGGATACATTGCCGGAGGCCCCGTGGGAGAAGAGAAGGCTAAGCCATCTCTGGTATCATAATGATTCCACTTATGGATGAATTAGTAAGACGCGGTCGGTAGCAGTAGTCATGGGTGTTTATAGAATACGAGACCACTGAACCGGTACAGTACTCCTACAAGTTCCTAGTTGAGATGCTATACCCGCTGTGCAAGGAAACGTTACGGAATTACGATATTCCGAGATTTCCAGCACGCCACTGGGGCGAAGTGCAGAAGAATCCTGGATACGGCAACCATCATTTTGGACTCCCTTAAGGAAAAATTGTAGTCGAGAACTTGGAAGAGGCAGGGGATAGCGACGAGCCTGGAGATAATCTAAAATTGACGGTTGTTTGCATCCAAGTATTAGTAGAGAGTTTGCCCCCCACAAACCTAGTTGCCAAAATTAGTTTACGCGAAGGAATCAGTTGACTCGGTGGTCAGGGAGCCCTGAAGTAGGATGATTACAATAGAATCTGTTCAGATGATGATATGGAATCCCAGAGGTACTAAGTAGAGCGATGAGGTCTTTATAACTTAGAAGACGGAGAGCGGATAAACCAATTTCAGTATAACCCTGTTTGGAATATATCAAGAAAAATATATTAGAATAAAATTCGAAACTAGCATATATACCAATAAGGAATCCCAGTGATAAAAATATATATATATAGTACCATGCAGCTAAAAGGGACACCTGGCTCAATGCAACATATAACACTCAATCTTATATGTAATCAGTACTAAACCCTAAATCCTCTCTCTTTCACTAATATTAACTTTGGTTTCAAATCATATCACAAATTAAAAACAGTTTAATTTTAAATCACATCAGGTATATTCTAATATAATAAAAATAATAGTAGTTTTACCCTAATACCAAGTCTATATCATGTGTGCTAACCTGCTGGTGTGACTTGTACTTTCTATGTACAAGATTTTTATATTCTGCAAAGACATAAACAATGTAACTACAATAAGCTTTTATTCTAATAGTTCTTGCATGATATTTCCAAATTAGAGTTAGAGGAATAGAGTCCAATGCTAGAGATACTAAGCACTGAAGGGAGTCGAAATTGTACTCACAATTTTGATATGTGTACTGTTTGGCAGCTCACCAGAAATATTCAATAAAATTGATTTTTTTTACAATGAAAGGCAGGACAGAAGATTACCTTATAGCCTTCCTTTTCAATTGCCTCCTGCAATTCTCATTTTTGAGCCTTAAAATCTGACTGTCCTGTAAGTAAGTATGAAGGTCTAAGTACTATAGTAGGTTCCACCTTAGAGACATTGAGGATTAAACTTGGTTTCTCTTGAATTGCTAGATGGTACAGAATACTGGGCTCTGAAGTTTAGTTGATTGTTAGGCCAGAGTCTGAGTCCACATTCAATAAGAACTAGTTTTAATCTCTTTAGAATTTTACTTAGAAGCTTTATTGACTACATATAGCCTCCCTCTATCTGTCACTTATCTACTACTTAAGTATCTTATATGATCTTCTTGTTTTGTCCTCCTAGCTCTAGGTTCATTTCTGAAACCTACAAAGTATCATCTGCAAATTTGAGATGATTCTTTAAGTTATCAAAAGCAAAGAGAGTCTGGCATCAAGGAAATTGGGCTTCAAATACAGGAATTGCCTTTTTTATAACTTGTACCAGTAGCCTTTCTCCAGTCCACCATATATCTCCTCCACAAGGTAGAACAATACAGGTTTTACCATCTGTCAATAGTCCAATAGATATTAGAAGCTCTGAAACATGAAGTCCTTTGCCTCTATCCTAGCTTTAAGTATATGATAAAGATAACTAATTTACAACTAGGGATTTGTTTGTTATCATTAACCAATTGTGAACAAGCCTCTGGATGACTCATGTTCATGTGAGCTTGAGGGGCCTGTATGTTACTTCTTATATTCTTAAGAGTAACTGTATATAAACTTGCAGAAGTTATAGCATCATAACTAACCTACCAATCTAATCTAACTAAGTCTTATCTTATAGAGTAGAGCTCCTTCTATGTTACCCAGTGAAAACTCCTTGGTTGCATGTCTTATATCTCTGTAAAGAGTACTTATATGAATACTACATCATTTTATGTAATATATCTTATCATTACAATAACTACAGCAGGGCCCAGAGTCAAACATATTGTTAAGAATCCTACCGAGTAGGACCGAGCGACAGGTAACGATACTTCTCTTGATGTAAGGTGATAGTTCTCAGGCCTGTGCCTACACGATCCCGCTAGTCCAGCCCTATGACTACTAGCTTGTTCGCGCCTATCTCCTTATTCCTTGCTTAGGGGTTAATCTCTCCTCGTGGGAGGAAAGACAATTCTTGGGTTTCTTAAGATAAATCTTAAAGAGCGTAAAGGTAGGTTTTATTGATAATAACTTGAAGGTAGGAAATAAACAAAAAGAACGTGTGAAGAGCTAATACTTAGGGTCCTAGTAACACCTTTATATAGTAGCTCTTCACCTGGCATGACTCATACCTTTCGTCACGTGAACCCTGTAACTCATAACCATGAGTTATGCGAAATCTATCAGACGACTCCTATGAGTCGCTGCGCAACATGCCTAAAACCAATCAAAACGTAATAACCAAGTCAGGTGCGCAACTTGCATTACCTGAGTGAAACTCATGACTCATAAGTATGAGTCATGTGTGAAAATCATAACATCGTGTGACTCACAACTGTGAGTCACGAACAGGTAAACATAATACCCTATGGCGCACTAATGTGTGTCATGTAAAATCCCAACATACCTATAACTTGGAAGTCTGAGCTATGTGAAATCTGCCTTGCTTAGTCACAGTTTGTGACATTAGCTCTCCATCCCTCAGCCTGAGTCCCATCAGGCTTCAGTCTTCTATCCCCCATCTTCTTCCTTCAGGTAGCGGATAGTACCTATTCACTCCCGTATTCACCCTGACCACCCTGGCCAGAGTTTTCCTTGCTTCCTTCTCTTCTTTTCTCCAGTCATTCTGGAGAGCCTTTCTCATATTTCTTTCTCCTTGCAACTCCTTCATCAATTTGTTGTTGCTCCACCTCACCCTTTCCAGCTCCTTCTTGAGCTCCTCTATTTTTTCCGCCTGATATTCCAGCAACCTGCTGGTTTCGACCTTCTCGGCTAACTACTTCATTTTGACCTCTTCCGAGGTCTCGGGTTCTGTCTCTTCTTCCATCTCTTCTTGCCAGGAAACCTGCTTCGGTTTCCTGGGTTTTACCCATTGTCTTTGTTTTTTCGCCCCCCTCCTCCTCGATTCTCTTCTCGGAGTCGGTTCAATATATTGTACCAGATCCACTGGCTCTGGTGTCGGGGTTCTTGTTGGTGATCCCAGAGGTGAAGTCTCGGGTGGCTATCGGTTCGTCTCCCGAGGCTAGTATCCCGAGCCTACTTTCTCGCTTCGGTGTACTTGGCACTCGTGGTCGTAGCAACCTGTCCATGACAGGTTCGCGTGTTCCCTTTGCGTAGTGGAAGTCTTGTGTATCGGTAGGTCTTTCAGACTTATCCAGTCCTCGGGGTTGTATTCCATCTCGTTTGTTGTCTGTTCGGGGCTCGGGGTGCGGTATCCCGGGCTGGTTAGGGTGATGTGTTTGAATGCGTCGCGTTCCAGCGTGTTCTGGAGTGCCAAACTCATCGGCATCGTTTCCAGTTTTATCTGAGGTTGTTGCCAGTGGTAGGTGTCTGTTCTGCGTAGTTGCGGGGCCACCCATTCAAATTCTGGTGCGTCCTCTACTGTTGCTTGATGGCTTGCTGGGGTATCGTTGATAGAATTGGTCGACTGCATTTTGCGTGTGATCGAAGTTCTCGGCTGGGTACCAAGTCTTATTGTGTTCTGGAGAGTATCCAGTCTACTTTGCTCTGTATTGCAAACAACCGTAGTGTGATCGAGAGTCGATGATTTCTTCAAGTTCGTATTCTGATTCACCGTCTATTTCGATAGGCGGTAGTGGGGTTTTTTCTTGAGATGGTAGGGGGTTGTCTTGGTAAAGTTCAAGTAGGCTGATGTGGAAGGTGTTGTGTATTTTCATCGACGGTGGGAGGTCGAGTTTATAAGTGCGGCTTCCTATTGTTGCCAATATCTTGAATGGTCCTATTTTCTTGTAATCCAGTTTTTTTGTCAGTCGCATGGTTCGGATGTTGTGTGGTAGTAACCAAACCATATCTCCTGATTTTAGGTTTGGATCGGGTTTTCTGTGGCGATCTTAGTTTTCCTTCTGTCGTAATTGTGCCGTGACCATTTCGTTTCGTAATGTGTCATATAGTTAACTCATATCCTTTTTATCCATTATCTTTCCTTGGAGTATATGACCTATGGTTTTGTATTCTGAATGTGTGCCATAATTTGCGAAGAAAGGAGTCGTTTTGATCATTTCTTGTTCTCCGTTGTTGTAGGCGAACTCGGCTAGTAGTAGCCAGTTGTACCAATCATCTTGTTAGTAGTTGACGTATGCACGGAGATATTGTTCCAATATGCCATTAATTCTGTCTGTTTGCCCATCCGTCTGGGGGTGGAAGGCTGTGCTCATTCATCGTTCGATTCCTAATTTTTCCGTTGTTTCCTTCTATACTTCAGAAGTAAATAGTGATCCCCTATCGCTAATGATGTCTTTGAGTAATCCATGTAGGCGGTATATTTCTTTTAGGAATATGATTGCAAACTGCTGTGCCATTATATCCATTTTGCACGGTATGAAGTGACTCATTTTGGTCAGGCGATCTACTACCACTAGTATGGCGTTATGATCGTTTGACTTGAGTAATTCAGTTATAAAGTTTAATGATATAGACTTCCAGGGTTTTTCCAGGGCCTCATTTGATTTGAGTGATCAGTAAGGTGCATATCATACCACTTTGGTTCTTTGGCATGTGTCGCAATTCTTGACATATCATTTGATGTCTTCTCTTATCTTGGGCCAGTAATATCTTCGGTTGATGAATTCGGTAGCTTTGGCGGTTCCTTCATGCCTGGCATATGGAGGGTCGTGATGGTGTTGTATGATTTCTGTGCGTAACTCTTCTTTGTTTGGTATCCAGATTTTCCCTTCGTACCACAGGTAATCATCTTTCCATTGGCACAATCCTAAGGCTACCGGCCTGGTTTCCTTAATTTCTTGTGCTAGTTGTTCCTTAATGGCTTGGATTTCCGTGTCTTGCAAACTTTCTCTCTTGATATCTTCTTCCAATATTGTTCATGTGTTGATTTCATTCAGGAACTCATATCCACTGTCTTCATCCTCTGATTGGAAATATTTTTCTTTTGGTAACAGTATTTGTTGTTTCTGTTTGATTCTTTCATCTTCTGGATCTTTTGGTTTGTCCGCTGATCGTCTCGTCAAGGCATCTGGGTTTCCTCCTTCTTTTCCAGGGCGGTATTCGATCTTGAAGTTGTAGGTGCTGAGTTTTTCCATCCACCTTATCTGTCGTCCATTTAGCTCCTTCGTTGTTATGAATGGTACCAAGTTCTTGTGGTCCATGAGTATTTTGACCGGTGCTTGATTGTTTTGCATGTATCTTCTCCATTCCTTCAGTGCTTGAACTATTGCCAATAGCTCTTTGTCGTGGACATCATAGTTGCATTCCGCTGGGGTCATCGTTATGGATCGAAAAGCCACTGGTCTCCATTTACCATCCTCGCATTTTTGAGAGAGTATGCCTGAGCATATGTATTTCGAAGCTTCTGTTTTGATCATTGTCTCCTTTGTTGGGTTGAAATGTACCAGTATTGGTCCTTTAGTAATCTTGGTCCTGAGTTCGTCGAACGCTTCTCTTTCTTTGGCGCCTCACTCCCATTTGACATCTTTTTTTGTTAGGTTGTATAATGGTTTAGCTGTTCGGCTAAAACCCTCTATAAACCTTCGATAGAAGTTGCAGAATCCCATAAAGTATTGGATATCTGTTTTGTTCTTTGGGTATTCCCATTCCCATATGGCTTTGGTTTTAACTGGATCTATCTGGACCCCTTCGCTGTTGATAATGAATCCTAGGTATTCAGTTTCCTTTTTGTGGAATTCGTATTTGCTGGGTTTGCACCTCATTCCTGATTCTTTGATGTCAGCCATTATGTTGCTGATGTCATTTTGGTACTGTTCCACATCTTTGGAGTATATTAGTACATCGTCCAGGTAGACGATGTAACATATATCCAGGTACTTGTGGAGTACTTTGTTGATCCATCGTTGGAACAAGGCGGGTGCATTAGTTAGCCCGAATGGCATAACCAAGTATTGGTAGGTCCCATATTTCGTCACGAATGTTGTTTTCCATTCATCTCCTTTCTTGATTCTGACATTGTGATAGGCATCCCGAATGTCCAGTTTGGTGAAGTATTTGGCTGACGCCAGTTGATCCAATGCTTCTCCTATTAGAGGTAGGGGATATCTATCCTTTTTTGTTATCTGATTGAGTGCTCGGTAATCAATGCATAACCTTAGTTTTCCATCCTTCTTTTTGATACACAGGATGGGTGATCCTCCGTTGGCGTAGGATGGCTGAATCCATCCACTTTCCAAGTTCTGTTAAATGTATTTCCTTAGTTCTTCGAGTTCGGTTTCTCCTAGCGAGTATATTCTTTTCTGAGGTAGTCCTTTGCTAGCTTCCTCGAAATTGATCTCCAAATCAACATCTGGCCTGTGGGGTAGTAACTTGGTTGATTCCTTTTCTTGGAACGAGTCTAGATGTTGATGGGATTCCTTGGGTACTAACTGGTCTAGTTGTTCATCGTTTGTCTGAGGTTGGCTTCTTATGGCTAGCTCTGTGCTGATATTGATCTTTGCTAGGCTTGTTCCTTGGTTTTGATAATCCCATTTGAGAATTCCTGCCGTTTCTCCCTTGCAGTAGAATTTCCCGAAGGCTTGTGCCGATATCCTGTTAATTTCGATCCTTGGTGCTTTCTCTTGTGGTGGCCTTTCCTGGTTTGTGCTGCTGAACCCTTTGGTTTCTCTGGTGGCCTTGGTCAAGTTCTCCACTTCTTGGAGTTCCTCTTCATTGATTTTTTCGATAATCAATTGCGTGATTTTATCACCTCTTTTCACCACATAGTCTTTGTTGTCCTGGTTGACCATGACCACCTTCAATTCACCTGTATAATCAGCGTCTATTACTCCAGCATTGGTAGTGAGTCTGTGTTTGACTGCAAGACCGCTGCGTAGTGCTATACGCCCATAGGTTCCTTGAGGTAACTCTATGGCTATACCTATTGGCACAACAGCCTGCCCCTTGGCTGGTATCTTGACTTCTGCATTGGTGTATAGGTCGTGTCCTGCTACCATCTGGGACCCTTTGGTAGGTATCTTTGCTTCTTGGCTTAACTTTTTGACTTTGGCCCTTGGATTCTTTCTTGGTTGAACTTGATTGAACTTCGCGTCTAAGTTCTCTTGGATTGCTTCTTCTTCGGGGATTGAGTATATTACCGGCGAGCTGTTGAGACACCATGTCGTACATCATTCGCTGGTAAATGCAACCTTTCCTTCTTCCCAACTGATGGTGGGGTTGTGTTGTCGTAACCATGGCATCCCTAGGATTATCTCATGGTGTTGCAGATTCGCCACTTGGAAGGTCACCACTTCCCTATGATTTCCAATGTTCATAGGTACTTGCGCTATATGGGTAATTGGTCTCATATCGCTGGGTTTTCCGTCTGCGAGGTAAATCTGCCTTTCCTTCTTCGTTTTCTTGGTTTTTAACTGATGTTTCTTGCAGATTTCTTTGTCTATGAAGTCTTCAGTTGCTCCTGAGTCGAGCATCGCATGTATCCTGGTTGCTTGTTTTTTGTCATTGTATATTGTGGTTTCAATCATGATATGATCATTGTCGTCATTGTTCCTTTTCTGACTTAAAAGAGTGTAGTAGTTGGCCGTCGAGATGGGTTTGTCTTTCGGAGGGTCCCGCAGACCATCTATTGCTGGGAACCTTCGTCTTTTGCCACCGTTTCATATTCGTCTTCGATATCGATTTCCCTTATATTGCTGCGGGGTTGGAATCTAGTGCTTGGCCTGGTGTTCTGTTGACTTCTTCCTTGATTTGGGTTGGCCGGCTGTCTGCAATCCTTAATCATGTGCCCTGCTATTCCGCATCTTAGGCACAAATTATTGTTTCGTCTCCTAAGGTATTCGTCCCTTCCGAGGTTGACTGACGGTCTTTTCCTTGTTGCGTCCAGGTCCATTGCCTCGCCTCCTTGCGTGGTGGTCCTATAGGTCCCATCCTGGTTCCTGGGGGTGTTTTGGTTTCTAGTATATGTGTGGTTAGACTGGGTTGAGGCTGGCTGAGTCTTTTGTATCCAGTCTAGTTGTCCAAATTGAATTTCTTTTCGAATGGCCCAGTTGGCCATGGCTTCTGTAGTCGTGAACTTTTCCTCGCTGTATCTCCAGGCTTCTTGATAGGTCCTCTTCAGACCTTTCATGAACCACCTCATTGCTGTTGCTTCGTCGCATTCGGCATAATATTAGAGAAGTCTGAATTCGTACCAGTAATTGGTGACATTCTTCGTCCCTTGTCTGATGTCTTCCCATTTGTTCCATGCTGATTAGCTCAGTTCCATATTCATGAACTAGGCTTCGAATATAGCCTTGAAGCTGTCCTAAGTTGTCCATGGTACGGGTGTCTGACTGAGCACTATAGGAGTAACCCACTGTAGGGCTGCTCCTTTGAGTAGCGTCAAGGTGCAACGTATCTTGTCGTTATCGTGTCCTTTGTTCCATCCTACTGCATTGAAGTATATGAGGAGTTGGACCATAAATCCTCGTAGTTTACTTCTTTCACCATCATATCTTGGTGGCGTTTCGACTTTTGGTTTCTGATCCTTGTTTCAGAATTCCTCTCGTATCATCTGTTGTACTTCTTCACCAGTGAATATGGCTGGTTCCACTGGTAGCAGTCCTGGTGGCGGGGCTGGTCCTGACATTCTTTCAGGTCTTGGTGTGTCTGGAGTTTCTTCTGGTATGGGTGGAGTGATTGGTTCTGGGGTGACGGGACTTGTTGATCTGGCTGAGTGTCAGCTTGCTTCGCTAAGTGCCTCTTCCAATCCTCCTAATCCTAGACTGTCGTCTTGGACATCTATGTCTTCCTCCTGATCTCTGTTGAAAGGATCCATGGTGTAATAGTTAAGTGTCGTGTTGTAGACACGTTCTAATGTTAAGAATCCTACCGAGTAGGACCGAGCGACAGGTAACGATACTTCTCTTGATGTAACGTGATAGTTCTCAGGCCTGTGCCTACACGATCCCGCTAGTCCAGCCCTATGACTACTAACTTGTTCGCGCCTATCTCCTTATTCCTTGCTTAGGGCTTAATCTCTCCTTGTGGGAGGAAAGACAATTCTTGGGTTTCTTAAGATAAATCTTAAAGAGCGTACAGGTAGGTTTTATTGATAATAACTTGAAGGTAGGAAATAAACAAGAAGAATGTATGAAGAGCTCATACTTATGGTCCTAGTGACCCCTTTATATAGTAGCTCTTCACCTGGCATGACTCATACCTCTCATCACGCGAACCCTGTGACTCATAACCATGAGTCATGTGAAATCCATCAGACGACTCCTATGAGTCGCTGCGCAACATGCCTAACACCAATCAAAACATAATAACCAAGTCAGGTGCGCAACTTGCGTCACCTGAGTGAAACCCATGACTCATAAGTATGAGTCATGTGTGAAAATCATAACATCGTGTGACTCACAACTGTGAGTCACGAACAGGTAAACATAATAACCTATGGTGCACTAATGTGCGTCATGTGAAATCCCAACATACCTATAACTCGGAAGTCTGAGCTATGTGAAATCTGCCTTGCTTAGTCACATTTTGTGACACATATGACCTTATACATTTAGTCATATGCCATACTGATTATGGTTCTATGTGTAACACATTTTTTTATTTTAAAGTAGTATATGTGGTTGGTTGTATACTAGAAAGACTGTAGGTTGAGGAACATTCTGTTGGAATAGATTTCTTTTGTTATAATATAAGGCTTTTAGGTCATACCTCAGAGCCAATACCATGGTATTTCCTATAACTATCTGCCATATTATCAACCACTAGTAGTTCCTCTAGTAATCAAGACATTCCAGCTACCGTTAATGACCCAAGTATACCGGATAGCCCTCTCGAAAG
Organism: Tuber aestivum; assembly: GCA_900010015.1. Lineage (NCBI taxonomy): Eukaryota > Fungi > Ascomycota > Pezizomycetes > Pezizales > Tuberaceae > Tuber > Tuber aestivum. The sequence continues at coordinate 205,290 of LN890961.1, read as the reverse complement.
GCTTCAAAAGTCAATGCCTCCCGGTACGATACGACCAAAACAATGAAGTCCAAGGAGTGGTACACTAGATTTCAAAAAAAAAAGTATGACATCATAACATACATTCCCTCCATAATTTCTATTTCCAAGTCCGTCACAACCCCTCCTCAGCATCCAAATTTCCCCCACCGCTGTTGGACTGCCCAACTCTCCCTCGGCACACGGCCTTTTTTCCCCCGATGGTCCAATAACCAGCACCTGTCCCTTCCAACATACTATCACGGTATCAAGGGACAAATCCAGGCTTATATTATACGAGACGAAAAATTGAAGGCTCCCTTCCATCATAGCTTTCCCCAGCAACCACTTTTTCTTTTGCTTCGGAGAAACAGCCCTGCTGCAAGAGGGCACCACGCAGGATCTCGCTCGGAACTATACACACTCACCAAGGTGGGCAGGTCCAGAATCTACCGGGCGGCGGAAGAAAACGTGAAAGAAAAAAATGAATAAAAGCGTCCCCTTCCCTTCTCCGGTTCAGAAAACAGAAGACCGGGAAAGGGTTGGCTCCCAAGCACTGAAAACCAACAGAATCGGCCCGTTAGTGTGATGATCCGCGGTCGATCGATCGACTCTTCAATTTATATATTCTCTCGGGGAACAAAAAAACGAAAAGGAAAATCCCGCCACGAACCACTACTAGCAAAAGCATCAAGGGCAGTTGCACCAAGGCTCAAAGCCGAGCTCTCCCCATGGTCAAGAACGCAACAAGCCTGTTGGGGGGCAGGGGGGGGTGGGGGGGTGGAAATCTCCGTCACGGTAAATCACTCGTGAAATCTCCCCCCCCAGCCGGCCTGGTCGATCATCTTGCTATCTACAACGATACTACATCGGTACAGTACAGGAAATGCTCTCCAAAAAAAAACTCCCTAACTCAACGAGCGTATATGGTTATGATACCCCCCCCCCACGAAGTTATCCCCCATAATCCGTGAATTCTCATAATCTCTCATATCAAATCGTACCCCCGCCTCTTCCCAAATTCTTCCCTACATTAGGAATATAAGACGGAGTCTAACGAGACATGGATCTTTTAATATCACACCAGGAGTAGGACCACCTAATTAATTGTATAACAGCGGGAGTGCCCGGAAGTATTGGTCCCCGCAGGTTATCTTTATTTCCTCGCCTAACAGCTCTTCAAGATATATCACAGAACATAACCATAAAAAGAAAAAAGATCAAGGAGCCTTGACTATGATAGGCGAAGGGATAGGAAGAATAATTGCCCTCGAGTCATACAAAAGTTCCATCTTGGATTCTTGCCCGCCTGGCCTACGCTCCCCGCCGCCATGTAGTGTGAATCGACGCAAAGGAAAGACAATCGTAACAGATAGACGCCACTGAAGTTTCTCGCCTGCGGGTGGTGGTTGCCATCAGCAGTGGCATTAGGAAGTGTGCTCAGACTAGTTTTCTTCCCCCGGTCCGGTTCGTCGACCTAACTGACCGGTAGGTATGCATGAGTATTCCATCAGAGTGGATGGGAAGTGGAGGAAGCTAACACAGACTTTGCACAATTTCGCCCGATATGCCGGATGGTTTTGCACTCCACTACCACACATTACCCCCGGCTCAATACATACATATCCCCCCCTATAGAGTCCACCACAGCATACAAAACTAGGGACAGCCATTTATACCCCCGGGCAGAACCAACCGACAATAATAATAAAAAGGAAACCCAAGCTCCGGAGTATGCACTATCCATCCATTTCCCCCACCCCGAACTAGAAGATTCCAGGATCCGTCAGTTGCACAGTACCTATCAAAACCAGCAGAATCTAGTAGTCCGTCGCAGCGGGGGATACGGCATCATACGGTACTGTACTTGAGAAGGTTAGGAAAGGTGACTGACGGACTCTCACGCATCCTCGAAAAAAAAAAAAAGGGTATGATGCCGCGCTAGGTAGTCTTGCGGATCCGTGTTTTTTAACAAAGTAGATCTGGGCTGATTCTTTTTTTCCCTGCTAGCAGCGGTGGTGTGTGGCCAGTACTTTACTTCACTTTACCTTACCTTACTTGAGTGGATTGATTGTGATGCTGCTGCTCCCCGGTTTGGAAAAAAAAAAAAGTGTTATATGATACACATTATATCCTTCGCCCTGCTCAGGCGTTTGATCCCGAGTGGGGAAGTACAGTACTGCAAAAGACTCAACGGCAAGAAATAACCCAAGACCACCGTACTACTCAGGTATTACCATACGGTTCTTGGACATTAGTTGTCGTTTTGAACCTATCATACTATACTAACTCACCCCGCCGCAACGCACCAAAACCACACCAAAATTCCGAAAAATAATAAAAAGGCAGACTGATCTCACCTTCAATACTGAGGGGCCGTTTGGCGTTACGATTTTGGGTGGTTACCAACCATGGTTTGGCCTCAAAAACCTGCTTATATAATCCATTTTAAGGGCCATAATTGGTCAGTTTTTATGCTTCATGGGCAAACCATGGTTGGTAACCACACAAAACCGTAAGGCCAAACGGCCCCTAACTCTCTCTCGTGAATTGTCACATAAATACATCTACAAGTATTATACTAGGAACGCAAGTGTTCAAAATCCGATCTTTATTTCACCAATTAATCTAGGACTCGTCTAGTGCAGGCCATTCCGCGGAGGAGTTACAAATCTCAAGGTTTTTTTTTTTGTTAAATCCTAGAATTTATTTGCTTATATAGGTGCAAACCTCCGCTTTAAAGGCGCAGTCCAGCTAAAACATGGATCCTTCCACCAGGGCACCTCTGTAATAACCGCCCCACACCCCCGTTTTGGCCTCTTCGGCATGTCGGTCAAAAACCTCCTCCACAGGCCTAGGGAAAAACAAGCCGCCCCAAGTCCCTCTGGTATGGGACCAACCACACATCCTGCACTAAGAAAACCATAGCCCTGCCCCATAACCGCAAAGCCACAACCCCCAAAGCACCGGCAGGAAGCGACAAGAAAACCCACACTGTATTCTCTTGAGAAAGGAAACATAAAAGAAACCCAAACAAAAGAAACCTCCTTGATATGACATCGTCCCACAGTTTTCTCCCGGCCCTGCCATTGAAAAGCAGGAAGGTTAACATGGGAGAACCTTTTGGTGTAATCGTAGCGTCGGGGGGCGTTCGACCAGGTCGTGCCAGCCCCCCCTTTGAGTGCATCCGAGCCAACTGACCCAACCGAGACCTGAGACAGTGCAATACCGACCCCGCAGCCATAGTGTCGACCTGTATTTTGCGTCCCTACTTGGGGGAGAGGGCCAAGTAGGTGGGAAATTCGAAACCTCACAGGGTGTAGAGGCGAGATGCCAACCCAGGAGGGAGGAAGGAAGCGTTTAGAGTCCAGTCTGGCCAGAAGACAAAGCCCCAGCGCGAAAGGACGTGTTTTGCGTTACCCAAACGATGAAAGTTGAGTACCCAAGCCATATGAAGCCCCAAGAAAGTTAGGCGAGGGAAAGATCGTGAGGGGGTGTCTGGTGTTCTGGCCCCTAACCACCTTCCCGATTAGGAAGGTGAAAAGCAGGGTCAGGAAAGTAGCGGAAAGGAAGCTTGTTACAAATCTCAAGGTGAGCGCCAAATACTTGTACGGGTGTCCAGAAGGAATGATACTTACCCTGAAGGTTTCTGGCTTCACGTGTTCACTCACAACCCATCCTCTGCAGGCGGGCACCCGGGATTTGAGCATATCGCACGCAATGAATAAATCCTCTCGCTTTCCAGGTTCTATAATATAAACTGAATAGCAGGTTGCGGTGTAAAATGCGCCAATGACGATGAGCTATATCAGCACACTATACCGGCATTGCACATCAAATAACGAAACCTACAACACCCTACACCAATCAAACAATAAAAAATGGAAAATAAAACAATAAAAATAAAAAAGCAAAAACACTTCATAACCCTCCTCCTCTCCCCAACCTTTATACATAATACCAGCCCTCCACTACCTCTACCTCTCCTGCTTAGGCCGAAAGCCAACACCCCACCATCTAGTCTTCAGCATCAATGAACTACACACTACGCTAACCGAACTAAATGCCATAGCCAAAGCAGCCCATACAGGGTCTAATCTGATGCGCCGTTGGGATACCGGGTACAGCACCCCTGCTGCCACGGGCAGAGCAATCAAGTTGTAAATGCATGCCCAGAAGAAATTAAACTTGACCCTCCTAAATACTGCTCTAGAAAGCTCAGTCAGGGTGAGCAGAGATTGGAGGTCAGACGAGACGAGGATGAATTTGGCGCTAGAGATTGCTACGTCCGAGCCTGAGCCTATGGCAATGCCTACGTCTGCCATTGAGAGTGCAGGGGCGTCATTTATTCCATCACCGACCATGGCCACTATTGCTCGTTTGGATTTTGGGGAGTCCCTATGGTGGAAGAAACGGTGCCAGCGGGCGCGAGGCCGCTTAGGGGCAGTGTTTTGGAGAATGGTGATTCTATCAGCCTAGAAACACATGAGCAGGATAACCGCAAAACTTGTGAGAAGGACACATGCCTTTTCGGTAGGAAGTACTCCCGCGATTACATTCTCCGCTGGAATTCCTACCATCGCAGCAACCGTGACGGCGGTCTTCTCGTTATCACCCGAAATCATCCAAATTGATATGCCGCTCTCCCGTAGACTCGACACAACATTCAGCGCTTCCGGGCGGAGTGGATCAGAAGCACCGAAGAGGGCCGCCAGTCTGTATTCCGGCTCAAAGGTGCCCTTGTCGGTGGCGCCACGCTTTTTGATAGCTAGGAGGACAACACTCTTGCCCGCCAGTTTCCAACCATCTAAGACGCTTGTGTAGAGCCCGATGTCAGCAACACCACTCTCTTGCATGAACCGCTCATTCCCAATAATTCCCTCGAAGACGTCACCATCCGGCAGCCTAAATACGCCATTCAAACCCTTCCCAGGTGTCTCCTCAGTCTCCACCACTGAAATGTCAACCATCTCCTTCGTATCACAATGTGCGACCACAGCCGCAGCGAGTGGATGCGCAGATCCTCCCTCTAGCTTGTGTGCAATGGCATACGCAATCCTCCTAGCTTCATCACCCTCAACGAGTATCCTTTCCTCTGTAACCTTCGGTTCGCCACCCTGAGTCAAAGTTCCAGTTTTATCAAAGACAATACAGTCCAACCATGCAGACTCCTGAAAGGCCTCGCCGCCACCTTTCGCCAGAATACCAAACTTTGCCGCCAACCCGGAGCCTACGAACAAAGCAGTTGGTGCCGCAAGGCCGATTCCGCATGGGCACGCAATGACAAATACAGCGATGGCAAATCCGAGGGACCAAACGGCCCACCCTCCATGATCAACATCCAGGTAGGAATCAGGAAGACTGCCCGATATACCCAACCCAAGCCAGACAAGCCACGTTGTGATAGCAAGAAAAGTCACGACGGGGACAAAATAGCCAGTTAGTATATCGGCCAGGCGTTCAATAGGTGCACGCCTAGTTTGGCCCTCGCGAACGACCTTGACAATTTGGTCCAGCATTGAGTGACCTCCGATACAATCAACCCGTATATTGACAACTTGGCCCTGGTTAATGGTTCCCGCATAGACAAAATCGCCTTCCGATTTCGGAACCAGCCTCGCCTCCCCCGTTAATGAAGACTCATCAAACTGCGAGTGACCAGATATGATTGTTCCATCGGCAGGCGGTGCCGAGCCCCGTACCACGCTAACTATATCACCGACCTCGAGAAGATCCGTGCTAATCTTTCGAGATCTCCAAGCTCTGCTGTCCGTGTATTCCGAATTGCTTGGGTCACTCTCCCCGATCGGTGACCGGTTAACCTTGTCCTTGAAAGTTGCTGCATCCGCCGCGACGTCGACTTGATCAGCTTTCACCACTAAAAGAGCTTCAGATGGTCGCAATCCCCGGAGTAAATTGACTGCGTCTGCAGTCTTGCTCTTGCTGTAGGCTTCCAAGAACCGGCCTATATCAATTGTTAGAAAATGCCAAAACAGCAGTGCCGAGGCCATCACTTGCCGATCAGCAAAAACATTGTCAAGAAAACTACCGAATCAAAGTAGGTAGTAGTGTGCGGCCGGCGCTTCGGCTCCTCCATACCACCCATACCCTCCATTCCCATATGTGCCCCCTCATGTCGGCTAACACCCTCAGCCTTCATCATGGGCATTGTCACAGCGTCCAAAGCCAACAACACCACGCTAGCGAAGTACGATATCGAAACTCCCAACGAAACCAGCAGGTTCATACTCCCAAATCTGTAAAATCTTCGCAATACTGGTACATTGCTCCCCTTCCTCCACAAGGCCATGATCTCATGAATAGCGCGTTTATGAAATACATCAGCAACGAAGAACATGACAGGTGTGCTTAAGAAGAGCAAGGCCCATCCTATTCTAGTAACGCTTCCGGCCCACATCGGCTCTTGCAGGTACCTTCGGACTCGATCTTCCTTAGGCACCAGGGTCATCCAGACTATTCCAATCATGAAGGTAGGAATAGCAATAATGAAGCACATTATGAGCCGGGTGAGTAGGCGATTCCGTTCACGAAGTTGCAACTGGCGGGAGCGTTCCTCCATTGTTGGAGGGTGGTACACCGATACCACAAACCCAGGGGAGACGGACGATATTGCAGCGGTGATGTGTCGTAAGGTAAAGCCAGGGGGCCGTGGAGTATATTTGATATGAATAAGCCCAGATTGTCTAGTAATAGGGGCAACGATGCTAAGTAACTCATCCGGGAATGAGGATTCTAGTGCACTAACGGCCCTCCCCGGGCAGTGATCACAGAACATTCCTTCAACCTTTAGCGTAACCGCTCTCTCCACCCCCACCTGCCCTCTGACCACAATACCCGCTTCTCCCCCTAAAGCATTGAGTGTCTCAAGCGAACATTCAAAGCCCGTCTCTTCCACTTCAAACACAAGCTTCTGTGCTCCCGGCTCCGCTCCGCCTGTTTCCCTGGCATCGAACACGACCGTCGCGCTGTTACCCATAAGGTTCACGCTCACCGACTTGACCGCCGGGAGGGCTTCCAGAACTTCAGTCACCCTATTAGTGCAAGAAGCACAAGTCATCCCACCAACGGACATGACGGCTTCGTACACCACGTCTGTTGGAACATGTCCGGGAGTCTGAATATCTCCGACACCACTCCCGTCCGTCGATACCTCGTTTCCCCTCGAAAGTGGCACCTTTCCGGATGTATCAGTCACCACAAACCCCCCAAGAGGAACAGGACCCACCCAAGCCGTGGCACCGCCCTCGGAGCCAGGCCCCACCGAAGACTGATATGAAGAAAACCCCTTCTCCCGGAGGGCCTCACTCCTGCACATCTCACAATTCTCCAAATGTCTCTCACTCCCAGCATTCTTCTTCCCCATAACTTCTTTAATCCTCACCCGCATATCCTCCAGCCAATCGTAAGCATTTCCCTGAAAAGTAATCATATGACCACTCGAAGACGGCCCTATTATTGATCCCCCGGAACCCGACGAGCTAGATACACTGTCAAGCTCAAAGCCCACCTCCAGCAGCACCCGAATGATATCCCGCGGAGAGAGTAGCTGAGTGTGCGTGACGGTGACACTGTGGTCCAGGATACTGATAGAAATAGCCAGCGGGGGAGGGGACAACCCGGAGAGCGATTCCTCGATGGTACTACTACAGGTGGAGCAGTGAAGGTTAGGTATCAGTAGGGTGGTAATGACACTCTCCCCCGAACGGCCTGGCAACCGACTTATAACCTCATCCACCGCAGGCATATTTTCAGGGAGGGGTAACGAGGAATTGGCAGCGAAGGGGAAGGAAATTTGTGGTGGGGTTGTGTCCGCCTTGGTAGACATTGTTTGCTCTGGTTTGAAGTTTCACCGCAACTCACGGCTGCCGGGAAAAGCGAGTACGGAACAGCGGACTAGGGGTCATCGTCAGGGCTTCTCCACATATAGGCTGTAGTGAGGCAAGGGAAACCTCTGTGCTCTGGGTTTGTGGCAACTTACCTCGCTGTAAATACCCTTATGCTGAACCCCTGTTCCCCGGAGGTCAATCAAAATAGGTAAAATTTTCAAAAAAAAAACCCCCCCAGTACGTATCCGGATAGGGTGTGTGTGTGTGTTATGAGCGGCCGTAGTGCGGTATCATAGCGGGGGAGGAGATGGTTGCCCGTGGTTGCCCGTGGTAATATATAGGAAAGAGGGTGGCAAATGTTTGCTCCAAATAAATAAATAAAAATAATAATAAGAATAAGAAAAAGACCAAGTCCCATGCGATGCAAGACAAGCTATGGCTATAAGACCTCCGTTTGGACGCCCTAGCAAACACCGTCAGGGCAGCCCCGCTACCTATGATAGTACAAAAAAGTAAACCCCCAATGAATAAATGAATAAGGGAAAATCTTTCCGAGAACGGGATGGAGGGAAGTGGGCATCCGGATAATCGCCTTTTGGTGAGCTAACCCACCTGCAGAAGGCCTACTGATAAGGCATATATATTATTCACTTCAGTGGACGAACTTCCCCACCACTGGGCACGATAGAAAAGCACAACCAAAATTCCCAACCCACCAATATCGAGGCTTCCCCCGACGGAAGGACAAAGAAGGAAGTGGGCCGATGCACGCGAGTCCCGAATTCGTGTCTCAGCACTTCTCCCTCAGCTTGAGCAAAAAGTGCGTACGGTTCCAGGATTAAAGTGTAACCATCTAGTGTACCGTACGAGTACTCGTAATCTCAGTTCACAACATCCCAGCACTAGACTGCCCTCCCTCCAGAATACAAGATCACTCGTAAGCGTTCATAGGCCTATCATATGCCCCGTCCGTGGGTATACCGTACAAGTACTCGTACTCCCTCCCACACGGTAGTCGGCCTCTTCGTCCAGTAGCACCCATGACACCGGTGATCAGATGTCTCTCCCACCAGGTAGCTCACAGCAAACCGTTATTAGGATCCACCACCCACCACGTGAGGAGCAGTTTTTGCGGCGGCGGCGGCGGGCGGTGGCGGCGGGCCAAGCGGCGCCTCGGTTGAGGTGGGACTGGCGCCATGTGGTGGGCACAGCACAGTATGCTCCGTCTCCACCGGAGAATGACCGTCTTTGTCGGCATCGCCGCCGGTATCAGCGGTAAGGAATACACGGCATTTTCCCTGATGCGTCCCGGACGGGGACAGTTCAAATACGACGCACCCATCCGATCACCAAACGAGATAGAGAGGCCTTGAATGTCCCAGTCCATTCCAACCTCTAACTAATTACAATATCCATGCGATTGGAGCTATGACACCTCTGCCAGGGAAAGAAGATCCTGTGCAGCAGTATTGCACATTACCGGTATCATCACACTAGTACAAAAGTCATCCACAGAACAAGGTGACTCGGAAATGAGAAATACTTCACCCAATATCATACTAGCAACCACACCGTCCCAAGGAAGCCTAAGCAAGAGAAAAAAAAGAAAAAAACCATCACTCCTACGATACAGCAAACCCACTGCCCTCTCCCTCACTCCTCCTATGCCCGGGCACCGGTAAGCCAACTAAACTCACCCTAAAGCACAGCAAACGCCAGTCATGTCGTCAATAACCCAGACCGCTCGGCCACCAAGCCAAATCAGGCCAAGCCAAACATTTTACGCGAAAAGCCCGCGCTCGAACTTAACTTATTGGCCGGTTATGATAAAAAGGCTTGGTATGCGTAACTCCACAAGGGTTTAGACCGATGTGGGCTTAATCTGAAAATTAGTGAGGCCACACAACATCTGGGGAAGCAGGGGACATCGGCGGGTACGGGTACTCGAGTACAGTACGATCAGGCATAGGTGCGAGCACTTAATGTACGAGTACCGTTACGCTGGTCCATTTTGATGATTGGTATGATGGTCTAGAGCTGAATCCGGCCATCATACGAGGAAGGCAGAATAGGAGAGAGCTTTCTGCGGTTTGGCCTGCTGTCAAGTTCCGGGATAACTTGATAGGGTAGAGGTTCCGAAGAAGAAGAAGAAGAAAAGAAGGGCAGTCTATCATACTCAGGAAGAAGGGGAGGCCAGGCTCTTGTTTTGGCTTGAACTAACCTCCATCGCCACAATGCAATACTACAGGTATGGATAACTAATCAGCCCGGAAGCATCCCGCCCCCAACCTCCATCCAGTCAAGGTAAAATAAAAATAAAATAAAAAGACATGAAATATATAAATGAATATATCATACTCGCGGCGAGAGAGAAAAGAAAAGACCTGGGACAGTCGAAGAAGCAACCAGCCCACCATCGGGAAGCTTTCATCCTCCGCTCAAATGGTCAACAGCCACGAAAAAAACACAGGAGAATTGTACTTGTAGGAATCAGGGAGGAGGGGGAAACAAAAAACCCCGTTTTTCACGGGTAATGTGTAAAATATCCTGGCCTTCTTTTCTTTTTCCCTCTTTTTTAAATCTCAATTGTGGTTGTGTTGTGGTCCCGGTTGTCACGATAGCCTAGCTTGGATGAGAAGAAAGAATGGCTTTGCCCCGACTTGGCCAGTTCCTAATCTCGCCGCGAGCCTAGACTATATAACTTATTATATATACTCGTAAAGGGGGCCCTCCACCAAAATCCGGCTGAGACGTTTTTCGCACCAAACAGGGATTACGGTACGAGTGCCATGTACAGTACTCGGCCAGGTATCCTGAGCTAACTGCCCGCTAAACTTTATCGTGAGTAAAGTATTATAATATTAATTTTATTATCATACTCGTACCGTACCTTGACCAAACTCCCCATCTCGCCATCTCGCCCTCCGGACCGAACCCTCCCCCAGCACTCGTACCGGTACAAGTGCGGTGACCGCATGTAATACAATACCAGTACAGCACGCCTCTTGGGGAATATAGAAAAAAAAGAGTACGGGTACCAGAAAACAGGGATCCGCTAACTACATGCCTTATTGTACAGTACTGTAATATCACAAATATCCAAGTGTCCGTAGTCTACGGGCTCACGACCGCTTCTTGCGTGCTAACTTACGAGTAACACCACCAAAATCAGATCTCCGATTGCCTGTTCAACATATCATTGACTCTCCCTTATATTACCCGTGTATTGCTTGTACCGATACTTGAGTACAGTACTCCTCCTCCTCCCCGCGGACAAATGTAGAGCCTGCCCACGCTAGGAATACCAGCAGTGATGGCAATAAATTATTATTTTTTAAGTTGACGGCGACAACCCCGCCAATTTCATTGGGTTACACTGGAGGACTTCCCGTAAATCTATCGGGAGTGGGATCTATTGGAATAGAGAGCTGAATAGAAGATAAGATAGACTATGACTTCCCGTAAACAGCGGGGTTCCAGCCAGTTTTCTCTATCACTGGATTGGGAATAAACTAAAGCACTAGTGCAATAACAGGATTTCTTGTTAGATAGACATGCTCTATTTCATTGGAACAGATAACTTGAATAGAAAGGCGGGGGGGGGGGGGGCGTTTTAACAGCTGGTTTTAAGCACCCTCTCCTATTGTGCAAGATTCGGAAATATCTGTTCCCTCCTGGTGATAGACTTACGGGAAGTCCCCCACTATAGACTGCGGTGTGTCGGTTAGAATCGCCCGGGCAATACTGCTTGGCCGGCGGGTTAGCAGAGTACTGTACCGGTACCGATACTCCAACAGGATTCTTTTGTTGCCGCTCGGATCTCGTGTCGCCATGGACCATCGAACCCTAGCGTCACCGCAGGCCAAGTTAAAGCTCGAGCACCGCGAGGGAGTACGGTACGGTACTCGAGTATGATACCAGTACAGTACAAGTACATACCGGTACTTGGAGGATAAGTGGTACTGCCGAACCTTATTTGGCTTGTTTTCCTCCAGGTTCAGTTGGTTGCGAGCCAATTGTTTGTTGAAATCGGTGCAGTGGAAGTGAGAAACGAGATCACTCTGCTCGTACCCGCACGGGAACAATACCATCATGGAGTGAGTGTACGAGTGCGTGGGTGAGAGAAGTCACAAGGTGCGATGATTGATAGGGACTATGGTGCATGTTACGGTGGTTGCCCCCGTCACGGATGCCTCTGAAGCCTTTTTTCTGTTCTGGGAGGGGCATTCGGTGAGTGGGTGAGTGAGTCCCCCCATCATGCCCGAGTACCCTACCAGTAGTAGGAGGAGGGTGTCTGGTCGAGCACGGTAACTGCTAAGTTACCGGTATTATCCTACAAGCATAGCACAACTGCTCGTGTTGTGGAAAGAGAGCCGCTATTGCCATACCACCTATATCCGGGGGAAAGGGCCAAATCCTGGCCATATGCAATATCAGTCCTTTCTTTTTTTTTTTTTATAAAAAAAAAAGGCTTTGGTATTACGAGTAACTTAGACCATACGATCCAATCCCATCCCCGTACTCAACATTATTTCGCCTACCCCCGCACTCACATCCGTCTATCCCACCATCATGCCCATTATCATAGACCACTCCCCCCCACCCAGCGGACCCAACACGCAACTACCACACAGCCAAGACGAAAACGAGACGCAGTAGATATGCATAGAATCACGTGACCTGTGGGGTTCTTGAGTCTTTTTCCCACCTTCTCTTTTCATTCCTTTTTAGCTTCTGTACGGTATGCACATTATCATGTCGTGTGCTCGGCAGATAAGTTATGAGCACTCCACTCTAGGGCTTCTCAGATTGCGAGTTTTGTGCGGTGCATTGGTAAGCTGCTGTGTGATTGACGACAATCGTAATACGGTACCGTACGGTACTTGGCTAAGCACAGCAAGGCACACGGCGGCATTATGTATGGATTCGCGTATCATGTATGTAGGTGGGTAAGTGAGACAGATGGTAGGCTCGGCTTGATTCGACTGCACCAGTTGTACAATGCATGATCACTGCTCTGCTGTTATCCTCCCCATCAGAGAGATTCCCTGCGGTGGTGCTGCTGGCCAGTCTCACCCGCCCGAGTCAAGTCGTTTCCTGTCGTTCGTAAAGGGGTTTGGCTTTCCCTACCGCAGCGGTAGCTTTGCCATCACCTGAATACACGGTAACGATGTGGGAGGCGGAAGGTGGAAAAGGTCGGTTGTTCGGCTTTCGTACGAAGCGAGATTGTGCAGTACCGGTACGAAGCTTGTGATATGAGGGATGTCCGGCCAGGAGAGCGCTCCCAGAGCGTCCAGGAAGCAAGGATGTTTATCGATTGCCGTGAGTACTGGCACTCGAGTATAGTACTTGGGCTCGAGCCGCGCGTAGAATCCCTACGGCACTCTCCCGTCCCCAACGTAACTTTCCTTATTAGAGCGACCTTATTTTATCCGTGTCACGTGCTCGGGCCATTTCAGCCCTGACCCTGACCCTGAGTTAAGTAAGTTGGTACGATGCCGGTGGTCCTTGGAGGGTTCAGCCTCAAGCCCCGGACCCTATTCCATTCCTCCTTGCCCACAGCCACATCCCGGTGCCAACGCAACCGCCACAAAAATCTTCTGTCAAAGCAATAGATACGGGAGAATCCTGTCTTTGAGCTCTCATCATCTTACCTAACACCAAAACCAACCCCAGTGTCACCATTTCCCCCCTCCCCGGCCACCCATCCGACCGACCATGACCGCAGCGACGACGACGGCGGCAGCATCCCCGGACGCTTCCCTCGCCGAGAAGATCCTCAACCCCCAGTCCCAGCAGTTTGGCAACCGGTTCGCGTTTCACGAGTTCCTAAGGAAGGAGTATAGGTTTGGTCTGGATCCTAATCGGAGGACTTGCCCGCTGTTTGTGCAGGGACATTGTCCCATGGGGAACAGCTGTCCGGATAAACATGCGGTTTCGAGCTCCTTTAACAAGTAATGCTTTTTTGTCTCTCCAAGGGTTCTTTTTTTTCTCTCTCTCTCGTTGGCATTGGGGGCGGTTGATGGAGGAGGAGGAGGCGGTGTTGGAGGAGGAAGGAAGAGGAATAGAAGGGAAGGGAATTTGCTAACGATAGTGGTAACGGAGCAGTTTGGTTTGCAAGCATTGGTTGAGGTCGCTATGCAAGAAAGGGGAGGCGTGTGAGTTTCTTCATGAGTACAATTTGCAAGTCCACTCCCTTCTTCGCCCCATTGCATTCTTTTGGCAATATTTTGATTTTCTCCTCCATTTTCATTGCCCCCCGAAAACGAAGGCTAACGAAGCGCAATGATGCATGTCTTCCACTTTGATTCGTCCAAACAGACGCAAAATGCCCGAATGCAACTTCTTCGTGCGGAATGGCTACTGCAGCAATGGCGAGGAATGTCTATACCTACACGTAGATCCCGACAGTAAAATCCCTCCATGCCCACACTTCGAGAATGGCTTCTGTCCGCTGGGTCCCACGTGCTCAAAAAAACACGTCAGGAAGCAGATCTGCAAGTTTTATCTGGCTGGCTTCTGTCCGGATGGCAGAAGCAATTGCAAAGAGGGGACTCATCCAAAGTGGAAGACGGGGTTGCCGGCGCCAACGGTGAAGAAGCCAAGAGAGGAAGTGGAGAAGGAACGTGATGGGGACAGAGAAGGCGGGGGTGAGGGGTTCCGGGGGAGGGGAAATTTCGAGAGGAGAAGGTTTTATGGAGGGAGGGGAAGAAGGGATAGGGATAGGTAGATTTTGATAAGCCTTTTTACAATCGTTGCCCGTGATGGAGTCAAATCTTGTTTTGGAAAGTATTATTCGTTCTTGAGCCCGTTTTCTGTGCGGGGGAGCCTTAATGATGATTGTGGTGGTTTGGTTTTGATTTGGCAGTGATGTGTTTTTGTTTTGTTTTTGTTTTTTTTTGTCTTTTTCTTCCTTCCTTTCTTTCCTTCTTTTCATTTCTTTTCTGCTCCTTCCCTTCCGTACCCTGTTTTCCTTTCCTTCCTTTTTTTTCTTTTTTTCTTTCTTTCTCGGTGCTTCCTTTTCCTTTTGTTTTCTTTTCATCCCATATCAGCGAATAGGGAATTTCTACTTGTATTATATTGCGGAGATATGAATTCATGGGTTATTCTGCAATTTCGATTGGACAATTCCGCTTGTGACTGCAAATGGGCTGCCTTCCCACAACCGGGGTAAGCTTAAGGCATGTCGGAAGTGTTTGACAACCGCTTATTTTCGGGAGGAGAAAAGGGTGTATGGCTGGGAACGAGTGGCTCTCGTGTCAGCACAAGTACGTGAGAGCGAGACCATCTGACATCATAGCCCCGTATCATTACTCGTAGACACGACACACGCGAGGAGTCTGATGATGTCCCTGACATGGGTCTCGTGTTGAAGCAGTGTAGTTTAAAACTCGAGGGTGTCTAGCATATCATGAAAGGTAAGAAGAAAAAAAACTCACACCACAACCAGCTTCCAGCTTCTCCCAATTGACTGTTTTCAAAAAATAATAATACTCGAGTGAGTTTCCATGAAGCATCCATCAATTCTCAACTCCCGTGGTAGACATCCAACTACTCTCGCAGAACAAACGGTATCGGTGCCTTGATGGATCTGCGAATTCCCTAAAAATCAGGAGATGAGAGCAAAGTCTAGGTACTGATCCCCTTTATCGAGAGTATCTAATCTAGTTCGCATGCAATGAGCATCCTACATTACGGATCGTGCATGGAAATCTGTAGGTCGAAATCGGTTCAGGGTTAGGGTAGGCCGAGTCGATTAATGGAGTTTTTCCCTCTTCTCCCTCAACCAGAGCAGGAGGGTTCGTTCGGTACCTCTCTCACTCGCCTGTTCCCCTTTCCCTTACCCCCCCCCCCCTTTGTTTCTCTCCCTCTAATCTTTTCTCTTCTCCCTTCCACCTCTTCGTCAATAATAATGATAATAATAATACTTTGTATTTGACGACATTAGCAACGGACCTCTTGCGGCTCAACCATTGATCAGCATCTTCCGGGAATTCATTTGCCGGGCAGCTGGTCCTATTAATCGGGCTCGGGTGGGTGGCGGTAGGAGGAGGATGAAGTGGAGCCCTAACGTTATCACGGTAGGATGGATGAATGGGCGGAGGGGGAGGAGGGGGGGGGCGGCTTCTGCAGGCGGTACGTAGGCACCGGACAGGGAGCAGGAGGGGGAAAGGACGTTTATGGTGTCAAAGTATTCAGCTTGGCAAGGAGGGAGGAAGGTTGATTAGGAGCTAGAGGTATGTTCCCCAAAAGCAAAAAGGTGTTCGATATCACGGAATTCATCACCCTTCTCCCTCACTTCACCTACCGTAATCCACTGCTATCGTTCTACGATACCTGTATGACATGATATGACAACCTTCGCGGAGGAAATGGTAACTCAGTAACTGGCCCCCTTTCTCCACTATTTATCATTTCAGATCGATCACTGAATCAGGGGAGCTTGATCAAAATTTTAGAATAGGATAGCTCTTCTTCACTCCCTTCCCTCTCTTTCCTCCCTCTTCCTTTTCCGGAGTACACGATACCATACCATACCACACAACACAGTGCCAATCCCCCCCCCCCCCCGAAAAAAAAAAAAGAGCCGTAGTGCCCCTAGCAACGACACCACCAAACTGGGAGAGATAATAATAAACTTTTGACAACCCCACCTTATCCCCACTATAGCTATCAACCCCACCATGCCAATACTCAACCTCCCGAACGAGCTTCTCCTCGTAATCGCAGACGAATTCCTAGACCCGAGGGACCTCAACGCCTTGATTCTGACAAATCGCCGCTTCGCCCGCCTTCTATCACCAATAATGCACACTCTCGCCGCATCGGACAAGGATGGCATACCAGCGCTCTGTTGGGCAGCACGACAAGGCCATGGGCCGCTCGTCAGATTGTTGCTTCATAAAGGCGCACAGGTGGACGCTCAAGACGCAAATGTCGGATTGGAGATAGTGAATCGGCAAACCGCGCTCCACCATGCCGCCAGCAGTGGCCATGAAGACATTGTTAGGGTGTTACTGGAGGGAGGGGCAATGGTCAATGTGAAAAACAATTACCTGGAGACTCCGTTGCACAGGGCTGTCGCAGGCGGAAGTGAGGGTATCGTGCGCTTATTGTTAGAGAATGGGGCGGAAATCAACGCCTACACGAGCTACCTACAAACTCCGTTGTTCAATGCCCTCGAAGGTGGTCGGGAAGCTCTAGCGTTGTTATTGCTTCGCAAAGGCGCGGACGTAACGACACGGGACTCTGCCGGAGAGACAGTCCTCTTACCCGCCGTTCGCGAGGGCTACGATATGATTGTTAAACGCCTGTTGGAGCAGGGTGTGGACGTTAACGTTCCCAACCACGACGGCGACAGAGCGCTCCACGAAGCGGCCCGGGAGGGCTTCGTCCACATCGCTAGGTTATTGCTGGACAATGGGGCGGAGATCGATGCCGAAAACAGCGATGGCCAGACGGCGCTGCACTTAGCAATCTCGGTCGGGGGCGAAAGGTATGAGGATTCTATCACATTGCTTTTGGGCAAGGGCGCCAATGTCAATGCCACAGACCAATACAGCGAGACGCCGCTACATTACGCTGCCCGACACCAGTCCGGTGCGATATCCCAAGTCCTTATTAACGCTGGTGCCTCCGTCAATGTCCAAAACCATTATTATGGCGATACGCCGCTAAGTATCGCCGTTCAATGCGGGTCCAGGGATGCCATTACTCTTCTCTTACGGAACGGCGCCGACGTTGATATTCCAAACCGGGAGGGTCACACTTCTCTAGAATTGGCTGCTAGAAGACACCAATCCCTAGCGCAGCTCTTCGCCGAATTCACCGTTTCCCCGTAAACCTCTCCTGCATCTATTTCATCTCCATCCTCTGTTTGGTCCATATATTTTACCACAACCAACCCAATTCACCCCCCATTCTTCTTTGATGTTTGATGTTCCCCTCCTGCAGTGCACCCGCCTTTCTTCCTTCACCTTGAAGGCGTTCGTTTCTTTTATATTGATTAAGCTATTATCATACTTTATTGGTTTTCACGTGTTGTCGTGCTTTTTCTTCCCCTTTCCCCTCGATTCCGTTCTTTCTGCCTCTTCTTCCATTTCATCCGAAAGGAGCGGGGCTGCATCGTCATGATGTGCGCAGTGTGCACGTGTGTTCTTGTGCGTGTGATTCACTTTGCTCTGCTTCTTCTTAATGTTTTTCATAGATTGGTGATATCAGATGATGCGAGATGAGAATTAAGATGATGAGAATGAGGGATTATGAAGAAATGAGATGGGATTGGGTGGGCCGTGATTCGGTTCTACTTTTCTTGAAAAGAATTGCATATCATAGGTCAACTTGGGGTTGATCCTTTGTCTGTAGGGGTAAGGTGCGGATTCAGCCTGTCCGGTGGGAGGAGGTATCACAATCTCCCTAATTGTTCGTTTCGTTGGTCCACTCGGTCTCAGATGTAGAAGGGGGATGAAAGAGAGAGAGAAAAAGAGAGAAACGGAAATGTTAACAATGGCCGTGGGCTTATTTTCTAAACCCACTTATCCCCAGCTAATATCATTAGAGGGCGGGGGGGGGTTCGTAGAAACGCCGTGACGATATATACCGACGAAAAAAAGCACATATTGTGCCCTGCCGAAGAAGTGCCTGAAAGGCATTCATGCATGCTCCGCCTAATTATTTGCCTGCGAAGGGGGGGGGGTTAGGCTACCCAGTTAAGTGGGAGGGGACGGGGAGCTGGAAGGCGTAAACAGCACTCATATATTGAAGCATATGCTGTGCGAGGATCGTAGGTTATGGGCAGCTGGCATTGTTCTCCCTCTGTTATTTTGGGGGGGGTTCCCCCCCGATTATCCTGCCATCATATCCGGATTTTCGCATCAGTTTCTTCAGGTGCTACCGGAATATCCTATCTCCGGGCCGGGAGCAAAAGCGTTTGTGACGGGTGTGGGCTCGCACCGGACAGCAGACTCACGCTACCGTTTGTAGAGCACAGTACAGTACCCGTACAGCACTATAAGAGTACCGGTATTTAGGTGAATTAATATGCGAAAAATATCATTGACAGCACCTTCCGTTCCTTCTTGCTCCCCCCTCCCCCCTATCACTTGCCCACTCACTCAACTAGTTTGCCCCGCCATAGCACCTTCCCGAACCCACCCAAGCCCCACGTCTTCACCTCTTCCTCAAGCCCTCACTCGACCTATGATACCCGAGGCCTTGAGCAACCCTTACCCTACCCTACTATTAGCATACCTGTACCGGTATGATACCGGCATGCGCTGCTCAAGTGCCGAATACAATTTTCGACAAGTTAGATCGTAGCATGCGCTTGGAGCCGCAAAGCTTAACTTTGACTCCTTCATTCTCTCCCTGCTTCTTTCTCTCCCTGAAAATTTCACCAAAGAAATCATGCGTCTCCATCGCTTAAGCCACTTCACCGGATCCCGGAATCTACGTCTGCGTTTACGGGGGTACTCTACGAGCTTGCCTGGGGCCGCCGACCCCTCAAAGTCAAAGTTGCCTTTGAAAGGATTGAGAGTATTGGATTTGACGAGAGTTCTCGCTGGGGTAAAGCTTCTTTTTTTCTTTTTTTGCCACTGACTGGTTTGAAGATGGGGTGCAATTGGGTTGACCGTCGAGTAGCCGTACTGTACGCAGATATTGGGGGATCTTGGGTTTGTTCTTCTTCCTCTTTTTTTTTTTGGCGGGGGAGGGGGGTTGGTAATTGCTGCGAGGTAGGGCGGAAGTTATTAAGATCGAGCACCCAACGCGTGGGGATGATACTAGGGCATGGGGACCACCTTATGCCCCTTCGAAGGATGGAGGAAAGGGTGAGAGTGCTTATTTTCTGGCTGTGAGAGATTCTTTTACGTTTACAGAATTCGGGTGGTCAATTGATGGTTAATTATCTCTCCGCTTAGGTTAACCGGAACAAAAAGTCCCTGGGACTTTCCTTCAAGCACCCATCCGGTCAACGCATCCTCCAGCAACTGGCCAAGGCCTCCGACATCCTAGTGGAGAACTACCTGCCCGGGACCCTCAAAAACTACTCTCTGGACTACCCTACCCTGCACGGAATGGCCCCGCACCTGATCTACGCGAGCATAACAGGCTACGGCCAGACGGGGCCGTACAAGGACCGCGCGGGCTACGACGTGATGGTGGAAGCGGAAATGGGGCTCATGCACATCACCGGGGAGCCAGAAAGGCCGCCGGTAAAGGTCGGCGTTGCGGTCACGGACCTGACCACCGGGCTCTACTGCTCGAATTCCATCCTCGCGGCCGTGATTGCCAGAGCTGGGAATGGAGGAGTGGGGCAGTGGATCGATGTTGCGTTGAGTGATTGTCAGGTCGCTACCCTAGCGAATATTGCTAGTTCCGCCTTGATATCCGGGAAGGGGGATGGGGGCAGGTTTGGGACGGCGCATCGTAAGTTCTACCATGTTGCTTGAAACCCTCCTTGGAAGGGGGAAATGCGGAGCGGGAGAAGAGGAAGGAGGAGGAGTGTTGAGGAATGTGGGTGTTAGCTTCCATCGTGCCCTACGAGTCTTTCCCTACCACCGATGGGAATATTATATTGGGGGGTGGGAATGACAGACTTTATGCTATACTCTGTCAGAGGATTGGGAAACCGGAGTGGATAACTGATCCACGGTTCATGACAAACGAGGAACGTGTCGAGAATAGGAAGATTCTGGTCCCTATGGTAGCGGAAGTAACTAGGTCTAAGACTACCCAGGTAACTTTCCCCCTCCCTCACCCCTCCACTTTATTCCTTACCACCACACACACTATCTCCACCTCACGCTTGCCCCTAGTTACCACCTGTAAAGTATCCTCTGTTGCTTTTCCCCCCCCTTTTTTTCTTTTTCTTCTTCTAAAGTATGGGTGTGTGCGTGTATTCTCTTGTTACCACAGGAATGGTTGGAGATATTCGACTCCAGCGGAATGCCGTACGCCGCTGTCAACGATATTCAAGCCACGTTATCCCACTCCCACGTTCTCGCCAGAGACATGGTCAAGACGGTGCACCACCCAACATGCGGCGATATCAAACTCGTAAACACCCCGGTGAAGTATTCCGATTCCAGGCCAGGAATCAGGACACCACCACCCACGCTGGGTCAGCACACGGATGAGGTATTGATGGACTTTCTCGGATATAATAGTGATGAGGTGGAGGAGCTTAGGAGAGACCGGGTTGTGGCTTAGTAAATGGTGGTTGGCCGGATAGTTTACTCGACTTACGGCATGTACATCCTTTCTAACCAGTGCATGTGTGTATGATGGCATAACCTGGATGGGGTGGGAGATTTTTTGGGTGCGCACCGGATCATCCTATCACGTTCTTGCAGATGTGCAAAAACGGGTTTTCGATTCCCTACTAAAAAAAAAAAAAAAAAAAAGGGACAAATCTAATATCCACAGATATTAAAAGGTTCCACACATTTTTTCCGAGATTTTGTTCACACATGTTCCCATCATGAAGCTTGAACCACGACTGATGGCGGACACAAAGAGAGGTTTGCTCAAAGTATTCCACAAAACCCATCGAGTGACGTGCGGAAGAAAGAGGGAAAGGGAGACTTGGCAAGACGCGTTTTGAAACTCTTACGGGGTTGAAAGGTTTACATGATCCAATTGTTACCCACCATGATGTACCTGTACCAAATGTCAATATTCCAATGTGTTTGACCTTCCTTCCTCCCCTTCCTCCCCAAAAACCACCCGTGGTAGAGGGGTGGGAGGGGAGAAGAAGAAAGACAGAGGTTTCCGCACTTCTCACCAACTGGGTGGGAGTGGGTCGGAAGAATGAATGGAAACCCAGATAGAGATATGTTGTTCCAGTGATATAAATACCGGTGAATAACTTGGGGATAGGGGGCAGGGAGGTATATGTGGAAAAAAGAAACAAAAACAAAAAGAAGGAGGAAGACATTCCTTCGCTGCTTTGGCGCCTCCAAGAGAAAGGCCTGCTCCACCTTCCTGCCTGCCCTATCTTTCTAACAGTTTGCCCGCCTTCTATTGCTGCGGCGGCCGCTGCTGCTTTTGCCTGGGGAAGAGGAAGTGAAGAGAAAGAGGAAAGACGGGCAGGAGAGTCACTCTGGTGTTGTTGCCAAAAATAGGACCCGGTGGCCTTCACCCAGTCCGCATTGTCTGGATCAATCCCCTTCTCCCTCCTCCTCCTCCTCGTCTGACACTTGTGTTTTGCCTGACACTTTGCTTTCTATATTTATTTTCTTTTTTCCCTCATTTATTTATTTATTTATTTATCCATTATATTTCCTGTGTCTCCGTTCCCTCGCCACTGCTGAGCACTGTATATCTCCTCCTTCCTTGCAACACCTCTAACTTACGGTACTGCGGAAGAAGAGCATACATACCCTTCTCTCCCCTTCCGCTTTACCTGTGGAGAGACAGACATACGGACAGACGGGTGGAAAGAGAGAGATAGAGAGATAGAGAGAAAGCTCGGGTTCAGGGGTGATTCACGCACGCACACACAGTGGTTTCTTGCTTGTTCTTTGCATGATCTTTGCGGCTGTTGGCCAGGGTTTATAACTTGCAACTGAAGAAGGAAGGAAAGAAGGAGTAGTTCGCAAGCAAGCAACGGCGGGTCCTGTGTGTGTCTCCCCCTGGATCACACTTCCTTTGTTACTTTAGCTGTTCTCACCTTCCTTTCTTCCAAAACCTGCTGCACTCTTCCCCCCCCTCCCAAACCCACCGTACCTCCTCTCCCGCACCTTACCCCCTTGCCTACTTACCTGCCTACCCTCCTTCTCTCATTTTCACTTCTCTCTCTATCGTAACTGTCTTGTCTTGTCCCCAACCCTCGAACCTTTTTCCTCCGGGGGTTATTGGAATTTCTGGAAGCGCGAGAACAGCGGGAGCGTCGGGTGCCCCGTTGAACCCGTTTCGCCACGCCCTGGAATCACTCTTGCGGCTCCGGAGCTTATTTGCACTTCTTTCCCTCCAACAGCTGGCTCGGGACGACAACTAGCAACACTCTTTTGTTATTACACGCTCCAGCACATCCCGAACCACACACACACACCCCCTACGCACTATCACGCATCACTACCACTACCACTACCACTACCACTACCACTACCCACCCACCCCCCCCCCAATATCCTTCTTTTTTATCTACACATCGGCATCTATTACACCAACACGCACAACTGATCCAAATCTCCCTTCTTTTCTTTTCCCCTTTCCATTATTTTTCTTTTTTTTCTTCCTCCCACGATTAAATGTCCTCCACTCTCGACGCCGTACTGGCCAGCATTGACCAGGTCGAGGCACTGAGTCCAGATGACTTTTACCGGGTCATCGAACATTGGAAGCGGCGAGCTGCGATCCTGTGGGCTGGTCCAGCTCTCCCGATGCGTGGACCGGCTCCCCCGATGCAGGTTAGCTCTATTGCAGCTCTTGAATGCTTTGTTCGTGCTTTTTTTTCCATCCAATTGAAAGACAAGAGAAAATCATCATTTTTTCTCTTTCTTGCCCTTTTTCTTCTTTCCCTCCCTGATGAAGGTATGAGACGTAGCTGACCGTGGAACGACGGATGGAACGACGTCCTCGGAAATTCCATAGGCAAATGCACCCCCTACTCCCGCAACGGAGAATAACGAGCCAGTTGCTGCAATGATGAACCCTTTGCATATCCCTCCAGGTCTGCCAGTCCCTATAATGCAACAGCAGACCGCCAAGAAACGCCGGCAGAAGAGCACGGCTTCTACGCGCAGTAGTAACGTTAACATTAACGGCGGAGGTTCAGACCCTTCTACTCCCTCGACCATCGGCCCGTCCACTTGGACCACCACCGCGAGAAAACGACTCGACAGTAAGATGCTCTCCCTGAAAGACTCGACCGTCCCCCCGCCGAGTAATGCCACGCTTGCTCTTGCGATTGAGAAGTTGAGGTACTTCATCATCAGAGCGCTGCATCCGAATCTCCACAGTGTTGAGAAGGGAGGTGACAATTCTTTGGGCCTGTCCATGGGACCGCGTATGAGCTTTAATTACGATGCGTACATTCATTGGATCGAGTCCAGTCAGCAAGAAGGTGATGAGGCTACCAGGCGACTGGCCCAGGTGTGGTTCTTCTACAAGATGGCCGATATATTAACCATGTTCTGCGATGACGAGAAGAGACGCGGGGAGGGTGGTAATGAGCAAGGAAGGTTGCAGAGAGGTTATGATAAGCTGGTTAGTATCGACTGCATTACATCTTCGGACCTGGCCCTTGTTCACTGCCATTCGCCAAGATGCAGCTTGCTGATTTTTTTCGGGAGGGGGGATGGCTAGTTGCCGATTTGTAAACGTATACTGGATACGGATAATCGCCAGTACATTCGCAACCTGATTTGCTCTAGTCGCCGGTTCAGACAGCTTTGCACTCACATGGTTGGCTCCGAACGCGCCGAGATATTTGTCTTTTTCAAGGGGGAGCTTACGCTCACCGAGTAAGCCACGCACCCCATTAGGCTATGCCTCTTATCTGCTCCTTTTTTCGCTAACGTACTCCACAGCCTTAAGGACATGACCGCCTCCGCCGCAAAGATGGATGAGACCACCGCTATGCTCGACGTCGTTCTGGAAGACTATCTGACTACCGTTAGTAACATTGAAGTTCCGATCGGCGGCGAGCTGACGGGAATCAAAATCGATATGTGGAACGGTGTCTTGCAATTGTCCTAATAGGAGAGCAAGTGGGTATCGCTCTTCTCCTGAATATCTGGATACCTTTTTTCCAATTGAAACAAAAACAAAAACCAATAGCCACAATTACATCAAAACCGTCTTAATTGTATTACTAAGTCTTTTCTTTTCTTTTAGTCCCTTTAAGTTGTCTGCTTTATTTGGCTCATCCATACTTTCCTTTGCTTTTTTGCTTAGAGGCGTTATGGATTCTTTCGTCCTGCTTGTTTACTGTCTTTTTTTTTCAAGTTCAAGTTTGCCCCGCCTGTCTGTCTGTCTGCTTGTTATAGTTGGGTTAGCCATGTCCTTTTTTTGGTCGCCTTTTTTTTCCCTTTTTGTCTACTGCAATAGTTGAAAGTTGTTAAGTGATGCACGCGCAGACCGACCGGTGCAGGGCGAAATTAATTGAAGGATGGGTTGATGGTATGGACGGATGGATAGGTGTAATCCAATAGACAGTGTCGTACAGTATCATAGAGATGGGAGAGGAGAGAAGAGGAAGAGGAAAGAATGGGGGAGAAGGGGAAAAAAATATCTGTCTGCGTTCATGTGTTGTAGCTTGAGTTTTGCATTCTAAATGTGGTATGGAAGAGTGGATGGGCATAATATTATGATACCACTGGTGACTGATAATGCTAGTAGCATATGTGTGCGGGTAGTATACAATAATTTACTTTTTACTTATTATTATTACAGTGCTATGAATGGGTTTTTAAGTAAGTGCTGGGATAGGTTTGGGCGAAGTAATATGAGCGCGCACTAGTTAAAACCTGACATTCGGGTTCTTGTTTTGTTGAAAGTCAGAAAACACATGACAACCTTGGCAATATGATATAGCACAACAAATTTTATTTATTTATTTATGAGGACAGGTACATGGCTTTAGATGCCCTTTTTATCGTTCTTGGTACCGGACTGTTGGTTGCACTTATTTGGCAATTTCTCATCCCCACACTTTCTTCAGTATTTGTTCCAGGCAAGAAGTACTCGGGTGTCAGGGTATTTCGTGTCCAGCGGTACAAGCTGCCATCCTCCTGCCATGTACTCCTATTTGTCAACTTGGTATGGTGCATGTAGTCTATAACGTCAACCAGCGGTGTTTCAAATGTAATGCCTTACATAATCAGGGTTCAGGTTATTTCTGCTTAATTTTAACTTTATTGATTATGAGACTGAAGTTTGATAGAACTTGAGTTATGCTTTACACCTTAACTACTCTTTCAATTCCCTGTAAGTATTGATATCACTGTGACTAGAAATCCTGTATAAGATTAGTAAAATAGAGGAGAGGAGAGCTTTTCATAGTATTATATACATTAAGACTCAGGAAAGACAAAAACATGATAATGTGATTTGTATTTCTAGTTTACAACATCTTCATATATAGTTGATCCATATATGATATTTGACTGATAGATCTCTATAATATGATTGGTCTTTGCCTAATGTTTCTAAATCAACTTGTTTGGTACACTGGCCAATACCTCAGGAACAAGCCTCTTTTAATGATTTAAAATTATATTTGCAGTTTGTTTAAGTATATTGCTTCGCAGCTTTCTAAAAATACTTAATAAAATTCAATTTATAGTGAAAAGCCAGATAGAAAATTACTTCATGGCTGGCTTTAATAATTGCTTCCTTAATCTGACTCTTCTGGCTTTTAAAGTCTGTCTGAGCTATCAATAGTACTTATGCATAGTAATTCCTACAATCCAAACATCTTAGATTTAGCTTCTGAGACTTTCCTG
Organism: Tuber aestivum; assembly: GCA_900010015.1. Lineage (NCBI taxonomy): Eukaryota > Fungi > Ascomycota > Pezizomycetes > Pezizales > Tuberaceae > Tuber > Tuber aestivum. Next base: position 178,997 of record LN890961.1, on the reverse strand, counting down.
TTAAGGATAAAATTGAACATTAGGCATGCAAGCTGAGGAAGCTTTGTAGCTATAATCTTTACTTAGTCAGGATTATTTTATGACTCTTAAGGTTGATCATTTAGTATACTAGTGACGGTACATATCTACCATCTAGATGACTTAGGTCCAAAATATATGTCTTGTATAATTATAGGATTCTTTCCTCTAGGTTCCAAATTGATTTGTAAAATATACAGTATATTATCAGCAAACTTAAGATGATTGTAAGCATTATCAAATACAAATATAGTTTTACAACCTGGAAATTGAGCTTCAAAAGCTAGTATAGCTTTATCCACTACTTGCTCAAATAACTTATTTCTATTCTACTAGACTCTGCTCCAATATTTTTGAATGATACATGTATTACTACTACCTAATTGACTAATTGGTATCAGATATTCTGATACATACAATCCTTGGCCTCAATCTTTGTTTCTTAATAGGTTATACTGAAGATGGACCCAGATAAAATGTTGACCATTGTTTGCATTAAAAGTATACTTATCTTGAATGACTAGGATAAGTGGTGCAATAAGGTCTAATAGATGCTCTAGTATGCAAATCTTTTTCAAACTTTTATTTCACTAAAGAAAATGATCTTCATAAGATTCCAATTGTAGAAGAAAGATACTAGTATTAGTATAATAGGATTTGACATCTTTCCTCTTATGACCTGTCACAAACTGTGACTAAGCAAGGCAGATTTTACATAGCTCGGATTTCCAAGCTCTCAGTATGTAGGGATTTCACATGACGCACACTAGTGCGCCATAGGTTATTATGTTTACCTGTTCATGACTCACAGTTGTAAGTCACACGAGGTTATGATTTTCGCACATGACTCACATTTGCGAGTCATGGGTTTCACTCAGAGGACACGAGTTACGCACCTGACTTAGTTATTATAGTTTGATTGGTTTTAGGTATGTTGCGCAGCGACTCACAGGAGTCGGCTGATGGATTTCGCATGACTCATAGTTATGAGTCACAAGGTTTGCGTGACGCATAAGTATGAGTCACGCCAGGTGAAGAGCTACTATATAAAGGGTCACTAGGACCCCTAGTATTAGCTCTTCACACGTTCTTCTTATTTATTTCCTACCTTTAAGTTATTATCAATAAAACCTACCTTTACGATCTTTAAGATTTATCTTAAGAAACCCGAGAAGTGTCTTTCCTCTCACGAGAAAAGATTAAAGTCCTAAGCGAGGACTAAGAAGAAGAGTAAGGAGATAGGCGCGAGTACGATAGTAGTCAAAGGACTAGACTATCGGGTTAGCGTAGGCATAGGCCTGAGAACTATCACCTCACAGAGAAGTATCGTTACCTTTCACTAGGTCCTACCTGGTAGGATTCTTAACATTAGAATGTGTCTTCAACGCGACACTTAACGATTACACAGCGGATCCATTCAACAGAGATCATGAGGGAGACATAGACGTCCAAGACGACAGTCTAGGATTAGGAGGATTGGAAGAAGCATTAAGCGAAGCAAGTCGACACTCAGCAAGATTGACAAGTCCGGTTACACCTGAACAAACTACCCCTCTGAACGAAGAAGACCCACCCGAGACACCAAGACCTGAGAGAATGTCAGGACCAGCACCACCCCCAGGTCTGCCTCTGGCAGGACCAGCACCTCCTCAGATGATTCCACGGGATGAAGTGGAACAAATAATATGAGAAGCTATAAGAGGAACCGGACAACAACCCAAAGTCAAGACCCCACCATGATACGATGGAGAAAGAAGCAAGCTACGAGTATTTATGGTCCAACTCTTGACCTACTTCGATGCTGTCGGATGGACTATGGGAAATGACCAAGACAAAATACGATACACCCTTACACTACTGGAAGGACAAGCACTTAAATGGATAACCCCCATCGTGGTTAGCAACGCTGCACCCTGGACGGACTGGGCCAGCTTCAAAAACATATTCGAAGCCCAATTCACAGACCTAGAATTGAGCCAATCAGCAAGGAATAAATTGGAGGATAGCCACCAAGGGGCAAAAACTGTCACCGATTACTAGTACGAGTTTCGACTACTCCAGTACGATGTGGCTTGCGACGAGGCCTCAGCTATGAGGTGGTTCATGAAAGGCTTAAAAAAGACCTATTAAGACGCATGGAGATTTAGCAAAGAAAGATTCACTACAACTGAACCAATGGCACACTGGGCCATCCGCAAAGAAATCCAGTTCGGACAACTAGACTCGATTCAGAAGAGCCAGTACAATATGAATACAAGAAACCAAGGCGCACCCAGGAACCAGAATGGAACCTATCGAACTACCACCCAAGGAGGAGATGCCATGGACCTGGATGCAACTAGAAGGAAACCCTCACTCAACCTTTCAAGAGACGAGTACCTTCGACGACGAAACAACAATCTATGCCTAAGATGTGGCATAGGAGGACATATGATTAAGGATTGCAGATGATCCGCCAATCCAATTCCAAATCAAGAGAGAAAGCAGCAGAACATGAGGACCAACTCTAGGTTTCAACCACGCAGTAACCTAAGGGAAATCGAAATCGAAGAAGAATACGAAACGGTGGCAAAAGATGAAGGTCCCCAGCAATAGATGGTCTGAGCGACCCTCTGAAAGACAAACCCATCGCAATGGCTAACTACTACACTCTTTTAAGCGCAAATACGGGAGAAAACGACAATGATCATATTATGATCAAAACAAAAATCTATAACGACAAAAAACAAGAAACCACGATACACGCAATGCTCGACTCCGGAGCCACGGAGGACTTCATCGATGAAGAAGTCTGCAAGAGACATCAGCTAAGAACCAAGAAAGCAAAAAAGGAAAGACAGATTTACCTCGCCGATGGAAAACCCAGCGCCATGGGACCTATAACCCATACCGCGCAAGTCCCTATGGAAATTGGAAACCATAGGGAAGTGGCTACTTTCCAAGTGGCAAATCTACAATACCATGAGATAATTCTCGGAATGCCATGGTTAAGACAACATAATCCCAGCCTAAATTGGGAAGAAGGAAAGGTTACGTTTACCAGCGAACGATGTACGACATGGTGTCTCAACAGTTCGCCAGTAATATATGCCACTCCAGAAGAGGAAGCAAATCAAAAGAACCTAGACGCAAAATTCAGTCAAGTTCAAACAAAGGATCAAAGAATCAAAGTTCAAAGATTAAGCCATGAGGCTAAGATACCCACAAGAGGATCAGAGAAGGCAGCAGGACACGACCTGTATGCCAATGAAGAAGTCACGATACCAGCCAGAGGGCAGGTAATCATTCCCACAGGAATAGCCATAGAGCTACCTCAAGGCACCTATGGGCGCATAGCACCACGCAGCGGTCTCGCAGTCAGACATCGACTCACTACCAACGCAGGAGTAATAGACGCCGACTACACAGGTGAATTGAAAGCTGTTATGGTTAACCAAGGGAACCAGGACCATAAGGTGGAAAAAGGCGACAAGATTGCACAGCTGATCATCGAAAAGATCAATGAACAAGAATTCCAAGAGGTGACGAGCCTAAGAGAAACCACCAGAGGAACCAAAGGGTTTGGAAGCACGGACAACCAAGGTCCAACCAAGAAGAAACAACCAAAGGTTGAAATTAATCGGATATCGGCACAAGCATTCGGCAAGTTTTATCGCAGAGGAGACATAGCAGGAATCCTTAAGTGGGATAGCCAAGAAGAAAAAATCAGTCTGGCCAAAATCAACATCAGTACCGAACTGGCCATAAGGAATCGAACTCAAGCAAAAGAAGAAAGATTGGATCAAATAATACCAAAAGAATATCACCAGCACCTGGACCTATTCCAAGAAAAAGAATCCACCAAGTTACCACCTCATAGACCCGAGGTAGACCTAGTAATCGATTTAGAAGGAAGCACCGAGGGATTACCCAAGAAAAGAATATATCCACTAGGAGAAACGGAACTCGAAGAACTAAGAAAATATATTCAGCAAAACCTCGAACGAGGATGGATCAAACAATCTTATGCCAACGGAGGATCACCCATCCTGTTCATCAAGAAAAAGGATGGGAAGTTAAGACTATGCATCGACTACCGAGCCCTGAACGGCATAACAAAGAAGGATCGATACCCCCTACCTCTAATCGGCGAAGCACTGGATCGACTAGCGTCAGCCAAATACTTCACCAAATTAGACATACAGGACGCCTACCACAATGTCAGGATAAGAAAAGGAGACGAATAGAAAACAACTTTCACCACGAAATATGGGAATTACTAATACCTCTTTATGCCCTTTGGGCTAACCAACGCACCAGCATCGTTCCAAAGATGGATCAATAACGTACTCCACAAGTACCTGGATATATGCTGTATAGTTTACCTGGACGATGTACTCATATACTCCAAAGATAAGGAACAACACAAAAAGGATGTCAGCAATATTATGGCAGACATCAAAGCATCGGGAATGAGATGTAAACCCAGCAAATGTGAATTCCACAAAGAGGAGACGGAATACCTAGAATTCATCATCAATGGAGAAGGAGTACAAATGGACCCTGTTAAGATCAAAGTGATATGGGAATGGGAATACCCAAAAAATAAAATAGATATACAATGTTTTATGGGATTCTGCAATTTCTACCGAAGGTTTATAGAAGGATTTAGCAGAACTGCTAAACCACTATAC